>MNCI01009877.1:44087-61070 GCA_015680685.1 Gnetum montanum | reverse complement strand
AAAAGAACCATACCTTAGTATCAACATCATAACTCAAAGGTAAAAAGCAAACATTAGCAATCAATGGAATATAGTTCATACCATCTTTAGGAGCACTTATTAGATGACAAACTTAACAAAATAAATAAACACACAACAAAATGAAAAAGTATGAACGATGTTGCAAAACAAAAAAAAAATATTTAAAGAAATTTGCAAAACAAAAATGTGTAAAACAAAAACTTAAAAAGAAACCAAGGGCCTTGATTGATCAGCATAGGTGGCCATCTCCCACATGCTTGAATTGGAAGGGGAAGATCTGAAATAATGAGCATGGTCATCCTCTCTTCGATGTGTGATGTGCATTGACCATTCTAGATTCATGATAAGGTTTGGTCTGTTGCACATGAACTAGTAATCTTTTATCAGAGTGCTTGTTTGAAGTTTGTAGGAATTTCTAGCTTCCACCTATTGATGTTTTCAGGTTAAGGGTTGGAAGTTGGCGACACTCTTGCTCCAATGCATCTATGCTTTTGACTTGGCCGTAGGTTGTTCCCTCAGTTAGTTCCATGCATGTTAGTGAGTTGCTCTCTTGGTCATCTATCAAACACTGGGTGTTTTCTTGTTGTGTAGTTGCTACATACAGGCAGTTGTGTATGTTAATTTCTTGGGCACACCAGTTGCATGCAGGCAATGTTGAACATTCCTGTACACAATCACACCCTGTATCACTATATGTGATGCATGGAAATTTCTTCCTCTCGATCTTCCCAAAAGTGTTTTCCTTAGATATTTCTAGGGAAAGATCATGGATTCCTAGGAATGCATTTATGGTACTTAGCCATGCCCTTCCCATTATTATTAGGAAGTCCCCTTTGTCATTGTTTACTTGCATCACTAGGAAATCAACTGGGTATGACCACCCACACATAGTGGTAATCATGTCCTCCACCAGTTCCAAGGGAACAGTGATGAACTAGTCAGCCAGCTCTAAGTGAATATTTCTCTTCTTTAGTGGAGGCAGGTTCCAGGCTTTATACATCTCTTGTGATATTAAGTTGACTCCAGAACCTGAGTCCAAAAGAGCTTTACAAGGTTCATTTCCAATGAGTTGGAGATAGATTAAAGGGCTTTTGGGGTCAGATAATTTCTTGGGAAGGTGGCCCTTCTTAATCCAGTCAATGACAGCATGTGTTAACATAACTGTATGCATTGAGCTCTATTTTTGGTTTGAAGGGAGCTCTGAAGCCTTATTTGATGGAGAAGCGTTCTAAGGCTCAACTGCTTGTGGTTGTGAGAGCTTGGTTGGACTGTTGGTTCTGAAGAAAGGTATTCTCTTTGTACAGTTGTCAGAACCAGTAGTGGATTGAAGGTTTACAGCTCTCGTGGCATTGCATTGCTACAGTTGAGTGGAAAGTTTCCCTTGCATTGCTGGAGTAAGTGGTAATGGAGCTATCGGTGTGAGAGTTGTGGGTGGATTTGGAGGATGGTATGTATGTGATGTGTCTCTCCTAGAAGAAGGAGTCTTATAATACTTCTAAGCTTGGTAGTGATGTTGTGATGTCATGTGACCAATCGAGTCATGTAGAGAGACTGGCTGCTGCACATAGTAGCCATATGGATCTGGTTGCTGGTAAGGGTATTGTTGCTTTGGCGATGGCATCCCCCATGATTGTGGGTATTGCCACTGCTAATGTTGCTCAATAGGTTATGGTGGAGTTCCACTTGGATAATATGTTAATGGATGGTGGAACTACCTTGGGTTACCTTGGGGATAAGGTAACCGTTGGGGTGCTTTCTATTTATTAAGCCGTGGGTTAAGTGCATACACCCCAGACTCTTGCAGATGTGAGATTACTGGGCAACATCCCTTAGGATGGTCATATTGGCATATCTCACATCCATCATCATTATTTGTATCAAAATCCACAACCTCTTCGATGATGGCCATTTTACCCTTATCTTTGTTACATGCATGGTCCAAATCCCTCTTTTTCTTTTTATCATAGTTCCTACCTCGCTCCTTAGACTCCTCTACGATTTTGAGAACGGTTTCAAATCTAATATCTAAGGAGTCCCACATTTGGTCTACCTTTGCTGACACTTCTATTATTAATTTCTAAAGTGACAAGGTTTTTCTATTTACCAACTCTTCGAGTGGTGACTCTTCCTCCTCCTCACAGAATCTCACTTCCCTTTTTTAGAGGGAAGGATCACGGTTGTACTCTTCCACACTTTCTCTCTTACATAGCTCTCCTTCTTCCTTAGCTACTTACTCCAGCAATCTATGAACCTGATGGGACCTAAGCTTTGATAATCTCCCTTGGGCATATGTTCCAAGGGTTCTCCTGGTTTCATGCCTAAGTCCATCTACGAGATGGTGTAGTTGATCCTGCTACGAGTAACTGTGGCCTGGGCAATGATGTAGCAGTGCATAATATCGGCCCATGGCAACATCCAAGGGTTCATGAGTTCCTTGCTTCTATCCTTGGATTTTCTTTCAAAGGTTGGACACCTGAGAGTATGTTTGATACTTATCATTTAAAATTTCTAGCATCGTACTCCACCTTCGAATGGATTCTAGTTCTAAGGACTAGTACCAACTTTCCGCTTCTTTTACTAGTTTCCTTGGGAACAATTTTAGCTTCTACCATTTGTTCTCAATGTTTTGCAAGGCACATGCATCGTGAAATGCTTGTAAGTTGTTCTAAGGATTAGCGTTATATCCTCCCTCAAATCATGGGATATTATTCATGTCTAACCTCTTGATCCTGCTATCTTTTTGGTGTCTTGTGGGAATTCTTACAACCTCCGTTATGTCTAACATGCTTCGAGTTGCAAGTAGGGGTTCTTCATGGTCATTTCATTCATAGCATCTGTGATGTCTATGCAGTTCCCTACTCTCCCTTCTTCCATGCCGTGATTCTCTAGAATGCCCTCATCCTTGCTCTCGACTCTCTCGTTGAGGTTTCTCACTCTATTTACCCTTATCTTCACGGTTAGTCTCCTTATGAATGCATCCTGATATAGAAGGAGAAAATGAATGTGATGATGAAGGTGAAGAAGAAGGAGAACCATTATCATGACAATGTTTCTTACCTTCTCTTTGGTGGTCCCGACCTCAATCGTGATGATGATCAGAATGCCACCCTTATCATGTGTTTGTGTTCCCTCGTTGAATAGTTGGTGTTTGTGGGGATCAAAACCAGGATTGTGAATCATGAAGTGGAGGTTCTGATAGACCACCTCCTCACCATTGTTAGGAGTGGAAACATCATTTTGTGGAGAACCTATTGAAAAAGGTTCACCACTCTTAATTTTTCTTAAGACAGGTGGAGCGTTATGGGGTCTTTTGCCCTTCAACGATGTATAGTATCTCTCCTACTGCAAGTCCCATTGATATTGCGCTTATGTGGGATGGTATTCCCTTGTGTTGTGCTCACATGCAATGTATTTTGCATATAACTATGACATGCCTATTTGTGCGAGAGCACGAAGAAGCATGTTGGGGACTACTCAATCTGGAGGCAATACTATGTTACCCTCCAAGTCTCTCCAACGTAGTTGTTCATCTTGATGGAGAATAAAGGTAAAGTCAGGTATATACTCATTGTGATAAATGTACACCACATGGAATTGTTAAGGAACTGGCAAATTTTGGTTATGTGTGTTGTGCCGAAAACTGTCTCTTGTGTCAGTCTTAGTTCGTGAAATGCTTTTGTACAAAGAAGAAGACATTTTTGTCTTATTTTGTGTGTTGTTTACCATTATCTTATTTTTCTCTATTGATCAAACCTAAGGGTTCATTCTAGCTCCCAAAAATATGAATGATTTTCTATGTTCTACGTAGTGCACAAACAACTAAGTTCCCGACAATGGTGCCAATGATGAGTGGCGAGGTACCCCTACACTCAACCATACGAATACAAGCGTCTCACATGCGATCCAGTCTAACTCCAAGGACTAAGTGCTTACACGCCCTAATGAACACTTAAGGTTAATCAATCACTATCTTCCCAAACTTACTTGTATTGTCATGGTTGTATGGTTAAGTAAGCTTGAGGTATATGATTTTTATGTCTTTTATCTTTTTAATGCCTATGCTAGTAGGGAAAGGTGAAGAGAACTAAATGACTGACTTTCATTAACTACTCACTAACTAAGTTCTAATTGTCCTAGCATCAGTATCCATTCCCACTTGCCACACACACCTTGAACTAGTGCAACGCTACTGGGATTACCAAACGCTACTCATTAGTGGGTTACCCAGTGTTACACACATGCTCAAAGTGGTCGTACTGAATGTACTTAACTAGGAGAGTCAAGGGTTGAGAGAGATTAATTATCTAGGAAAGCATTTAAACATTTAACAATAATTAAATCCTATTTAGCTTAGTCCACATGCTACAAGGTTTATCAAAAAGTTTGTCTTTATTGCTGTACAAAAGTGTGTGCTCAAGTACAATTTGCTCGAATAAAAATCCGTTTACTTTGAGACTCCTATTGCAGGCACATGGAAATTATTCTAACTCTGGAATGGTAAAACTGCTATAGTTTGGCTAAGGTCTAGATCTAGATGCCTAAAATAAGGAAAGCTGCCTCTTATTTATAGACATTGCGGTGGGCTGTGATATCGCGTACGCGATATTGTGGCTCATCAACTATTCATCTTGATGAAAAATGAAACTAAAGTTTGGATAATAATGATGAGCATGAGCATAGGAAATTCTTATTTACATTGGTCCATGCTAAGTTTATTTTGTATAAAATCTATCATTACCTTCATTAATGTTATCATCAAGTGGGGAATTAACTTTGTGTGTATAATCCATATTTAATTAGTTAAGCTCTATGTATGTATTATTGAAGATATTAGATTACTTTAAAAATGAATCATGAATCTTAATACAGTGAACTTATATAATATTAACTAACTAGAATATTGATACCATACTTGGAAACCGTGCTAATGATGAGTAGTGAGTGTTTCCAATGCCCAACTATACAAATCATACAAGTGTTATATGCAACTTGATTATAATCCATTGATGAGACAATATAGTATCTAGAGGGTTAATGCTAAGATCATTGATCATGTCTTGGCATTGAAGTTAGTGGTAATTAAAGCATATGGTTTAACTCACAATGAGGTACAAGATTTTATGATATTATTCAACTGTATTAAGGCTAAAGTAAAACATGGTAAATTAAATATTAATTTTAATAACTAAGAAACAATAGGAATATATACTAAACTAGCCTAATGGTGATACACATCTAGTCTTAGCTTTTTGTACATTTCTTGTGCTAGTATAATTGCCATTAGGATTATCAAGCAATTCACTACTGGGTGAACAAAGTGATGTTACTACTAGATTACTAGATAATTATACATTACACTCAAAACTAGTCATACTTATTCTACCAAAGTATGAACATATAATGAAAATGTAAATTGCACTAGAAAAGTAAATGACATTAAAAATATCAATGACAATGAAATGCATCTAGGAACATCTCACTAGAATAAAGATGTCATGTAATCACTTTGGATTACACTGTAGGAACTTACAAAATAACTTTAAATTCATGAAAAAAAACTATTGGAAATCAAAAAATATTATTACACCTGGGAAATCACAAAGGATTTTTTTGGACAATTACAATGTGTCAACATAATATTGAAGAAAGCTNCCCCATGTAGATAGGGTCAATTTGAAAGAAAGAAATTAATAGATTATAATTAATAATATAATTAAATCAAATGTGAACCAAAGATAAGCAAAAAAATATATGTTCTCCATCTTCTATGCTTTGTTTGCATAGTTTGCAAATATGCTCTTCTCTTGGTAAATTGATCCAACAACCTATCTTAATAAGGAGATGATGGAAGCTCCATTTTGCTCTAGTGATTTGATTCCTTAAATGAATAGGAATAACTGAGAATAGATATTGTTAAGCACTAAATAACAAACCTCCTCTAATAGAATGTAAATAAAAATGCTTTTTCTATGACATGTTCAACCAAACGTTAACCAAGAATTTTTCTTTTATAGTTTTTTGTAAGAACCTTGTGTTTAAAGGAAGAACCTCTATAGCAATATTCTATGACTGAAGTCATAATTTTCCTTGATGCAACTAGCCATTTTCTTGTGTAGCATTCATTATTTCCTTGGCATAATTAACTTCCTCCATGTGACTTGACTTCTGAGTATAAGAAAAAAATTGAAAAAGGGATTCAACTTCAAGAGGAAGAAAATTTGCTTTTAATAGTAAGATATCATAAGGTGTTTCAATTTTCACTTGAAATTCATATACAAAAAACTATTTTTCAATATGCTCTAATTTTTTCCAATTATGTGTGGAAAGAGAAGATCCTGAAGCAACGCACACACATAATAAGAAACTGCAACAATCACACTTATAGTGCACCAAAAAGATGCATTAAGTGCAATGGTTGGCTAGTATTTATAAGCATTATCAAACCCAAATACATCACATCTATAATATCGTATAAAAGCGTAAGATATCCTAGCTATAATATTGTGAATGCAATGTCACACTCAAGTTATTTAGTGTTCATCACTATCCTAAGTTCTTAGTTTCTCACTATTACCTAAGGTTTCTTGATGCAAGTTGCATGCCACTATATTCATAGGATCCTCCAAATCAACTTTACAATGAGAAGACCAACCAAGTATTGTAATTCTATATTAACATAATCCTATAAAGCAATTTCATGTAAAGACCTATCTATTTCACATCAATAGCCTTCTTGAAAACTATATCTAAAAACTAGAAAGACATCAACAAGAAATAGGCTCTTGGATCTCATTGGTGTCATTGTGGGGACTCTATTTGTTGAAACGTGCACTATCTAGGATTAGTGAACATTATTAATATCATTGGACGAACTCAAGGTTAGCATTACTCTCACATGACATATAATTACAAAAGCAAACTAATTATTTTGTTTATTGAAAAATTTCTTCTTCTCATAGATGTGAAGATGTTAAACCATCAGTCCCACAACAATGCAAAGTGGTATATACTCATCCCAATGAGTATGTATCAGACTTCACCTTCATCCTACACTAGGATGAGCAATTGAAATGGTGTGACATGGAGGGTAACATCGTAATGCCCCCTAATCGATTTGTGGTCGGGATGCTATTTCATATAATTAATAAGTTAGGCATCTCAAATATTCAAGGGGAATATGTTGTGAATGGTTATGATACTCCGGACTACCATCCCACTGAAACACAATGCAAGCGAGATTGACACCAAGAGAAGAACCATGAGTTTGCAAAGGGAAAACACTTCACTAATCCCTTATTCCTGTTAAATTAAATCAACGATCCTCCCTTGGGGGTTTTCAACATGAAGATTCTTCATCCCTTGTTATTGGTGATGAGGGTGTGGCCTTGAATCTACAATCCACTATTAATAAACTAGGTTCAGGAAAAAGTAACAGTCAAGGTAGAAACTTGGGCAAATATCATGATGGCAAGGGATTTAAGGATGGTAATTGTAATGAGTGAAGAGATGGTGGCGAACACCATGGTGGTGGTGATGGTCCACCTTCCTCTTCATCTGATTCCAAACATTCCTCTTCATTTGTTGGTTCTAATAGAACTTGCTATAGAAATAATCGTGATGAAGGTAATCAGTAGGAAAATAATGATCATAGAGCTCACCAAGAATGTGGAGGTAATAGAAGACATCATTAGTGACAAAAAAATCATAATGATGATGAACCTTTGCTAGCAACTTAGAGCATGCTTAACATTGTAGAGGTAGTAAAGATCCCAACTAGGCATGTGAAAGATAGTCAAATCAAATGCGTAGAGATGAATAATATCTCAAGATTTGAGGGGGTGGGGGGGATATAACTCTGATCCGGAGACACATCCATAAGCTTTCCATGATGCTTGTGCCTTACAGAATATTGAAAATGATTGGCATAAATTCAAGCTATTCACTAAGACACTCATCAAAGAGGCTGAAAGATGGTATCAGTTCTTAGAGCTAGAATCCATTCACAGATGAAGTATAATGCTTGAACTATTCAATGATAAATACCAGACATACTCTAGAGTGTTCAACTTGAGAAGGTAAATCCAAGGTTTAAAATAGAGAACACATGAACCCTTGGATGCCACCATGGGTAGATACTACTCTCTCTTATGTCGATGCCTTAGCCATGGTTATTCTCAAAGGGAACAACTCTGCCACACCATAGATGGGCTCATAACATAAACTAGAAAAACTCTTGGGGTTTATGCCCAAGGGAGATTATTTCAACTAAAATCTCATTAGATATAAATGTTGATAGAATAGGTTCCAAAAGAAGACGAGTTGCAAAAATTGAAAAGCGCAGAAGAATATAATAGGAATCCTTCCATAAGAAAAAGAGAGGTTTGATTTTGTAATGAGGAGGAGTCACCACTCGATGAAGTGGGGCATAAGAAAATCTTGCCCATCCAAAAATATATTTTTGACATTTTGGAAAAGGTTGATAAATTATGGGATTCTTTGGATGAAAATTCCAAACCACTATGAATATTGTTGAAGAATCCAAAGAGCAAAATAGTGATTGTAACCATAGGAGGTGAAAAGAAGCTAAACATGCCTACTAGAGAGGTAAGGGCAAAGCTGCTACAATAGAAGAAGTCGTGGAGATAGACTCTGATGATGATGTTGGTAGTAACATATGTTAGTATGAACATCCTTAGAGATGTTGCCTTGTGATGTCACACTTACAAGAGTTTGGGGTGTATGCATTAAATCCTCGACTAGCATGAAGGCAAGCACCCAGACGATTGCCTTATCCTCAAGGTAATCCAAGGCAGTTCCATCACAATAACAAGCTTACTAACCAAGTGGACCTCCACCATAACCATATGAACAATATCAACAATGGCACCAACCATAATAATGGGGAATGCCATCGCTAAGACAACATTGCCCCTTATTAGCAACTGGATGCATATGGGTACTATGTTTAGCAACCTATTTCTCCAAGAAGTTCTGCAAGCCATGCCTCATTTCAACATCACTATTACCCTCCAAATTACCATCAAACTCATTCACCATCCATTTGCATGTGTCTGTACACATTTTTCTATCCTCAACCCACTTACCTCTTGTTCCATCCATGTAGAACGAAATTCCTTCACAATAGCAACAAGGAAATGCTACGAGGGTTTTACATTCACAACCAACTTTCCAGCTAAGCGGTTTAGACAATCAATCTAGGAAATGACCATTTTTCCAACCCAAAAATCCTCCCAAACCTAGACAACATAATACAGTTGGTTGCCATGTATCTCCAACACCCTCATCCTCTACATCAAACACATTTGAGTATCCTTTAAACCAAACGTTGCCTCAGATCTAGACTATGATGTTAACTCATGTTGTTTCCAATTAGATCAAGGCTGGCACTCTTTCCATGAAAAGATCTAACCTAAGAAGTCCACTTATTTACTTAAATATCATTGGACATGAGCCATGCAAGGCCCTTGTTGATTCTGGTTCCAGTGTTAATCTCATCTCCCATGACATGTACCAAGTTTGGAACCTACCACCTCTTGAGAAGAGAAACATTCATTTAGAATTGGTAGATCAGTTAATCAATGTTCCTTTGGGACTAGTGAAGGACATTGTGACCATAGTTAGTGGGTGGTCCTATCCTACTAATTGTTTGGTGATCAAGGTTGAAAACTTCCAAGGTGACTTCCCCATCATTATGGGAAGGGCATGGTTAAGCACAATTGATGCACAACTAGGCATAAGGAACCTCTCCTTGGAAATATCCAAGGAAAATGAATTTGGAAGGCTGGAGAAGAAGTGTGTTCCATGCATCACATATAGTGACAATGGGTGCAATTGTGTGCAGAAAATCTAGTCCATTAAGAGTACATTCCTCAAAGCATGCAATCAATGTGCACATGAAACATGTATCCAAAGGTGTCTATACACAGCAGCCACAAAATAGAAGGGCACTTGGTGGCTAATACCTGACTCTAATAACTACACATTATGCATGGAACCAACTGAGAGCATAACATGTGCCTATATCAAAGGCATGGATGAAAAGCAAGTTCATCACCAACTCTCTAATGTTGAAGATGATGATGCTTGTTAGGGAGAGCTAGAAATTCTTGATAATCTCAAATAGAAGCCCCTAGAGTTAAAAACTCTACCAGTAGGCATGGAGTATGCATTTTTAAACAATGGTAAGCTAGTCATAATTAATGCAAATCTTGCTCCTGAACAAAAAGATAAGTTATTGTAGGTTGTCAACAAATGGCCAACAGTCTTTGCTTGGTCATATCCCAAGCTGAAAAAAATCGATCTAAGAATATGAAAAAATTACATCTACACTAACTTGACCATGAAACCAAGAAGGTAGCTACAAAGGTAGCTGAACCCCAAATTGAAATAGATCATCAAGGAGGAAATAGAATAACTTCTCAAGGCAAGGTTCATCTATCCCATCATGAATAGCGAGTGGATTAGCCCACTTGTAATTGTGCCAAAGAAAGATAGCAAGTGGTGGGTTTGCATTGACTTCAGGCTGTTGAACATGGAAACATTTAAAGATCATTTTCCATTGTCATTTGTGGACCAAGTGTTGGACACTATCTTTGAGCATTGCTATTATACCTTCTTGGATGGTTATAGTGACTATAACCAAATCCAAATTGCGCCAAAGGATTAGGCTAAGATAACATTCATGAGTCCTTATGGGACTTTTGAATATTGTAAGATGCCATTTAGTCTATGCAATGGCCCTACAACATTTCAATGCCTAGTCCTTAGTATTTTTCAACAATAGATAGGTAGTGAAATAAAAGTATTTATGGATGAATTTTCTACCTATGGGGCTACATTTGAGCAAGCCATAACTACCTTGAGCAAGTATTGAAGAGATGTGTTGAAAAAAAACCTTAGGATTAATTGGCAAAAAAGCCATTTAATGGTCTAGGAAGGCATAGTACTAGGGCATAGAATTACTCAGGCAGGGATTAAGGTAGACCTAGAAAAAATAAGGGTCATCTAAGGAATCACGTGCCAACCAAAGATAGTTAAAGATGTTTGATCATTCCTTGGACATGATGGCTACTATTGACGATTCATAGATAATTTCTCTAAGATCACAAAGCCATTAGTTGAGCTTTCAAAGAAAAATGCTCCATTCATTAAGACCAAGGAGTGCAAATATGCGTTCCAACTACTAAAGCAAAAGCTGGTAGGAACTCCAATTCTACAAGCACCAGATTGGTCCAAACCATTTCACATAATGAAAAATGCATCTAATTATGCTTTGGGAGCTGTGATTATGTAGTTGGAAGATAAAAAATGTCCATATTATATCCATTGTGTGAGCCAAAGCATTGTGGGTGCATAGCTCAATTACACCACAACAAAGAAAGAATTAATGGTAGTGGTATATGCTCTTGAAAAGTTCAGGTACTATGTGCTTGGTTATAAAGTATTTGTGCACATAGACTAGATTGTCATCCACTTCCTAATGAACAAGACAATGATGAGCCCCCATATCATACAATGGCTCGTGATCTTGCAAGAATTCGATCTCATGATGGTAGATCAAAAAGGGACTGAGAATGTGGTCACTGACAACCTCTCTTGGTTAAGATGGGATAATAAAGAGGAGGAAAGTCCACTCTTTGATTAATTTTTAGATGAACTCCTCTTTGTAGGAGAAATAAATAACCAAGTACCCCTAGAAACAAAATGGTATGATGGCATCCTTACTTACCTTCTCACTTAGGAAATGCCATAAGATCTAGACTTCAAGAAGAAACAACAATTTCTTCATCGGGCAAAGTAATTCATGGATATCAATGGACACCTTTATAAGGTGTACACTGATGGCCTAGTTCATTGGTGTGTCCTTGATGAGGATCAATTTCATGTTCTCTAGGATGCTCATGAAGGCCCTTGCAGAGGCCACTATGCAAAGAGGTGCATAGCCATAAAAATCCTGATGGTAAGATACTATTGGCCTACAATCTTTAGGGGTGTCCATTAATTTTTCCAATCTTGTGAACATTGTCAAAGACTTGGTGGGATGATTGCTCGAATGAAGGATCCTCAACAGTGGATTCAACCACTGGAGCCCTTTGACATATGGGACATAGACTTCATGAGTTCCATCACACCCATATCCAATGGAATGACATATATCATCGTAGTAGTTGACTAATGCACCAAATGGGTAGAAGCAACAATTATCACTAATTGTACATCATCCATTACTGCTAGATTTGTACAAAAAAATGTTGTCAATAGGTTTGGGGTGCCATGTGCACTAATTTCTAACAATGGAAGTCACTTCATAGGTGCCACTTTTAAAAATTTAATGCTACGCTTGGGGGTTAAACATAAATTAACAACACCCTATCATCCCTAAGCCAACAGTCAAGAAAAGGTAACCAACAAGGATATTACAAAGATCCTAATAAGGACCATAAGAAAATATAGGAGAGATTA
Source organism: Gnetum montanum (assembly GCA_015680685.1). Lineage (NCBI taxonomy): Eukaryota > Viridiplantae > Streptophyta > Gnetopsida > Gnetales > Gnetaceae > Gnetum > Gnetum montanum. Next base: position 48,566 of record MNCI01009877.1, on the reverse strand, counting down.
GAGCACAAAACTTAGTGATACCTTATAAGCTTATTTCTAAACATGGAAACTTCTTATTAGCTACTCTCCCTACAAGCTAGTGTATAGAAAACTTCCCATGCTTCCAATTGAATCTAAGCTTCATACACTCTCAACAACCTATGAACTAAATCTTGACCTAAGCCTAGCACAAAGAGAAAGATTGATCAACCTCAACATGCTAGATGAAAATCGATTAGTGGCCCTATCTTTGAATGAAGTACACAAGGCATTCAATAGGTAACAACATGACTTGAAAATACAGAAAGTAAAATTTCAATTGGGAGATAAGTTTCTCTACTAGAACCCCACACATGTACCACAAAAAATGAAGTTTCAAACGTTGTGGAAGGGACCTTATATAATTACTGAAACCTTTCCCTTTGGGGCCATTACCATATACAAACTTGAGAGCCCAAATAAAAGGTAGTTGGTCAAAATCCAACAAGTAAAGCTTTTCCATGAGCCTAAGAAACCTAGTGCAACAAATATCCCAATGGATGAACAACCACTTTCAATTTTTTGGATCTCCTCCTTTGAACTCAATTGTGAGGGAGATGGCCATTCATGCTAAATCATCCACATGGCTCCTCAGGTTTTCTATTTTTTGTTTTTCGCATGTTTGATTTTGCAATTTATTTATTTTACAACTTTTTTATTTTCAAGATTTTTCCTATTTTTACACCATTTTTTATTTTACACCATGGTTAGTACATTTGAATCTTCATTGGATATTTTACACTTTGTTATATATTTTGTTTTGTTTAAATGTGGTTTTCAAATTTTTACTAATAAAAGTGCTTTATTGCCAACAAGACAAAATGGTGCTATGGTTGCTACTAATGATGGTTTGTGCTTTATGTTTGGTTTACTAATGTCTAGTTTCTATTTTTAAATTTTTGTTTCGATGACCCAGTCATGGTTTCTTTTTCATGAAACAAGTAATGAGTCCACGACATCTTCTCATTGAAAAACTCTATGGTTTTCCTTGTTTTGGAAGTTTGAGGTCCCTTTTTATTAAATCAAATCTTAATAAATTTGTAACCTTGTTAGTTTCTAGAATTGGGAAGGATTCAAAGGTTTGCATAGGGTGTGACTTCAAGGGGACTTAATACTCTTTGTACTCTTCTACTTACTTGGGTGCTTGAGTGTTTTTCATTGACTTATTACCATTCCACGCTTTAATAATAGGAAGTCAAATAAAATATTTGCATGGTGTGGTTCCCATCCAAAAATAAAAATAAAATAAAATCAAAATAAAAAGACAAAAAAAATAGGATGGAAATTTAAAGCACACCCATTAGATAGCTAAACGAGCTACAAGAACTAGTTATGGGACTAGAAAGACATGTACCCATGCCTGAAGGCCCTCTCTAACTAAGGTCCTCTCTCACTTCCTACTTCTCTTTATGGAATGGTAGTTGTTTTATGGGAGAACTCTTGTGTCTTAAGGGGGTGGATTGGTCTTGGAGTGGTAATGAAAAGTTATTGAAAGAGGATGGTTTTGGTTTGGACTACAGATGGATCTTCTTTGGTCATTTTAAACATGAACTCCACAAGGGGCTTCTTATTACCTCAATTTGGCAATCCATTCCACCTTCTATATAACATCACTACAACCTAGTTAGAGTTACCAGAGGCAAGGGGAAAAAATATCATATTAGAGGGAAAACTCTAAATAGCCAGGAAGTGGAATGAATGCTTGGTTGTGAAAGTTGCTAAATTAAGAGCCTAGATTGCCAATATTACATTTCTAAACCCAACAGTAATAAGAGATGATGGTATGGAATAGCTTGAAGCCAAGCATAAATGGGTTGAGGATGCAATGGAGATGGCGGTGTTTTATCAATCCTTAGTAGAGGCCACACAACACATGATTTAGAAGGCCTTAGATTAGACCGGCCAATAGACTATTCAATTAACTGCAAAAAATTATCACCTACAGAATGTTGATGTGCATAAGCAACAGTTAATAAATTTCATCCATCAACAATAGGAGTAACTAGCTAGAGCAAATATAGAAGTAAGAAGATTAATAATGGAAAATAGAAATCTCTCCATGAAGGAAGTTCATTCCCTTTGCCAAAAAAACTATAATTGAGGTAGCCACTTGGAAATTAGTGGCTCTCAAATTTGAGAGAGTTAAGGACCATTACAAAGAGTAGGTTAGTCTACAAAAAAATGTAACTGAGAAGCACATCTAGTTGATGAAGGCAAAGGTAAATAAGACCCTCTAGAAACTCTAGCAAGAAAGAGAGTTATGGAAACCCATCTTTGATGGGATAGGCACCTACAACAAAGTGGAAATCTACATGAAGGAGTTGCAAATCAAGGAGATGACAGAATACATGGAGCTTGCCAATCTCTATTACACAAATCTGGCCATGTTGACTATTGGATGGTCATGGTCTAAATTAGAGAAGTAGGTGGCCAACTTGTACTTGTTGTACGAGGCCGAGTTCAAACACCACAAGGACACCAAGGACAAGCTTGTAGTGGCTAACGCTAAACTCAAGGTTCTTAAGGCATGATTCATGGATCAACGATCAACTACTGAGAACATAGCCAAGAGGATGAACAACTACCAGGAGTTTTCGAATGCAGTAAGGACGTTTGACATCAAATGTAAACAATTCACTGCCTGGTTTATCAATGTAAAGAAGATGTTCTCAATAATGCCATATTTGTGGGATGTTCCCATTCTAGCCCACATTACTTGATGGCATTAGAGAAAGGAGGAGAAGATGAAGGCATTACTTGATGCCTTTCACCTCCTATCGGAGGTTGCAGCTGTAGCAAGATAGCCATAGTTTCCTCAACCACCGCATGTGCTCGAAGCTGATGAAGGTCATTTAGGACCGTAGGAGCCACCACCACCTGGGACTATCTAATCTTCACCACCATCTTCACGTTATCAAAAGATGTGTTGTCCAAGTTTTTGTAGTCATGTCATGGTGTTCATTTTTGTGTCATGAACACCATAGTTTTTTGTAATCTATTGATTTGTAGACTCATGCACTTAGTTTTGTCAAGTCAGTTGTTTTATTAAGAGTCAGTAAATAATCCCATACCCCCATGACTGAATGAAAACTCATCCTCAAGTTCCGTACAAAATATTGAAAAGGTATGGGATTATTGACTGAATGACAATTGATAGTGACATGGGATGATAGACTCAAAGTGCTTGGGGAACAAATCAACAAATATATTATAGCATTGGTATTCATAACCATTATGGTGAACACTATACATAGATGACATCCAGATCCTTATTTGACAGCTTGAAGAGAGAGAGAGAAGAAAATGAGGTGTGTTGCTACCAATGTCAGAATTGTGCATTTCGTTGTTCATCCATAGCCACATGACCAAACTTGTTCCTAGCATAAATGCTCCAGCTTCAATCCATCCTGAGTGCTTCCCTTCTATCCTAGTCCATTGTTCATGTGATTGCCATTTGCACACACAACACAGTCATGAATTAGTAAGGATAGATAAGATACTGTGTAGTTGATACCTTGCCTTGATATGAAGTACCTTGGCTAGGTTGTGGGTATGGCAAATACTGGGTTAGAGGTTTATGATTGATAACTACCCAAGGTGTAGGGGTAAGATAGGTATGGAATGGAAAAATTTGTGATAGGGCCCCCATGACTAATAGTGAACCTATGGTAGTAATAAGATGGAAAAATGAAAGGAATAAGAAAGATGAGAGAAATAACAATGGTGAAGATAATAAAATGGATGTCATGGATGGGGATGAAATGAGAAATGGTTGATTGCAAACAATGTTGAAAGGAAAGATCTTAACAACTACACCAAAAAGGAATGCTAGTGGGTCCTTCCCAAAGCAGGCTCATGCCTTTTATGCCCTAATAGACCCACAAACCAAAGAGTTTGTAGGCTCTAGGAATGACGTATGGAACAATGGTTAAGAACTTTGCCCACCAGAATTTACCTAAGAAGAACAATGCCTCAACCAAGATATAGACTAACCAGAAAATCAATAATGAGGTGGAATATGGGAAGAAATATGGAAGGAGAGGAGAAAATGGAATGGAATCCCAAGAGCACGATTGTGTAAAGTCTCATGTGTATTATATGGTTAGGGTGATTGAATATAATTCATTCTAAATTTGGATTCAAACCAACCATATCCAATGGCTTGGCATCAACACATTTGACCAACCCATCCTCTTAAAGCAAAAAGAATGTGTCCATCAAGTGACCATCATTCTAAGGAGAGAAAGATAGAGAAAAAAAAAGTGAGAAAGGGCCTTATTAGGGGGAACCTTTAGGCATGGGTAACATGTATTTCCAATGTAATAACTAGTTCTTATAGCCCATATTTCATTATTATGTCTGAGGGGTATGCTTTGAATTCTCACTAGTTTTTTTTTCATGAGAACCACACCATGCAAAGACTTATTTGATTCATTCGACTTCCTAATGTTTGGTCATTGG
>MNCI01009877.1:17398-36957 GCA_015680685.1 Gnetum montanum | reverse complement strand
GGATTCTCTTTGGTGACGTTTGTGGGAGTTATCAGGAAACGTGGTTGTACTAAGATCCTTGTAGATCTAACGCAAAATGGGAGTAAGAGTAATCAAAAGGCACTCAAAAATCCAATGCTATTCTAGGGGGTTCCATTGGAAAGACATGCATCCATGCCTAAGGGTTGGCAGCTTCTCTAGATTCAGCAATCGAAAAAAAAGGAAAAAAAAGAGAAAGAAAAAAGAGAGAAACAAACATAAAGAAAGTGCCACAAAAAAATCACTCCTCCCTTGAACAAAATGCCAAGTGATCATATGCCTTGTTGTTATGGTACTCTCATAGTTGCTCATCATGGGATGAAATAATGTGGTGTCACTGATCAGAGGATGGACTTTTCCTGATCCTAGAACGATGGGTTAATGACAAATTAATCATGTTTTACACACAGGATTCACTGTGCCCTAGGTCAGTTACCTCATGTCCCAATCTCTACAATCCCTTCTATAGTCCATCTCATCTCGCTATCCATGTAATTGTCACTTGTGTATCGTATAGCATAGAATTCTTACCTCATGCCAGTGATATTTACATGTGTATGTGTTGTGGAACTAGTGGGGATCACATTTAACCCTTCAAATGCCCACAGACACTTTTAAGTGTGGTTACGCAAGGGCGTTATAGGTTGGAACCTACTTTGGGGAGGACCCACTTGCATCATTTTTGTAACTTGCACTCATAACACATCACACACACTCTCTCTATTACCCTCAATGTATTTTCCCTTTTACTACCCCTCTGAATTCCAACGTTCCTATGAACCATCACATGACATTTTTCTCTCCATTACCACCAGAGGCCCTTATTGATCAATTCCACCCACATATAATTCTGTGTGCCTTTAGAACTCGATAAATTAACCTAGACCCATTTAACACTTGTCCACATGTCCTTGATATACATTTTTAATTTCAGAAAAAATCTTAAAATTTGGTATATTATGTTGTGCCTTAAATATCAATAGGCCATGATATCGTGTCTCATAAACCTATATATACGTGACCCTTGCCCCCTCCGGACCACTTACCATCATTTTCAACTATTTACGCAAGGGAGTTTTTCAAACTTCTCTCTACGACTTGCGATTGTGCATCCCTTGCTTTCATACCTATATCTCACTTGCTGGGCCTCCAATTTTCATTCCATTTGAACTTACTTGAACCCAAAGTGTTCAACTTAGTCATGGGGGAGGGGCACATGCTGAAGAGCGCATACCTTTTTTTTGAAATTTGTCATCGCTTGAAGGACATTATCAAGTGTAATTAGTTATAACATTAAGGACAATTGTGCCAAAATAATTTCATCCCCTTAGGTATACTGAGAAACTAAATTTGGAGACCACCTAAGTAAAAAGGACTCACTATTATAATTTTTTGGAAACATCACATGGAGATAAAATAAATGAATTGAGGCAAGCAGTATAACTTCAGAAACAACCTTACTAATGATTGGCCCCATGTGATTGCAGATGGCCCCGAAACGTGGACAACAGGAAGGTCCTGCTCAAGGTGGGAGCAAACGACCTAGGAGAGGCAAAGGATAAGTTCCCACCAAACAACATGTAGAGTAGGAGGAACAATCATTTAGCATTCACCAAGAAGACCCTACTACTGTACAATCAATGCAGCATTCACCAAGAAGACCCTACTACTGTACAATCAATGCAGGAAAAAGGAGGAGCTGCGGTAGCACCTGAACAGGGACAACACCTCACGTTGCCCCAAGATTGTGTTCAGGCTATCCATGAAAGGTCCATATTCAATGCGGTGATTGTGGAATTAAATTTTGAATCTTTCACAGAGTTTGCTCCAAAGGTCATTAGGGATCACCTCAAAGGATTCCCATTATGACCTATCCTCTTTGAAAGCAGTGCCTGATACTTAGGGAAAATGTACCAATTTTGGCACAACAGAGAACAAGGCACCACAATTAACATTTGTGGTGTGACAATCAATTTCTCTATTCAAGCCATTTCGGAAGCATTAAACCTTTCGAATATAGGGCCAAAGGTTGCTCAATTGTCTACTTGTTTAGACCTTGATGCACAACGAGTTTGGTTGGAAAGGGCATATGGCAAGGATAAGACTTTTAGAGAGCTGACGACGAGAGGATCTATTTCAAAATAGGAACTTATCATCTCTTCCCCATGAAGGGATTAAAAAGAATTTCAACATATGTGGCAAGGGGATGTGCAGTGTTGATGGAAAAGGTTAATGTTAACCTACCTCATCTATATTTTACAAAGATTCTGAGGCAGTTCGAAGAACGGAAGATAGGGAAAATTGCATTGCCCTTTCCTTATCTTATCAGGAAGCTATACCGACGTGCTAGTATCAAAGGATACACTAATGATGTCCTTCAAAAACCCTAGAATGCTTCATATGCTAAATTGCTAAAGCCACCAGCTGCAAAAAAAATCACTGGTGAGACGCTGGGACCAGAACAAGAAAAAGAACAGATGGTAGGGCCAACTACAACTCGACTTGCAGGACCCAACCAACTTCCAAGTACAAGACCCAACCAACAACAAGAAGTAGGGCCTAGCATGGGCCAAGATCAACCACTGCCACCGCAAGATTACAGATCGTCGATGAGCCATCTCAGGGCCATCGCTAAGATGGTCAGTTGGGAAAGTCATGATGATGCAAATCTCTTCTACATCATCGATGATGTCATGCAGACCATGGTTTCTTTGGATTGTGCAAGCGATGAAATGTCCATCCATACAGGAGGAGGAAAAAGCACTTGGTCACAACAGATCTTGGGGAACGCTGCATCTTTCCAAGTACAATTAGAAATTGGTGAAGGGGCCATAGTAATGGTCATGCAACACCAAGATGCAATGGGAGCCATAGAAGTGGTCACAGACCACATTAAAGAATCGTTCAATGTACCTGTTGTGTCACCGAAAAATCTCACAGGAGCACAAGATGCTCAAACTTTGGCCAAAATCTCAATGACTCCTGTGGAACATGAGGATGTACTTGATCGATTGCTACAAATAGGACAAGTAATGATGTATCTATTTGACATCCCTCAGGATGTGATGGAAATTCAATCAGACCTCATTTCTACCAAAGGAAAGTTGGTCTTGACAGAGATGAGGGTCGAGCACGCTAAAGCAGAGGTGCAAAAATTGCAAGAAAGGCTCGTGGCCCTACAAGCAGCATAGTGGGACCCTTTACAATTGGTTCCTATGGACCAGCTGGATGCTTTCAAAATTGAGCAACTGACCAAACTACTAATAGAGAATAAGAAGGTGGTAGAAGAAAAAGAGAAGGATGTTTGGAATGCCTCTACAGCACAAGCACAAACTTATGTGCTTACCAAGGCACTTAAGGCCTTACAAGAGGAAAAAAATAGCTTATTGCTGACAACCTTCGGTTGACCTCTATGGAAAAGTAAAAGAATGTTCTCAAAGAACATTTTCATCAATTGTGAGAACAATTTATCTGGGTCAACCAAGATATGAGCCATTTAGCCAAGGAAAATCGAACCCTCTCAATGGAGGAGGTACGTGCCATCTGTGAAAAGATAGCTATCAAAATAAGCACATGGAAAAATGAGGCTAAATGGTATGAAAAGATAAAGAAGCACTTCCAGGACCAAGTGGGGATGTATAAGCAGATCATTAAGAAGGAGATCCATATGGCCAAGGCCCACATCAATGCTAACAGTGCTCAACACATTGACTAGTGAGCCATATTGGACACTTATGCATTTGCCCACTAGGCGGAAGTTAAGAACTGAGACCTGCAGATACAGGATCTTACAAAATACATGGAGTTGGCAAACTTGCAATATGCCAACCTTGCCATGTTAACAGCAGGGTGCCCAAGAACAGAGCTTGAGCAACAGGTAGCCACCACCTATAGCAAATATAAAACAGAATTTGTAGAATGCAAGAAGATATTGCAAAAATTGGAGATTGCAAATTCTGAACTTGAGATGGTTAAAGTAAGCTACCAAGGACAAAAGGTATCATAACAGATTTGGCTCGATGGCTTGTGGATTTTCAAGAATACGAAGATAAAGCCAGAGCTTATAAGGAGGAACAACAGGTGTTTGCGGCTTGGTATGTTAAGGAAAATCACATGTTTCTGCAACTACCCTGCCCATGGGAAGTGTCGACTCCATCAAACATCGGAACATTGACATGGACTTTGCAAGACCCCTAAACCGAAGAGGAGAAACTCTAGGCCATACTTCAACATTATCAAATTTCAATACTTGGAGCACAAGACAAGGGAAAGGCACCTATGGAGGAGCCACCGCCATTAGGAACTACATGAGTTCCATCAAGTTTGTAACTATAGGATTTTCTTTCGCATTCCTTATGATGTGTCTCAATTTTTTTCTGATTCCACACTGCGGCATAAACTCATTCTCACTATTCAATAATCCCATACCTATCCATTGTGTAATCAACGGAGCTTGTTCTCACTGTAACTCGAGGATGAATTTTCATTCAGTCGTGGGGGTATGATGAGTTATCATTTTGTTGGCCATGATATCGCATACGTGATATTGTAGCCTATCTCCTCATCTATAAATAAGAGGTAGACAGATCCAATAGGCAATTTTTTAGTTCTTAGTTTTAAGAATTTCTTTTAAGTGTTTAGTTTTAAGTAGTTCTTCTCTCAACCCTTCTCTCCCAGTGCATGCCTGCAATGTGGTGATTGTAATTGTACGACATCCTTATTTGAGTATGACGTACTTGACCACGCACATGATTGACAATAAAGATCAAGATTACTTCATCATTGCAGCATCTACTTAGCTTAATTATTTATTAATTGTTACTTACTGCTTTCCTAGTTAATATCTCTTCACCCTAAACTCCTATTAAACACGGAATGAATACGACTTGATTATGAGCATTTAAGTGTGACTACTTGGTAACCCAGTAGCATACCTAGGATGTGTGCTTGGTAATCCCAGTGGTAGTCATGCACGAGGTCCAAGATGTGTACAGCTGATTGAGGAATGGATGCTCATCACACTTAGGCTAGCTACGATTCTCTCAGACCCTTTCTCTTAGCTTAGTTAATATTATTTTCCATTATACCCAGGAGTAGCATTAGTATAGGAACACATCATACACCTCATTTTGGACTAAACCATATGTGACAAAGTTAACACTAGTCTAGATGGGAAGACATTGAACTACAACCTAAGGATAACTGTCTAGATGCCACAACTAGCCTGTCTACGGAGTTCAATCGGATTGTGCGTGAAACGCTCATATTCGTATGGTTCAGTGTAGGGGTACTTTACCACTCATCAGAAGTGAACTAATTTAATTTAACTAATCAACTATGCTCTAACTAGTCCTAACACCAGCATCAGTTCCCACTTTCCGTACACATCCTAAACCAGTGCAACACTACTAAGATTACCAAATGCTAATCATTACTGGGTTACCAAGTGTTCCACACATGCTTGAAGTGGTTGTACTAAGTGTGCTTACTTGGGAGAGTTAACAAGGTGAGAGACAGAACATTAAGTAACTAAGGGAAGCATTAAATAATTGTATGTTGCAAGGTTTATCACAAAGTTCATCTTTATTTTCAGCCACAAGGTGTGCTCAGGTACACAATGCTTGAATAAAGATCCATTTACTTTATGACTCATACTGCGGGCACTCAAAAATAATTCTAACTCTGAGGAAGGAAAATTGCAAGAGTTCGGGTAAGGGACTAAGACTAACTATGCAAACTAAGCGCACTCGCCTCTTATTTATAGGTGATGAGGAGGATCCTGACATCGGATGCCTGATGTCTTCTCTCCTCTATATTCATCGATTTTGGATTTTTAGTTTCTATGATCCATGGTTGTTCTCTACTTCAGCCATGCCTAGGCGCACACCTACTACCATGACCTCCATGAATCGCATTACTTATTGCAACAAATGGTTGTTGTTGTTGATCTTAAAGAGAGTGTTCTTCACCTTCTCTATTGGGACTAATAGTAGTAGAATCCATGTTTCTAAAAATGCATGAATTCCAATATTCCACCTCTTAATCTTATAACATGATGCCTAAATTCAATATCTTTAAATACTACATCACATTATAACTGTCGTCACCTTAACCATCATTGTGATTGTAATCTTCACCATAAATGTAACCATTACCATTTATAATAATAATAAATATTCATTATTACCCATCGTTTATAATAAAAAAAATCCATAATTACTATAAGCATAATCGTCACCATTTATAATAATAATAAATATTCATTATTACCCACGTTGGGGCCTTGCGAATGAGGGAATACGAAGAGATGAATGGGGAGCCGAGGGGTCCATGGATGTTAATCAAATAGAGATTTGGCTTCCCTACGATGACTCTTTGGCTCCCTTGCACATGGTGCATGCGTGTGAGGGAATACAAAGAGACGAATGGGGAGCCCAGGGGTTGGGGGATGTTAATCAAATAGAGATTCGGCTCCCTTGTAGTGACTCTTTGGCTCCCTTGCATGTGGTGTGTGCACATGAGGGAATACAAAGAGACAAATGGGAAGCCCAGGGATCAGGGGCATTAATCGAATAGAGATTTGACTCCCCTACAGTGACTCTTTGGCTCCCCTACACATGGCGTGTGATGTGGAGGGTGACAAAATACACTTCCCCCTCCCCCCATCATGTGAGACGTGTTAGTCTCTCGACAAAAAAAAAAAAGGATTTAATAGTTCTAAGATGTCATTTTAAATTTTCATCTTTATAATCAATCCTAAAAAAAATATTTATTTTTAGGTGAAAAAATTATACCTTCTTTTGAAGAACTCACTCAAGTTTTCACTTACTGCTAAAGTTTACATTCAAGGATGCATTTGAAGCATGAGCTATTAAATGTTTTCACCTTAAACTAAGAAAGAAAGAAAATTATTTAAAACTCTCTACAATAAAAGAATAAAGGGACTAAAAAAATTTTATGTGAAGCAAATTTCTTTACAATTGAGGAGCATTATAATATGTGCTCATACCAAGACCAATAACTTCAAGTAAGGGGGCAACTAGAAAAGCAACGGATGAATGAATATTTCATATTGCATAAAGGAAATCTAGGGTTATGGATACCTAAATGAAAGTAATAAATACCAATAGGTAAACTTTGATGAATCAAATACTATAATTTTTTTATTTATTAAGGATTGCAGGAGTATTCAACATAAAAAACTAAAATGTATTATAAAGAAAAAGTTCATTGTATAACCATATAGGATCATTGAAAAATGCTTAATTTTAAAGGTGTGGAAGCCTTCCATATCCTTTAAATTTGATGACTCTGTATAGTAGGGTTGATATTACATAAACAATTGAATCATGGCTAAATCTCAATATGAAAACTAATAATAATATAAGAAATTTTAAATGGTAATTCATCAATAAAAACTCAAGACCATTATTAAAGTTACTAATAATTAAATTTCGTAAATTACAAAATTTCTTTTTGGTGATATAGCAATTTGGGTGATTTGGTGGATCATAAATCTAATTTGGGCTTTAGCATTTTAGTGATTGGGATTTGGCATTTTGTATGTTAAGGCCAAGAAAGAAACATATTTTATTTCAAGTAGTTTGGGGAAATACAAGAAGTAGTGTTTCAATGGCAAGTTTTACAATTTCTCATGAGAAATGGAATAACATGGTTACAACTTTGAACTCCATAGCATCTAGGATTGTGCAATTGGAATCCATGGATGAAGTCGTAGTCAAAAAGGTACAAGCCATTCCAACCACTTTAGAGTTGAAAGATTCATTGCTAAATGTTGAAGAAGCTCAAGTTTAGACAAATATGTATACTTTGTAGTCAAAGTTGGATTCTCGTGAGTTAAAAATAACAATTACTCACTCAGGATTAGAAGCAGTTATTGAGAAAATGCATGAAGATGAAGAAAAATGTGATAAAATTCAAACTCTTTAAATTGTGGGAGAATAGGGTAAGGATATTTTACAAGTCATGCAAAATTTCTTCATGAAAAAAATGCACATTTCTTCTACCCCAGTACTTAGTGTAAATAGACTTAGTCCTAAGTGAGATAAGCCTCAGCAAATTATTGTTAAGTTTGTTGATTGGTGTAAAAGAGATAAGGTTTAGCATAATAGAAGTATCTTGAACAGATAGAACATTTGGATTAATGAAGACTTGACCAAAAAAGAGTATGCCAAAAATAATGGTAGAAAGTTAAACAAGCTTGTACTAAAGGTAAACTTGCTTACTTCAACTATAATATGTTGTAGTCATCAAAGAGAGGACAATTTTCCCAAAATAGGGATTTTCTTTTATTACATGTGGTTTCCTTAATGTTGAAGGTTCATTGGATAATAAGCTTGCTACTTTAGATACTAGTCATTTCTTTAATGATTTTGATCTATTTATTTAAAGTAAATCACAAGCTTAATATTAAGTAGAGAATATAAAAAAGAAAAAAGAAAAAAACATGGAAAGAAAAAGCTTTTCAATTTTTGGGATGTCTACGCTAGTGTAAGGCTATTTAATATTTTTTTAAAATAAAATAGAAGAAAACTAATTACTAGTAAGGAGGATGACCTTCGCCTTAACAAACTTTACATCACTTTCAACATATGAGCTTAAACTTAAAATGATTTGAGGTAGTAATAAAAATTTATGATAAAATACCAAAATTTTAAAAAATATGAGAATCCTCATTACTTCATTATTCAATGCTTACTTTATATTGATAATGTATGCTATGAGCTTATTAACATTAGTTCTAGTCTTTGGGTTAACCTTGTTTTTGTCAAATAATGATAGATTTGCCTTATGAACTATTTTGTAGACTAATCAATACTTCCTATAGTATAAGTAAAAACACTTACATAAGCTTTTGTCTTCTTTGATTTATTTATTATCATTTGATCATTTTTATCATTAACTTAATTTTTCATACCTTTAATTTCAAACTAATTTTTCTATCATTACGTTTTTTCCCTCAACAAATATCCTTCATGATAATAAAATTTGCAAGAATTAGGAAGATTAAAATATGTAATAAAATGAATATAAGTCTTCTTTCCTACTAATAATATTTGATGAGCGGCAAGGTACCCCTACACCCAACCATACGAATCACAAGCATTCGCATGCAATTCAGTCAAGTTCCATAGACTATAATTACTAAGTACACTAGAGCTAAATGATGTGTGCGTGTTGTTCGTTCGTTGTCTTCCCAGTCCCACTTGTGGAATGCAATTGTATGGTTAATTGTGACTGAGGCATATGATTTTTATTTTTTTGTGTTTTTATGGAATTACTCACCTAAAACAAGAATAAAAGTACGAGTGATTAAAAATAAAAGTGATTAATTACTAAGGAAACTAAAATCTAATCTAGCCTAACATAAGTAACCGTTCCCACTTCCTAGACACATCCTGAACTTCGTACAAACACTGCTAGGCTATCAAACGCTAATCATTTCTAAGCTACCAAGTGTCACACGTATGCTCAAAGGGGTCATGCTTGTGTAATTTAACAATTTTCTTAATTGATCAAAATGAATTGCTATGTTAATAACATGAATGTGAAGTGCATAAAATAAAATAAAATATAAATGTGTAAGAAAACAAATCTCAAGTGCTGCAAGGATGAATCAAAGAGCTCATCTTTATTGCCAACACAATGGTGTGCTCAAGTACATCAATGCTTAAATAAAGATCTATCCACACTTAGACCTCCTGTTGTAGGCACTTGGAAAATATTCTACTTTCAAATGGACAAACTGCAAGAGTTTCCCTACTTGACTGCTAAAAACATGCTCCCAATTGTGTGCTTAGGTGTTGTATTTATAGACCTGAGAGTAACCTAGGAATAACCACTCTAATAATTAGAATAACCACTCTAATAATTAGAGTAACTACTCTAATAATAACTATCTAATAATTACAGTAACCACTTCATCATACCCCGATGACTAAATGAAAACTCATCCTCGAGTACAGAAGAAGAGGAACAAGTTCTTTACAAAATATATTAGAGGGGTGTGAACTTATTTGACTAACATGCAAAGTGACACAGAGAAAACAAAAAAATACAAAAGTGCCCGAGCATACAATATTAAAATTATGTACAAAATTGGTGTTCATGATAATTAGGAAATAAATTGTTACTTCTTTCTAGCGCCTAGCCCTTGCGGCAATTCTTGCTTAAGTAGATAGGTGAGAATGATGTCATACCAATTCGATTCAGTAGGCATTTATGCATTAATAGCACCTACAAGGAGAGATTCATTAGGAAATTGATTAAATAAAGGGCTCTCTTTCTCCTTGTTGTCCCATCTTAGTAGTAATAAGTGATTCATGACCACATTCTCCACACCTTTACGATCATTGAGATCAAATTCCTACAAAATCATGAGCCACCATATGACATGGAGGCTCACCATTGGTTTGTTCATTAGAAATTTGATGGCACTATGATTTGTTTGCATAAACATTTTGTAGCCAAGCACATAATACCTAAACTTCTCTAAAGCAAACACCACTGCCATCAACTCCTTTTCTATAGTGGTGTAGTTCAGTTGTGCACCTACAATGCTCTAGCTTGCATAGTGAATGTAATATGGACATTTTTGATCATCCATTTGCATAAGGACTACCCCCAAAGCATAATTTGATGCATCAGTCATCACATGAAATGGTTTGGACTAATCTGGTGCTTGAAGAATGGGAATTTCAACAAGCTTTTGCTTCAATTGTTGGAATGCTGATTCACATGCAAGGGTCTAGATGAATGATGCATCCTTCTTTGTCAATTCTACCAACAACTTGATGATTTTGAAAAAAATCTTGATGAAGAGCCAATAGTAGCCAGTATGACCAAGGAATGATTGAACTTCTTTGATTTATTTAGGTTGACGGGTTATTTCTTAGATAACCCTTATTTTTTCAGGGTCCACCTTGATTCTTACTTTTGAAATGTGATGCCCCAAGACTGTGCCTTCTTGAACCATAAGATGGCTCTTTTTCCAATTAAGCCAGAGGTTTGTTTCGAATCATATTTTTAACACCTACTCAAGTTGTTCTAGGGCTTACTTGAATGTAGCTTCATAGGTAGAAAAATAATCCATAAAAACTTCTATCCCACTACCAATTTGTTGTTGGAAATTACTGAGAACTAGTCATTGAAACGTGTCTAGGATGTTGCATAGACCAAATGGCATCTGTCGGTAAGCAAAAGTCCCCCACAGACTTGTGAAAGTTATCTTTGCCTAGTCCTCTAGTGTAATTTAGATTTGGTTATAGCCACTATAACCATCCAAAAAGTTGTAATAGTTGTGCCTTGAAATAGTGTCCAACACTTGGTCAAAAAAAGGTAATGGAAAATGATCCTTGAAAGTTGTCATGTTGAGTAGTCAAAAATTAATGCACACTCACCATTTACCTCCTTTCTTTGGTATAATCATAAGTGGAATAATCTACTCACTATCTATGACAGGGTAGATGAATCCTACCTTGAGGAGTTGTTCAGTCTCCTCTTTAACAATATGCTTTAACTTGGGATTCAAACGCCACTATTGCTATTACTTCGATTTGATGGTTGGGTCAGTGTATATTCGATGCTAGCATATTCTTGGATCTATCTCAGTAAGCTTGGAATATGACCATGTGAAGGTTGTTGACCATTTTTTCATAACTTTTATCAATTTTCTCTTCTGTTCTGGAGCAAGCTTAGCATTGATGATAATTGACTTTCCATTTTTAAAAAATATGTACTCAATTCCAATCAGTAGTGTCTTCAATTCAAGGGGCTCTTATTTGAAACTGTTAGGAATTTCTAGGTTACCCCAATTGACATATCATTTGCTCCTTTGGAGATCTGGAGGTGAAATTGCTCAAGTTCATACATACTTGCAACGTATTCATACATTAGGCCCTTAGTCAGTTTCATGCATAATGTACTGCTACTCGTATTAGCTATTAGCCACTAGGTGCCCTCTTATTTTGTGGTTGCTACATACAACCATCTCTAGATTTCAGCTTTTGGTGCACACTGCTTGCATGCAAAGATAGATGTTTGCTTTACTAACCATAACTTCTACACACAATGTCACCTTAAATTGTTGTACATGATACATGGAACTCTCTTCTTCTCAATCTTTTCAAACTTGTTTTTTTTATATCTTCAAGGAAAGATCTCTAATGTCGATTTTGGCATCAATAGTACTTAGCCACACCCTTCCCAAGATGATTGGAAAGTCCCCCTTGTAGTTCTCCACTTTAATTACTAGAAAATCAACTAGATATGACCATCCACAAACAATGGTGATGATGTATTCAACTAGTCCTAATGGAACAGTGATGGCCTGGTCTACTAGTTTCAGCTAGATGTTGCTCTTCTTCAAAGGAGGAAGGTTCCACATTATGTACATCTCATGCGACATCAGATTAACACCAGAACTAGAATCTAGAAGAGCTTTGCAAGGATTATTCCTACCAATTTGCAAGTAAACTAGGGGACTCCCAGGATCAACTAAGTTTCTAGGGTAGGTTACCAGCTCAAATCTAATGAGATACAGTATGTGTCAGCATTACAGTATGGATTCAAGAGGGATTTTTATTTGAAGGGAACTTAGATAAAGAAGAAATAAAGAAAGGTGGAGGAGCAAGGTTACCAACCATTGATGTATTTGAGGGCTTTAGTGGACTACAAGGCCGGAAGAAGGGTCTTTTTTCTATTCATGGTTCTGACCTGTTGGATGGGTTAACCAATTACAAGTTAACTGCCCTTGTAGTGTTCCTTTGTTATGGTTGTGCAGGTAATTCACCCTGCATGGACGGAGCGGGTGGTAGTTGTGCAAGAGGTGGAGGGGTAGGTGGATGGACAAGAGGTACATGGTATCCCTCCTTGGATAGGATGATTGATATGCTTTAGGAGGGTAGTGGTAAGATTGGTAAGTAGCAATATGACTAGAGGAGTCCCTTGAAGATAATGGTTGCTAAACATAATAACCGTAGGGATCTGGTTGTTGGTAAGAGTATTGATGTCTTGGAGGTGGCAATGCCCACAATTGTGATTGCTGCCACTGATGATATACTTTGTAAGGTTGCGGAGGAGTTCCACTTGGATAGCATTTCTGTGGTTGGTGGAATTGTCGAGGATTTCCTTATGGATAAGGCAATCTTTTGGGTGTTTTCCTTTGCACAAGTCATGGATGCAAGGCATACACCCTAGATTCCTACAAGTGTGATACAACTGGGTAACATCCCTTAGGATGTTCATACTGGCAAACATCACACCCACCATCATCATCCGAATCACTATCTGCAACCATCTTACCTTTACCATTAGATATGGCACATTCAACTTTCTTACGCCTCCAACACTCACGATCACCACTTTGCTTCTTGGACTCTTCAGCAATTTTTAAAACAACTTGAAACTTATTGTCCATGGAGTCCCATAATTAATCAACCTTATTCGTAATTTCTTACTACGATTTTTGGAATGTTAAGGTTTTCTAATTCACCACCTCATCTCTAGAAAATTCATTCTCACTGTCACAAAATCTAACCCCCTTTTTTCAAATAGAAGGATCTCTATTGTATTCTTCTACACTTTCACATTTTTTGAGCTCTCCCTCCTCTTTGGCTACCTTCTCAATTAATTTTTGAATCTGATGGACACTCAACTCTATCAATCTCCCTTGGGCATAGATGCCAAGGGTTTTCCTAGTTTCAAACTGCAACCCATCTACAATATGGTGAAGCTGATCAAGCTAAGAGTATCCATGGCTAGGACACCTGTGTAATAGAGAGTATTATTGACCAATAGTAGCATCTAAGGGCTCATGATTTTCTTGTTTCCACCCTTGAATTTATTTTCTTAAATTGGATACTCAGGAGTACGTTTGATATTTGTCATTGAG
The DNA here is from genome assembly GCA_015680685.1 of Gnetum montanum. Lineage (NCBI taxonomy): Eukaryota > Viridiplantae > Streptophyta > Gnetopsida > Gnetales > Gnetaceae > Gnetum > Gnetum montanum. Next base: position 23,027 of record MNCI01009877.1, on the reverse strand, counting down.
TAATTCCAACATTGTACTCCACTGCTTGATTAATTCTAGTTCCAAGGATCGATACCAACTTTTTGCTTCCTTTATGTGTCCTTGTAAATAATTTCATCTTTTGCCATTCATTTTCAATATTCTGCAAGGCACCTGCATCTTGGAAAGCCTAGAGATGATTTTGTTGATTAGCATCATATCCTCCCTTGAATTGAGGGATATTGCTCATATCAAGCCTCTTTATTCTGCTATCCTTCACATGCCTTATTAGAATCCTCATAGCCTCTGCAACATTCAACATGCCCAAGTAGCAAGTAGAGATTCATCAAGGCCATAATGGTGGTGCCTATGATGCTCCCTACTAGCCCTTATTTCTTGATGATGGGCCTCTTTGGATTGCCCACATCTTCTATCACGACTATCCCAATGATCCCCTCTATTATTATGGTCCTATCAATCACCTCCATCATGGTTATTTCATCTGTGGCCATGATTTGAACCCAATGAAGAAAAAGATAATGATGAAGGGGAAGAAGAAGGGGAACTTGCTCTGCATTAATGCCTATCACCCTTCCTTTGATGCTTACAACCATGATCACGATCATGATCTCCTTTATTCTTCTTTCCTAACTTACCTCTCTAGATCCATTTTTGTCATTGGATCTGTTTTGACCAGAACCTAGATTGTGAACTATGGATTGTACATTCTAGTTAAGGGCTCCTTGAACAAAATCAAAGAAAGGAGAATCACTAAAGAAGTGGTCACCTTCATCAATTGGACTAAGTGGAGGTAGAAAGATGTTTGATCCCTTGCCCTTCATAAGCTCATGCTGATGCTTTAGCTAATGACCCCTTANAGCATTAATTGGAGCATTGCTGAAATAGATTGGTTAGGTGGCAACACAATGTTGCCTTCCATGTCACACCACCACATGAGTTCATCTTAATGTAAGATGAAGGTAAAGTCTAGTACATACTCATCAGGATGAGCATATACCACCTGGTATTGTTGAGGTACTTGAACTGCCCTAGGCGAAGATGGGCTCCTATGAGAAGAAGACATTTTGTGTTAATAAATAGCATGTAGTTAAAATCTAATTTAATGATAATAATGATAATTTTTCTTTTCGTAGGATCTGACACATAGGGTTTGAAAAACAAGGGTACTAGATTTCACTAGGCTTAGATAGCACACAAAGAACTACAGTCCCCAGCAATGGCACCAATGATGAGTAGCAAGGTACCCCTACACCCAACCATATGAATCATAAGCGTTCATGTGCAATTCGATTGAATTCCATAGACTGTAATTACTAACTACACTAAAGCTAAATGGTGTGTATGTGTGTTGTTCATTTGTTGTCTTCCTAGTTCCACTTGTGGAATGCAATTGTATGGTTAAGTGTGACTGAGGCATATGATTTTTATTGTTTTTTGTTTTTACGAAATTACTTACCTAGAACAAGAATAAAAGTAAGAGTGATTAAAAATAAAAATGATTAATTGCTAAGGAAACTAAAGTCTAATCTAACCTAACAAAAGCAACCGTTCCCACTTCCCGAACACATCCTGAACTTCATGTAAACACTGCTGGGTTGTCAAATGCTAATCATATTACTTAAAGGGGTCATGCTTGTGTAATTTAACAATTTTCTTAATTGATCAAAATGAATTGCTGCACTAATAACATGAATGTAAAGTGCATAAAATAAAATAAAATATAAATGTGTAAGAAAACAAATCTCAAGTGTTGTAAGGATGAATCAAAGAGCTCGTCTTTATTGCCAACACAATGGTGTGCCTAAGTACATAAATGCTTGAATAAAGATCCATCCACACTTAGACCTCTTACTGTGGGCACTTGGAAAATATTCTAATTTCAAATGGACAAACTACAAGAGTTTCCCTACTTGACTACTAAAAACATGCTCCCAATTGTGCACCTGGGTGTTGTATTTATAGACTTGGAAGTAACTCAGGAATAATTGCTCTAATAATTAGAGTAATCGCTCTAATAATAACTGCTATAATAATTAGAGTAACTGCTTCATCATACCTCCATAACTAAATAAAAACTCATCCTTGAGTATAGAAGAAGAGGAACAAGTTCTTTACAAAATATATTAGGGAGTTGTGGACTTATTTGACTGACATGTAGAGTGACACAGAGAAAATAGACAAATACAGAAGTGCCCAAGCATACAATAATATAATTATGTACAAATTTGATGTTTATGAAAATTAGGAAAGAACACCAATGGATCCAAAGGACATCCAACCCCTTTTGGCAACAAAAAAATGAGGGAGAGGTAGAAGAGATCCAACAGTCATGGACAATCTCTTGTGAGTGATATGGTTGCATCCTCCTTAGCGATGATAGTCCTGCTTCCAATCCACGCTTCCCACTACAATCACAACAAAACAAAGGATTAGTATATATAGTACATAAATAATGGCTAAATACCTTGACTCGTCGGTGATTTTATCTAGCTAACTTGTGGTTGTGATAGATTGATTGCTTGATATTGTTAGTGGAAAGACTAATGAATGGGTTAAATAAGAGAAGCGATTCATACAATTCAGAAAAACCTTAACACAAGGAGTAGTGGTAAGAGGGTATTCACAACAATAAAAAGGAATTCATTACAAAAATTTATGAAGGTGCATACAATTTTGATGACATGGATGGGTTAAATAAAAAGAATTTGATTGTAACAATGTCTAAGGGTAAAGAACTTAACTTAACCAAACCAAAAGATATGCACGTGGGTCCTCCCCAAAGTAGGCATAGGCCTTTTACACCCTTGCATAACTTCAAACCAAGGAGTCTGTGGGCTCCATGGATGATTAATGATTATGGAAAGTTAAGTGCAAAAACCTGAAAGTAACTAACTGAGAAACTTGACACATCAAACCAGAACACTAAATCAAAACATGAAACCTACAATGAGGTGATATATGGAAAGCATAGATGGATGACAGAGAAAGTGGAATGGAGTTTCTAATTATGGTCACATACAGCCTCTTATGAAGTTTGTGAGTAATTGACTTGGTAGGATCCTTCCTTAGTCCAAATAAAAACCACCCACTTTTAGTAAGTTTGCATCGACATTCTAAGGCAATTCCATCTTGTGAAATACAAGAATGTTCCCACAAAACAACCACCGTTCCAAATGGGAGAGAAGATAGGAAGTAAGAAAGGGCCTTAGTTAGAGGAGACAAGACAAGTCTTATAACCAGTGCTTGTAGCCCTTTTATTTGGTCTAAGGGGTGTGCTTTGAATTCCCATGTTTTTTTTAAATGGGAACCACACCATGCAAAGACCCATGCGATTTTTGCATTTATTTTTTCCAAGAAGTGTGCTTTGAATCCTCATCCTTTTTTTTTTTGCAAGGATGAGGACCACACCATGTAATGACTTATTTAACTTCCTATTATGAAATGACGTGGAATGGTGAGAAGCTTATGAGAACACTCCTACACAAAGGAAAATAGAAAAGCATAAAGAACACCACATTCCTTTGAAGCCACACCCTATCCAAACCTTTGATTCCTTCCCAATTTCGAAAACTACAAAAGTCACCAATTTATTAAAGTTGCATTAATGAAAAAGAGACTACATGCTTCCAAAATTAGGAAAACCATAGAGTAAGTGGATGGGTGGATGATGTGGACTCACTACCTATTACATGAGAAGAAACCATGTCCTAGTAATCAATAACAACCATCAAAGTCATAAACCAGACATCAACAATCACATTACAAATGAAATCTACCACCATCGAGTATCACATTACCATTGTACTTGTCACCTTATTAGTAAAAAGAGTATAGAATTATACCAAATATAAGAAAATATAAAAGAAAGTGAAAGAGTATCCAAGAAATATTAAATATATTAACAATAGTGTAAAATAAAAACTTAAAAAAGATCAATAATCCTGAAAAATAAAAATATGTAAAACAAAGAATATGAAAACAAAAAGTTTTAAAACCAAAAATGTGTAAAACAAAAAGTCAAAATACACTTAAGAATCCTAAAAATTAGAATGGGGGGTGACCCCCATGACTAAACATTTGATCATGGCTAGGATTAATAGGTGGATGAATAGGATCCATGCATGTACAAAATGTTAGGGGTTCATCATGCCCCAGCCATTGGGTGTCTACTAGTGGTATGGTGGCTGGGTAGAGAAATTGTTAATCACACACTTGATTATAGAAAGCATACTAGAGTAGGTTAGATGATGTGTGTACATTATGAGGGAAATTTGACCCACTATGACACCCTTGACTAGATGGCAGTATGCATGGATCTGTGTGTCCCTTCACATTAGTGAATTCACTGGATGTTGGAGTGTGAGGTGGAGGCCTAAATAAGGTGATAAGAGGAATTGAGTTTAAAAAGGAAGGTGCATCACAGTGTTGGGCTTGTGCTGAGTTGGAGGATGCAGTGGTTTCAGAATCATGCTATCTCTTTCTATGACCATGCCTAAAAAAAGAATGCTTCAAATGATGTGGAGGACTCCCAGAATTATTGATAGTAATAACACAAGTAATGTTCAGTGGTGAAAAACCTTTTGGTACTACTAGTGGCAATGTAGGAGGAGGTGAAGTATGGGAGCATTGAGAGCAAGGAGATGTATAAGGAGCATGAGGTGGTGATCTTGTAGGAGAGGACATGGGTTGATGATACTTAGGAGAGTGATAATGACGAGGTGAAGTAGATGATGTTGATCTAGTTGGAGAAATAGGGTGTTGAACATGATAAGCACCTGGTTTCAGATGGTATGAAGAGTGTGGCTAGTTTGGTGATGGCCTCCTCCATGACTGGGGGTTTTACCACAACGGTTGAGCATAGTATTGAGGCCAGTAAGAATTTTCTCATGGATAGTATGATGAGTTGTAGGATTGCCCATAAAGTTGTGGAATAGGAATGTGCCCAACCATGTACTTCTGTACAAAATCTAGATGTAACATTCTTCCTCAATGCTCATGTAGATGTAACAAGATTAGGCATTGCCCTTTTGGGTGATTGTACAGGAAAACATTGCATTGATACTTATGTTTTATGGTTGAGCCCATATCCTCATTTTCTTTAGCCCTTCTTTCTGATTGTTGAATGATGTTCTACCCTATTTCTAGGTTTAGTATCCTCTATTTGTTTTGGTCATCAAAGTTATCTTGTGTGGGTTCCCCCTAATAATATTTGCATATTCTCTACATTTTTCATGTACCCACTCCATCATCTTGTTGATCTTTGCCTTAGTTTCATCTAGTGATTTTAGTATTAGCAAAGGTAGACATGGTTTCACCTCCTTGAGGTGAGTTGATTTCTCCTCTTTATGATTATGGACCTTTGTTACTTTAAGAGTTTGATCTTGTTGAGATTTTTCAACATTCTCCCATTTGGCTATTTATCCTTCTTCTTTTACTACCTACTTAATAAGCTCTTGGAATTGATGGGTTCATAGTTCATATAGTTGACCTAGGACATAAATCCCTAGGGTCTCCCTTGTTTCATTACAAAGCCCATCCATGATGTGATACATTAGCCTTTCCTCGGAGAACCCATGGCCTAGGCATTTGTTTAACAAAGAGTAATATCTTTCTAAGGCCATGTCCAAGGGGTCATGTTGCCCTTGTTTTC
>MNCI01009877.1:0-16909 GCA_015680685.1 Gnetum montanum | reverse complement strand
CAAACTTCTTTGTTGGTTCTCCAATGAATTGCCTCATTAGATGTTCTGTTATCGTTGTCTTGTTAAAGATACATTGTTATGAATTTTATGTGACTTAATTGAATTTAATTTCTTTGTTTGAGAGATATATTGTTAATACCCTATTACAATGATCTTGTATGATATAACTAATCTGGATAACTAGCATCGTCTCAGCAATGGCGCCAATGATGAGCAGCAAGGTATCTCTACGCTCAACCATACGAATATGAGCGTGCACACGTGATCCAATCAAATTCCGCGGATAGACTAGTTGTGGCACCTAGGTAGTTATACGTTGATTGCAGTTCACTATCTTTCCACCTGGACTAGTATTTGCTTTGTCACATATGGTTTCGCCCAAAGTGAGGTGTATGATATGATTCTAAACTAGGATACTCCTAGAGACAATGAGAAACAATTTTGATTAAGCTAATAGAAAACATAAAGTAAAATCTAAGTTAGCCTAAGTGCAATGAGCATTTATCCTTAATCATCCATACACCTCTTGGACCTCATGTACTACTTCTGGGAATTCCAAGCACACATTACTTGAGCACTACTAGATACACTACTGGGTTACCAAGTAGTTACACTTAAATCTTTAAGATTAAGTCGTACTCATTCTGCGTTAGCAACAGGAAGTGTAAATGACAATAAAGGAAATATTAACTAGATAGACAACAATAAATAATTAACAATTAAAGTAAATAAAAGATAAGTAAATAAGAATGAAAGTGAGACTAATTAAAAATAAAAGTGATTAATTGCTAAGGAAACTAAAGTCTAATCTAGCCTAACAGAAGTAACTATTCCCACTTCCTGGACACATCCTGAACTTCGTGCAAATACTATTGGGCTATCAAACGCTAATTGTTTCTGAGCTACCAAGTGTCAAACATATGCTCGAAGGGGTCGTGCTTGTGTAATTTAACAATTTTCTTAATTGATCAAAATGAATTATTGTGCTAATAACATGAATGTAAAGTGCATAAAATAAAATAAAATAAAATATAAATGTGTAAGCAAACAAATCTCAAGTGCTGCAAGGATGAATCAAAGAGCTCATCTTTATTGCCAACACAATGGTGTGCTTAGATACATCAATGCTTGAATAAAGATCTATCCACACTTAGACCTCCTGCTACGGGCACTTAGAAAATATTCTACTTTCGAATGGACAAACTTCAAGAGTTTCCCTACTTGACTACTAAAAATGTACTCCAAATTGTATGCCTAAGCACTATATTTATAGACTCAGGAGTAACCTAGGAATAGCTGCTCTAATAATTAGAGTAACCGCTTTATCATGGTTCTAATTATTACTCTAATTATTAGAGTGGTTATTATTAGAGTAATAATTAAAGTGGTTATCATTAGAGAGGTTATTTTAATTATTAGAGCCATAATATAATATTAAATTGTGTTATGTTACAATAAACATAACAAAATAAATACCAAACCTACGACGCTAGGTTTGAAATACAAGATTGTTACATAACAAGCATAGCTAAAACATTGATTTCTTTTTCTAAAAGTAATAAAATTCTCCACATCAACATCAATAAAGAGATTAGAAATAGCCTAAAAAACCAACATAAAATGCCTCTAATTCACATTAACTCTTTTGACAAGTCCTACCAGTGAAATGAGTGGATTCAATTAACTACCAAATTAAAACTTTTATGTTTAGTTTAAAGTGTTGTCTTCTCTTTGTCTCTCTCTATTGACTATCGCAATAGCGAGTTATGTCCAGTTGCCTTATTCCCACGTTGTTGTTGCTAATTTGGGTTTATTTCTGTTCATGTTGGTTTTTGAGTGTGCATTTACTTTTTTCTTTCTTGTTTGGATTCCTTTTGATGATTTGGGTTTATTCCACATTACTGTTGTTGACTTGGGTTTATTTCTGTTTGTGTCTATTAAGAGCATGACAGGTCTCGTCTAGGCTTTGCATTGACATTTAGGTAACTAGACTAGCCTCCTTACTCCTTTTCCTCCTACTTTTCTTATTTTTTCTTCTCACACCTATATGGTTTCCACTGCTACTGACAAAACCAGGCTCATGGATTATCAACAACAGCTTAACCAGCAGCAGCCTCACCCTCACATGAACATGTTCAATCTCTTCCTTACCCACATTCCATGGCTGCAAACATCACCCATAGCCTCAGTAAGCCAGGATTTATCTTGCATTACCAGCTCTAGCACTACTTCTTCCACCTTGATTGCAGCATTACCAATAATAATAATAGTAGCAGCAACTATAGCTCATCGGTGGCACCAAAACATAGAACCTCAAGAGCCAGCCTTCTAAGCAAACCCAATGTCATTAAGGACTGATGGACAGCCGAAGAAGACAGGTTGAAAATGATTAGCTTATTGCTTTTAGGCTTTCTAGGCTTCTGTTACAGGTTTTGAGATTTCTTTGCTAAAACCATTAATGGTAGAATCACAATATCACATTTTATGCCTTTGGAAAGAACAGGTGCCCACTTCCAAGCTTACAGAAATGGTATCACATGATTTGTTTGATTCTTACAATGTGTGGACAGGTTGCTGATGAAACTGGTCTAGAAATTCAAGCTCAAAACATGGTCATAGATCTTCCAGGCCAGGTGGGGAAGAAGTGCAGAGAAAGATGGCATAGTCACCTACGACCAAACATCAAGGTTTCTACATTCTACTCTATTTCTTTCTTACAAAACAAAGAATTTACTTCATTGTTCATCATTTTGTCTAGATCTTGATATTAGATTTGTTGATGTAGAAGGATATATGGACAGAGGAAGAGGAGAGAATGCTGGTGTAGACCCATAGGGATCTGGGCAACAGGTGGGCTGAGATTGCCAAGCAGCTGTGAGGCAGAACCGAAAATGCAATAAAAAATCATTGGAACACCACAAAAAGAAGACAAAGCACCAACCGAAGGTTAAGAAGAAACTTCGATGCCTCCTCCTCCTCAAAGACCCACAAAAGCTCAGTCCTGTAGGACTATATAAAAAGTCTAATTGATACTAACAACAACAACTAGAACCAGCAATAGCCCAACCAATCTCCACCATTTTATATTGCTGATGCAATTTTCTCTTTGGTAGTGTAGCAACCGAAAATGTCGATGGCTGGAAAACACCGAGAGGTCATTGGCCGTGACAGTATTAACCCTAGATCCATGCAAGGGTCATGCTGGATAAAATGAAAACTGGGTGCCCTGAACAGTCTAGTCAATCAGACAAGGACTTAGTTGGTGTTACTATAACTTTTTGCAAACAGATAATTTAAAAACGAGACTTATAACATAAAACAACAATCTTTAAACCTAAAAGCGGAAGAAAATGATGTAAAATGCAATAACAAGTAGGAAAGAAAAGTAAAATGCAGTTAAGAAAATGCACTGCTTCAAGATTATGACTTCACTCTGTCAAGGTGAATACAATTGGTTACACGGCGCTGGAAAGTGCAGAGATCCCAAGAGTAACCAAGACGTTTAGAGCAAGACAAATGTACACTTGAACACGGACTCAAGGATCAACAATGCAAAATGCTATGAAGATAGCAGGAAAGAGCAAAATAGAATGCCAAATGAGAATGCTATCTATTTATAGTGCCAAACAAGATGTTTACAATGCTAACTTTTTGCTTGCCAGCCATCTGATTCACCAACCAACCCTTTGAGTGTTGCTCATTAGGGTATTTATAGGACCAAGGGCATGTGAAAGATGTGATTTGGACGCCATGTGTCCTAGGCCCGTGTTGACGTGTCTATGCTGCATGGACATGCAAGACCGTTTGACGAGCTTGCCATGCTGTAATTATGCTGTCAGAACCTAGAGATGTATGCCAATGATGCAAATAGGTGAAGTGCATTGATGTAGCATAGCTACCTATTACATTGTACTATGCTACAAAGCATAGCAGGTGGGTGTTGCGTAGTAGCTTGCTATGCCATGCTACGTTATAGAATGCATCATTTTGGTGTAGCGTAGCATCTTCCTACACTATGCTATGTTGCATAGCGTAGCCATCAGTTTGAAGCAAAACTTGAGTCATGGCCCGTTGCATGTGCTGGAAACCTTTGAAGTGCTCTAATTTTTTTTGCATATTTGCTACGCTACATAGCGTAGCATAGCGTAGCAGCTGGCCTTAGTTGCAGAAACGTTGACAATCTGCAACCTTTGCTTTTTGCACTGCAAAACTTGCAAACTTACTAATCTTGCACTTTGAAATGCCTTTCGTTGCTCCCATAGAGTTGCTATGCTATGTAGCGTAGCCACCAACATGGCCTGCTTTTTGCTAAGTTTGCCACTTTCTGGTGGAAGGAGCCATTGGTGAAGAACTTACAGCTGAGTGAAGCAACTATTTTCAAAGGCCAGAGGCGCTAACTGAGTGCAATTGAAATCACTGAGTAAGCCAAGCCTTCTTGTCTTGCTCTCGCTATGCTACGCTGTGTTGCATAACATAGCATCTCTTCTTGTAACAATTTATAGTTGATCGCTTGAACAAGAGTCTCCTGAAGCTTTCCATGCTACATGGCGTAGCATAGCAAACTCCTTGACTAGAAAACCTGCCAAAGTATTTTATGCATTTTGAGCACCACCGAAAACTCTCTGCATTGTTTCTATGTAGGCTATCAGCTGGATGAATTACCCAGCTAGGAAACTTGCCAAACTGGATAGCCTAAACTCAGAGCATCCATTTCTTGCCGAAGCGACATGATGCTGCCTGAATTTTGAAGACTTGGTGAAGCAAGAATGCCTTGAAAATTCAGGGTGTTTCAGGTAGATGACCTTCAAAATGCCGCATTTTAGCAGCATCAATCCAACACTGAAATGGAAGCAAAATCAATGGATGATGATTCAAAACTTGGAATTCTCGATATGAGCATTGACCACCAACAACCACCACCACCACCAGTTGACAACTTTGTTCTATGCCCAAAATAGAACCATTCTTCCTCCTTGGACAGCTGTGCAGAGCCTCTTAACTCCCACGATAACGGCAATTAGTTTTTCCTTCATTTCATAGAGCCTTCAGACCTTTTCAAAGACAACAACGGCTTACTGGACTAAGAAGCCATGATGATGTTGAACATGCCATATCTACTGGGAGTAGGAAAAGGGGGAGATGGATCAAAAGATTCAAATGTTGATAATATGATGATCTGATTAGAGGATGATTAAATGAGCAATCAAATAAACAATGATCCTGCAGGCTTTATGCACACAAATGAAAGAGGAAATTTGGATTTGATGGAGATGATGTTTGGGTGCCCAAACCTCCCAAGTTCTCTATCCTCCAACAACTTCAAGTTTGATAATGATATAACCAGCAGCTTAATGGCCAATCATTTGCAAATAATAGAATATCTAAAAATCCCTACACACCAACCTAGATAACATTCACATTTTTTCGATCTATTATTCCAATCATTTTGGGTTACAACACCCTCTCTATTATACATTCTTATATTGCTGCAAAGAGTCTACATGATGGGATTCTAACACCACCTATATTATACATACTTATATTGCAGCAGATGGTCTATATTGTTAGGGTTAGTTGGTCACTTTTTATATGGCTTTTGGACATAATAAAGCCTCAATTTTTATTTTTCTTTTTAATTGTAAATTAGCAATGTTCTTGACTAAATCTCATTTGCATTAGTTTTTTAATTTTTTATTTACAAATTTTTTGGATACAATATTAAAGATTTTGAAAACCTTAACAATTTTCTGTTGACCATGGATGGCATTGAAAGGGGATGACTTGGACCTTGTACTTGAAAGTGACTTAGATGTAAAGGGTTATGGAGTTTTTAGTTTTAATTCAATGTAATAGAGGGGGTTACGACCAGCACTACTAGTCACCCGCTGCGTAACTGCCCGCCATTGCATCCATGGTGCCACTACTCCATGATCGTTGGCTTGTTCCCCACTATCTCCCACTACCATTGATGTCTTTGTGTCGAAACATACAATATCTTATAGTAAAATTGTCTACAGATACAAGATTCTAATTCTGTCTTTCCGCTGTGCACATCCAGCACGTAATTTGGAAGAACAAGCCCACTCCAACAGCAATGCCAAGGTAAACAAAATAGAGAGCTACCTAGAGGAGCAAAAATGAAAATAGTCAATAATTATCAGGACAAGAATGGTAACATATCTGTGAAAACTTGAATTGTAGAGTATTCTTGAGTTTGAAACCTACTGAACATGAGATTAGTTTTGTAGACAAATGGTAACATATTTTGCATCCATTGCAAATACAATTGAAATAACAAGTAAACTATAAACATTATGAAGGCCTAGAATTTGCAATCCAATGTTAATTATTAAGGATTTTAGAAACATCTATAAGACAATATGCACAATGTATACATTAGTATATTAATATTTATGCGAGGAAGAAGACGCCCATGAGGAACGTCCATTTAGGAATTCTGGAATTATTACATCAGTCCAATGAGCTATTGAAATAAAGAACTATTGATGAATAAATGCCTATTGGTAAAGATAGTAGAGTAATAGGACCTTTTAATTTTCATAGTATTCGAATATATTTAAACATGGCCCGTGCCTAGCATGGGTGAGGTTGACATCAACACTATGTTTCTATTGTTTTGGGAAATATTATTTTAAAACAATTTTTCTTTCATCTGGGCTCTACATTGACATTTAGGTAACTAGATTGGCCTCCTTGCTCCTTTTCCTCCTACTTTTCTTATTTTTGCTTCTCACACCTATATGGTTTCCACTGCTACTGACAAAACTAGGCTCATGGATTATCAACTATAGCTTAACCAGCAACAACCTCACCCTCACATGAACTTGTTCAATCTCTTTCTTCCCCACATTCCATCGCTGCAAACATCACCCATAGCCTTAGTAAGCCAGGATCTATCCTGCATTACTAGCTTCAGCACTATTGCTTCCACCCTGACTACAACATTACCAATAATAATAACAACAGCAGCAACTATAGCTCACTGGTGGCACCAAAACATAAAACCTCCAGAGCTGGCCTTGTAAGCAAACCCAATATCATCAAGGATCGATGGACAGCCGAAGAAGACAGGTTGAAAATGATTAGCTTATTGCTTCTAGGATTTCTAGGCTTCTGTTACAGGTTTTAAGATTTCTTTGCTAAAACCATTAATGGTAGAATCACAATATCACATTTAATTCCTTTGGAAAGAATGGGTGCCCACTTCCAAGCTTACAGAAATGGTATCACATGATTTGTTTGATTCTTGCAATGTGTGGACAGGCTGCTGATGAAACTGATGCAGAAATTCAAGCTCAAAACATGGTCATAGATCACTTAGATGCTTCCAAGCTAGGTGGGGAAGCAGTGCAGAGAAAGATGGCACATTCACCTATGACCAGACATCAAGGTTTCTACATTCTACTCTATTTCTTTCTTGCAAAACAAAGAATTTACTTTTTTGTTCATCATTTTGTCTAGGTCTTGATATTAGATTTGTTGAAGTAGAAGGATATCTGGATAGAGGAAGAGGAGAGAATGTTGGTGCAAACCCATAGGGATCTGGGCAACGGGTGGGTTGAGATTGCCAAGCAACTATTGGGCACAACCGAAAATGCAATCAAGAATCACTGGAACACCACAAAAAGAAGAGAAAGCACCAACCGAAGGTTAAGAAGAAACTTCGATGCCTCCTCCTCCTCAAAGACCCACAAAAGCTCAGTCCTGCAGGACTACATAAAAAGTCTAATTGACACTAACAACAACAACTAGAACAAGCAATAGCCCAAAAAATCTCCACCATTTTATGTTGCTGATGCAATTTTCTCTTCGGTAGTGTAACGACTGAAAATGTCGGTGGCTGGAAAACACCGAGAGGTTGTTGGTCATGACAGTCTTAACCCTGGATCCATGAGAGGGTCGTGCTAAATAAAATGGAAACGGGATGCCCTAAATGATCTAGTCGATCAAACAAGGACTTAGTCAGTGTTACTATAACTTTTTGCAAATGGATAATTTGAGAACGAGACTTATAGCATAAAATAAGAATCTTTAAATGTAAAAGTGGCGGAAAATGATGTAAAATGCAATAACAAGCAGGAAAGCAAAGTAAAATGCAATTAAGAAAATGCACCGCTTCAATATTATGACTTCACTCTGTCAAGGTGAATACAATTGGTTGCATGGCATTGGGAAGGGCAGAGATCCCAAAAGTAACCAAGAAGTTTAGAGCAAGATAGATGTATGCTTGAACGTGAACTCGGGGATCAACAATGCAAAATCCTATGAAGATAGTAGGAAAGAGCAAAACAGAATGCCAAACGAGAGTGCTAACAATTTACAGTGCTAAACAAGATGTTTATAATGCTCAAGATTACAATGCTAACTTTTTGCTTACTAGCCACCCAATTCACCAACCAACCCTTTGAGTGTTGCTCATCAGGGTATTTAAAGGACCAAGGGCACATGAAAGATGTGATTTTCACACCATGTGTCCTGGGCCCATGTTGATGTGTCTATGCTGCATGGACATGCAGGACCGTTTGACGAGCCTACCATGCTATAATTATGCTGTCAAAACCTGAAGATGTGTGCCAACGGTGCAAATAGGTGAAGTGCATTGATGTAGTGTAGCTGCCTGCTACGTTGTGCTATGCTTTGTAGCGTAGTAGGTGGGCATAGCGTAGCAGCTTGCTACGCCATGCTACGTTATTAAATGCAGCATTTTGGTGTAGCGTAGCATCTTCCTACACTATGCTATGTTGCATAGCATAGCCATCAGTTTGAAGCGAAACTTGAGTCATGGCCCGTTGCATGTGCTGGAAACCTTTGAAGTGCTCTAATTGTTTTTTGCATATTTGCTAAGCTACGTACCGTAGCATAGCATAGCAGCTGGCCTTAGTTGCAGAAACATTGACAATCTGCAACCTTTGCTTTTTGCACTGCAAAACTTGCGAACTTACTAATCCTGCACTTTGAAATGCCTTTTGTTGCTCCCGTAGAGTTGCTACGCTATGTAGCGTAGCCATCAACATGACCTACTTTTTGCTAAGTTTGCCACTTTTTGGTGGAAGGAGCCATTGGTGAAGAACTTGGAGCTGAGCGAAGCAATTGTTTTCAAAGGCCAGAGACGCTAACTGAGTGCAATTGAAATCACTGAGTAAGCCAAGCCTTCCTGTCTTGCTCTCACTACGCTACACAGTATAGCATAGCATAGCATCTTGTCTTGTAACAATTTATAGTTGATCGCCTAAACAAGTATCTCCCGAAGCCTGCTACACTACATAGCATCGCATAGCAAACTCCTTGACTAGAAAACCTGTCAAACTGTTTCGCGCATTTTGAGCACCACCGACAAATCTCTGCATTGTTTCTATGTAGGCTATTAGCTGGATGAATTACCCAGCTAGAAAACTTGCCAAACTAGACAGACTAAACTCAGAGCATCCATTTCTTGCCAAAGTGACATGATGCTACCTGAATTGTGAAGACCTGGTGAAGCAAGAATGCCTTGAAAATTTAGGGTGTTTCAGGTAGATGACCTTCAAAATGCCGCATTTTAGCAGCATCAATCCAACACTGAAATGGAAGCAAAATCAATGGATGATGATTCAAAACTTGGAATTCTCGATATGAGCATTGACCACCAACAACCACCACCACCACCAGTTGACAACTTTGTTCTATGCCCAAAATAGAACCATTCTTCCTCCTTGGACAGCTGTGCAGAGCCTCTTAACTCCCACGATAACGGCAATTAGTTTTTCCTTCATTTCATAGAGCCTTCAGACCTTTTCAAAGACAACAACGGCTTACTGGACTAAGAAGCCATGATGATGTTGAACATGCCATATCTACTGGGAGTAGGAAAAGGGGGAGATGGATCAAAAGATTCAAATGTTGATAATATGATGATCTGATTAGAGGATGATTAGATGAGCAATCAAATAAACAATGATCCTGCAGGCTTTATGCACACAAATGAAAGAGGAAATTTGGATTTGATGGAGATGATGTTTGGGTGCCCAAACCTCCCAAGTTCTCTATCCTCCAACAACTTCAAGTTTGATAATGATATAACCAGTAGCTTAATCGTCAATCATCTGCAAGTAATATAATATCTAAAAAGCCCTACACACCAACCTAGATAACATTCTTATTTTTTCGATCTATTATTCTAATCATTTCGGGTTACAATGCCCTCTCTATTATACATTCTTATATTGCTACAAAGAGTCTACATGATGGGGTTCTAACACCATCTATATTATACATACTTATATTTTAGCAGATGATCTATATTCTCAGGGTTAGTTGGTCACTTTCTATATGGCTTTTGGGCATAATAAAGCCTCAGTTTTAATTTTTGTTTTTAATTGTAAATTAGCAATGTTCTTAACTGAATCTCATTTGCATTAGTTTTCTAATTTTTTATTTACAATTTTTTTGGATACAATATTAAATATTTTGAAAACCTTAACAATTTTCTATTGACCATGGATGGCATTGAAAGGGGATGACTTGGACCTTGTACTTGAAAGTGACTTAGATGTAAAGGGTTATGGAGTTTTTAGTTTTAAATCAATGTAATAGAGGGGGTTACGACCAGCACTACTAGTCACCCGCTGCGTAACTGCCCGCCATTGCATCCATGGTGCCACTACTCCATGATCGTTGGCTTATTCCCCACTATCTCCCACTACCATTGATGTCTCTGTGTCGAAACATACAATATCTTACCGTAAAATTGTCTACAGATACAAGGTTCTAATTCTGTCTTTCCCCTGTGCACATCCAGCACGTAATTTGGAAGAACAAGCCCACTCCAACAGCAATGCCAAGGTAAACAAAATAGAGAGCTACCTAGAGGAGAGAAAACAAAAATAGTCAATAATTATCAGGACAAGAATGGTAACATATCTATGAAAACTTGAATTGTAGAGTATTCTTGAGTTTGAAACCTACTGAACATGAGATTAGTTTTGTAGACAAATGGTAACATATTTTGCATCCATTGCAAATACAATTGAAATAACAAGTAAACTATAAACATTATGAAGGCCTAGAATTTGCAATCCACTGTTAATTATTAAGGATTTTAGAAACATATATAAGACAAGATGCACAATGTATACATTAGTATATTAATATTTATGCGAGGAAGAAGACGCCCATGAGGAACGTCCATTTAGGAATTCTGGAATTATTACATCAGTCCAATGAGCTATTGAAATAAAGAACTGTTGATGAATAAATGCCTATTGGTAAAGATAGTAGAGTAATAGGACCTTTAAATTTTCATAGTATTCGAATATATTTAAACATGGCCCGTGCCTAGAATGGGTGAGGTTGACATCAACATTATGTTTCTATTATTTTAGGAAATATTATTTTAAAATAATTTTTCTTTCATCTGGGCTCTACATTGACATTTAGGTAACTAGACTGGCCTATTTAAACATGGTTTCCACTGCTACTGACAAAACTAGGCTCATGGATTATCAACTATAGCTTAACCAGCAACAACCTCACCCTCACATGAACTTGTTCAATCTCTTTCTTCCCCACATTCCATGGCTACAAACATCACCCATAGCCTCAGTAAGCCAAGATCTATCCTGCATTACTAGCTTCAGCACTATTGCTTCCACCCTGACTGCAACATTACCAATAATAATAACAACAACAGCAACTACATCTCACTGGTGGCAGCAAAACATAGAACCTCTAGAGCCGGCCTTGTAAGCAAACCCAACATCATCAAGGATCGATGGACAGCTGAAGAAGATAGGTTGAAAATGATTAGCTTATTGCTTCTAGGATTTCTAGGCTTCTGTTACAGGTTTTAAGATTTCTTTGCTACAACCATTAATGGTAGAATCACAATATCACATTTAATTCCTTTGGAAAGAATGGGTGCCCACTTCCAAGCTTACAGAAATGGTATCATATGATTTGTTTGATTCTTGCAATGTGTGGACATGCTGCTGATGAAACTGGTGCAGAAATTCAGGCTCAAAACATGGTCATAGATCGCTCAGATGCTTCCAAGCTAGGTGGGGAAGCAGTGCAAAGAAAGATGGCACAGTGACCTACGACCAGACATCAAGGTTTCTACATTCTACTCTATTTCTTTCTTGCAAAACAAAGAATTTACTTTTTTGTTCATCATTTTGTCTAGGTCTTGATATTAGATTTGTTGAAGTAGAAGGATATCTAGATAGAGGAAGAGGAGAGAATGCTGGTGCAAACCCATAGGGATCTGGACAACAGGTGGGCTGAGATTGCCAAGCAACTATCGGGCAGAACCGAAAATGCAATCAAGAATCACTGGAACATCACAAAAAGAAGAGAAAGCACCAGCCAAAGGTTAAGAAGAAACTTCGATGCCTCCTCCTCCTCAAAGACCCACAAAAGCTCAGTCCTACAGGACTACATAAAAAGTCTAATTGACACTAACAACAGCAACCAGAACCAGCAATAGCCCAAACAATCTCCACCATTTTATGTTGCTGATGCAATTTTCTCTTCGGTAGTGTAGCGACCGAAAATGTCGATGGCTAGAAAACACCGAGAGGTTGTTGGTCATGAAATTCTTAACCCTGGATCCATGCAAGGGTCATGCTAGATAAAATGGAAACGGGGTGTCCTAAATGGTGTAGTCGATCAAACAAGGACTTAGTCAGTGTTACTATAACTTTTTGCAAAAGGATAATTTGAAAATGAGACTTATAGCATAAAATAACAATCTTTAAACATAAAAGCGGCGGAAAATGATGTAAAATGCAGTTAAGAAAATGCACCGCTTCAAGATTATGAATTCACTCTGTCAAGGTGAATATAATTGGTTGCATGGCGTTGGGAAGCGCAGAGATCCCAAAAGTAACGAAGACGTTTAGAGCAAGATAGATGTATGCTTGAACATGAACTCGGGGATCAACAATGCAAAATCCTACGAAGATAGTAGGAAAGAGCAAAACAGAATGCCAAACGAGAGTGCTAACTATTTACAGTGCCAAACAAGATGTTTACAATGCTCAAGATTACAATGCTAACTTTTTGCTTACTAGCCACCCAATTCACCAACCAACCCTTTGAGTGTTTCTCATCAGGGTATTTATAGGACCAAGGGCATGCGAAAGATGTGATTTGGACGCCATGTGTCCTAGGCCCGTGTTGACGCGTCTATGCTGCATGGACATGCAGGACCTTTTGACGAGCCTACCATGCTATAATTATGCTGTCAAAACCTGGAGATGTGTGCCAACGGTGCAAATAGGTGAAGTGCATTGATGTAGTGTAGTTGCCTGCTATGTTGTGCTATGCTTTGAAGTGTAGCAGGTGGGCGTAGTGTAGCAGCTTGCTATGCCATGCTATGTTATAGAATGCAGCACTTTGGTGTAGTGTAGCATCTTCCTATGCTATGCTATGTTGCATAGCATAGCCATCAGTTTCAAGCGAAACTTGAGTCTTGGTCCGTTGCATGTGTTGGAAACCTTTGAAGTGCTTTGATTTTTTTCTACATATTTGCTATGCTATGTAGCGTAGCATAGCGTAGCAGCTAGCCTTAGTTGCGGAAACATTGACAATCTGCAACCTTTGCATTTTGCACTGCAAAACTTGCGAACTTACTAATCCTGCACTTTGAAATGCCTTTCGTTGCTCCCGTAGAGTTGCTACGCTATGTAGCGTAGCCATCAACTTGACCTGCTGTTTGCTAAGTTTGCCACTTTCTGGTGGAAGGAGCCATTGGTGAAGAACTTGGAGCTGAGCGAAGCAATTGTTTTCAAATGCCAGAGGCGCTAACTGAGTGCAGTTGAAATCACTGAGTAAGCCAAGCCTTCCTGTCTTGCTCTCGCTACGCTATGCAGCGTAGCATAGCATAGCATCTTGTCTTGTAACAATTTATAGTTGATCTCCTGAACAAGCATCTCCTAAAGCCTACTATGCTACATAGCATCGCATAGCAAACTCCTTGACTATAAAACCTGCCAAACTGTTTCATGCATTTTGAGCACCGTCGACAACTCTCCGCATTATTTTTGTGTAGGCTATCAGCTGGATGAATTACCCAGCTAGAAAACTTGCCAAACTGGATAGCCTAAACTCAAAGCATCCATTTCTTGCTAAAGTGACATGATGTTGCCTGAATTGCGAAGACCTGGTGAAGCAAGAATGCCTTGAAAATTTAGGGTGTTTCAGGTAGATGACCTTCAAAATGCCACATTTTAGCAGCATCAATCCAATGCTAAAATGGAAGCAAAATCAATGGACGATGATTCAAAACTCGGAATTCCTGATATGAGCATTGACCACCAACAACCACCACCACCACCAATTGATGATGATGACAACGTTGTTCTATGCCCAAAACAAAACCATCCTTCTTGGACAGCTATGCAGAGCCTCTTAACTCCCACGATAATGGCAATCAGTTTTTCCTTCATTTCATAGAGCCTTCAAACCTTTTCAAAGACAATAGCGTCTTACTGGACCAGGAAGCCATGATGATGTTGAACATGCCATATCTACTGGGAGTAGGAAAAGGGGGATATGAATCAAAAGATTCAAATGTTGATAATATGATGATATGCTTAGAGGATGATTGGATGAGCAATCAAATAAATAGTGATCCTGCAAGCTTTATGCACAAAAATGATGGAGGAAATTTTGATTTGATGGAGATGATGTTTGGGTGCCCAAACCTCCCAAGTTCTCTAGCCTCCAACAACTTCAAGTTTGATAATGATATAACCAACAGCTTAATGGCCAATCATCTGCAAGTAATAGAATATCTAAAAAGCCCTACACACCAACCTAGATAACATTCTTATTTTTTCGATCTATTATTTTAATCATTTCGGGTTACAACACCCTCTCTATTATACATTCTTATATTGCTACAAAGAGTCTACATGATGGGGTTCTAACACCATCTATATTATACATACTTATATTGTAGCATATGGTCTATATTCTCAAGGTTAGTTTATATTCTCAAGGTTAGTTGGTCACTTTCTATATGGCTTTTGGGCATAATAAAGCCTCAGTTTTAATTTTTTTTTAATTATAAATTAGCAATGTTCTTAATTGAATCTCATTTGCATTAGTTTTCTAATTTTTTTATTTACAAATTTTTTGGATACAATATTAAATATTTTGAAAACCTTAACAATTTTCTATTGACCATGGATGGCATTGAAAGAGGATGACTTGGACCTTGTACTTGAAAGTGACTTAGATGTAAAGGGTTATGGAGTTTTTAATTTTAATTCAATGTAATAGAGGGGGTTACGACCAGCACTGCTGGTCACCCACTACGTAACTACCTACCATTGCATCCACTATGCCACTACTCCATGATCGTTGGCTTATCCCCCACTATCTCCCACTACCGTTGATGTCTCTATGTCGAAACATACAATATCTTGCCATAAAATTGTCTACAGATACAGGGTTCTAATTTTTTCTTTCCCCTGTGCACATCCAACACAAAATTTGGAAGAACGAGCCCACTCCAATAGCAATGCCAAGGTAAACAAAATAGAGAGCTACCTAGAGGAGAGAAAACGAAAATAGTCAATAATTATCAGGACAAGAATGGTAACATATCTGTGAAAACTTGAATTGTAGAGTATTCTTGAGTTTGAAACCTACTGAACATGAGATTAGTTTTGTAGACAAATGATAACATATTTTGCATCCATTGCAAATACAATTGAAATAACAAGTAAACTATAAACATTATGAAGGCCTAGAATTTGCAATCCATTTAGGAATTCTGGAATTATTACATCAGTCCAATGAGCTATTGAAACAAAGAACTGTTGATGAATAAATGCCTATTGGTAAAGATAGTAGAGTAATAGGACCTTTAAATTTTCATAGTATTCGAATATATTTAAACATGGCCCATGCCTAGCATGGGTGAGGTTGACATCAACACTATGTTTCTATTGTTTTGGGAAATATTATTTTAAAACAATTTTTCTTTTGTTACATAGAAAGGCATGTGACCCATGCCCAAAGGTGGTCTTATGACAAGGGTAATAAAATAAATAATCAATTAATTTTTAAAAGAAACTATTCTAAGGGTACCACTAGAAAGACATGTAATGCATGTTTGACGATGCTCCTCTAACCAATGATCCAAGTGTACAACTTGAATATCAATGATTAATTAATTATTTTTAATAATTCTAATGTATGTTTTCTAACTTTTTCTTGTTGAGTGGTGTTATTTCAATATGGTTATTAGTTGGTTTCATGATGGTGGGCCTAGGATAATGTAGTGTGATGTCACTAGTAAGAGGATGAACTTGGTTTTAAATCCTAATGGATATGTAAGATGATCATTTTAATCACATGCCGCATGTGGGAAACATTATGACACCCAAGATAAAAATAAGGACTAGACACATGACAAGATTAGTACAAGATAGTTATAGCTATATAATATAGACCACAACTACATTATAATACAAGCCATCTCACCAAGAAGTGTTAAGGGATTATGGTAAAGGAGAAAATTCCCCTAACATACCTACATGGAATAAGAAGAAGCTAGAAGGATAGGTCTGTTTCACACATCATTTCATCTATGTCTTCTTCCATGTCATCCATATTCAAATTGTCTCCTACCAACTCCTCTAGCACTTGTTTGGAAGATCTTATTTGGTACACACTCATCCTAAACAACAAAAGCATGGTCATCTACCTCCGGATCTCTCTCTTGAGAGAGGTCTCTCAAGTACAAGCATTAGATTTGGTGATTAATGTTGCTGCTCCTATTCTTCCAAGACTAGTGGTTACGCGATATCACGTCTTCTCCTGCGATATCGCGTACGCGATATCGCGTCCCGCCAACGGGGCCTGATTTTTCGATTTTTATCCTAAGCCCCGGATTTTT
>MNCI01009873.1:175860-269734 GCA_015680685.1 Gnetum montanum | reverse complement strand
TTAATATCCAACAAGTCAAACCTTATTACAAGAATTCCAAGGTGTTTATCCAATCTACCCATGATTTTTCTACTTGTTCTATCTTACATCTAACTTATCTTAATAATAGTCATGGGGGTGTCAATCTAGAACCATGGGTACCTTACTAAATTTTTTCTTTTTCTTTTCATTTTTAACATTCTTTAATGTATTCTCATTCTTTGATACTTTTCATTTCTTAAATTTTTGACATTTTTTGATATCTTTTTCGATTCTTCAAAATTTACCATTCTTTTAACATTTTTCATTCTTTACCCCTTTTCGCAATTCTTACTATCTTTATCATCTTTTTCATAATTTGTTTTCAAATTCTTTGTAAATAATAATGATTGTTAATAAGGCACATTATGAATAAAGGTAAGATGTAGCCCAATAAGATGAAGATTTCTCTATGTTGTCAAGTCATAAGGGATTGATTATTTGAACAATGATCCCACATCATTCATCCATCCATTCCATTAATAAGAGTTTCTTACCATGGCCATAATGATGTTCTTTTCCATCATACAACTAAGAATAAACTTGTGATCATTATGCTTGGACATAAGAGTGAAGAACCAAGTGGGAATGTAAAGGGTGTGACATCAAGGAGATTTGTGGATTCTTTTGGACTATCATTGTGATTTTTATTATGTTGCTAGGGTTTTATTATATCCTTGTAGATTTAATGAAAAATGGGAGTAAGAGTACAATAAGTGCTACTTTGAAAGGTTGGCACACATAAAAAATAAAAGAGCATGAAATAAATTTCTAGGGATCCCACTAGAAAGCCATGTTATCCATGCCTAAAGAAAGGTGACTTCTTAGAAATCTAAAAATAAAGCAAAGTGTCATGAAAAAACTCCTCCCTTGGACAATATGCCAAATGACAATACTCCTTGCAACATTGATAATCTTATAGTTGTAATTCTAAGAGATGAAATGATGTGATGTCACTAGAATGTGGTCTAGATTTAGTTTGAATCTTGGATAGAAAGGTTAGTGATTACTTTGACCACTAATAAAACATAAGAATTCATTATGCCTATGGTAAGATATCTCATGTCCTAATTTTTTCAATCCCTTCTAAGTCCATCTCATCTCATTGTAAGAATAGTCATAACTTATGGTTTTGTGTAACATACTATTATTTTTCCAATTTGGTGATACTAACATGTGTGTTTTGCTAAACACATATGCATTACATTCAAGTTCTTAAGTTCCTAAGGACATTTTGGACATTGTTATACAAGGGCATTAAGGGCTAGATCTTACTTTGGGGAGGATCCAATTGTATAACTCTTTACCTCATACCTACCAAGCGATTCCACATCATCTTGAATATTTTAGCATAAAAAAACCTCAATAAACACTTCCCATATCATTTAAACTATCTATTCTCACAATATTGATTCATTACCCTTCTTATCCATCTATGAAATTTTGTAGCTCGAGATTCCTTCTCTATGAACTTCCAATGAAAACGTTTTGAAACATATGCATATCTTCATCATCCAAACCCTCTAAGTCACCTTAAAAAATTTTAGATATTTAAAAGAATCATTTTTTCCCATCAAATCCTTATGAAAAATACAAATTTTTGGGCTTCGATATCTAGTCCACACTGATATCAAATCCCCAATGTCAGGTCCTCAATATTAGATCCCTAATGTTAGGTTCTCAATATCGAGTCACATAAAACCTATATATAGGTGTACACTTAGCAAATTTTTTGACCATTTTTCATTTGAACTAAGGGAGATTTTTCAAATTTTCTTCTCTAATTTAAGTTTTCACCTCCTAGCTTTCCCAAGCCATATTTTGCATATTATCACTTTAATTTTTGTGATTTTCACATCTAATTGATCCCAAAGTGCTCATATTAGTCATGGAAGGGGGGTGCTAGTGAGGAAAATATAAGCCAATTTTTCAAAATTTCCTAATGCCTAGAAGGTATTTTAAGGGTAAGTATGAAGTGAAACTTGAAAAGTTTTATTAAAAATAATCATATTAATGCCAGAACACTTAATTAATACTCTTAATGAACCATGACCATCATTATGGGCCATACATAAGAACAAATAGATAATTGTGAAGGGTTATATGGAAATTAACACTTATGGGGTTACTTTTTGAAAATTTTTCTAACTTTGCAACCCTAAACTAAGAACTTAATAGAACTAAGGGCATGTGTAAGTATGGAAATATTAAGAATATATGAGAAAACCTTAGTAATTCTAAATTCTTAATGATTGTAGATGACCCCAAAGAGAGGAGCACAAGGAGGACCCTCACAGAATGCAAGTAAACAACTAAGAGATCAAGGTAGAGGTCGAACTGAAGGATAAGAACTAGATCATGAGGAGTAGGAATCCCGCTCATTTAGTATCCATCAAGAAACTCTTACTACTAGGATGTCAACCCAAGGAGAGGTAGAAGAACCACAAGTTCAAGGATAACACCTCATGTTGTCACAGGACTGCCTTCAAGCTATTCAAAAGAGATCCATCCTAATTGATGAGTCAAGAATTGTTGGCCATGATATTGCACCCATGATATCACATACACGATATCATAGCCTAGACGCGATATCGCATACACGATATCATAGCCTCTCTCCTCATCTATAAATAAGAGGCAGGCAGATTTGGTAAAAGAGTTTTTTGAACTTTTTTTTAGTTTTTAGTATCAAGGTAGCAGTTTTTCCTCTCAACCCTTTCTCCTAGTGTATGCCCGTAGTGTGATGATTGTAATTGTACGACATTCTTATTTGAGTGTGATGTACTTGGACATGCACGTGACTGATAATAAAGATCGAGATTACTTCATCATTGCAACATCCACTTAGCTTAATTATTTAATTTTTATTGTTATTTATTATTTTCTTAGTTAATATCTCTCTACCCTTATCTCCTAGTAATGTAGAATGACTACAACTTAATCACAAGCATTTAAGTGTGACTACTTGGGAACCCAGTAGTGTACCTAGGCCATGTGCTTGGTAATCCCAGTGGTAGTCATGCATGAGATCCAAGATGTGTATGGATGATTAAGGAATGATGCTCATCGTACTTAGGCTAGTTTAGATTCTCTCTCTCACCCTCTCTCTCCTAGCTTAGTTGATATTATTTCCCATCATACCTAGGAGTAGCATTAGTGTAGGAACACATCATACACCTCGCTCTAGACTAAACCATACGTGACAAAGCTAATACTAGTCTAGGTGAGAAGACAGTGAACTACGATCTACAAGTAACTGTCTAGATACCATAACTAATCCATTTGTAGAGTTTGACCAGATCGTGCGTGAAGTGCTCATATTCATATGGTTGAGTGTAGGGGTACCTCGCCACTCATCATTGGTGCCATTGCCAAGGACAGTGCTAGTTATCTAGATTAGTTATATCATACAAGGTCACTATATAGGAATTAAAGATATATCTTTTAGGAAGAAATAATTACAAAAATTCATATAAAAATTCACACAGAATTTCACAACCATGCCTCTCCTACAAGACTACAATAACGCCACATCTAGTGAGGCAATTCATTGGAGAACCAACGAATTATATGACAATGAATATTGGAGTATGCAATCTGAGGTGGGGGTTTCTTATAAACATAAATGAAGGAAGCATTGCTCCAACACATGAAAGCATAACTTACTCGATGACAATCAACCCCTACTGGCCACTACAAGCCTAACGCAAATACAAGAGGCTGTTCAAATCTCCCGTAGGCATCGTAAAGAGAGCTGCCTACCCAGAATTGATTTAAACAACTTTCCCAATTTTGTAGAAGGCTATGATTTAGATCCGCAACAACATTTACAAGCCTTATACGATGCCTATGCGTGGAACAACATTGTTAATGGTTGGAAAAAACTCAAGCTCTTTCCTATGACACTCATTGGCTAAGCAAAAGTATGGTATAGATCATTAAAACCAAATTCAATACGACGTTGGCCAACAATGGTAGAACTCTTTAACGAAAGATATTGAACTTACGCAAGAGTGTCGGCCTTGAGGAAACAAATCCAAGAGTGGAAACAAGCACGACATGAACCCTTGGACATGGCCTTAGAAAGATATTATGCACTGTTAAACAACTGTCTAGGCCTTGAGTTCTCCAAGGAAAGGCTAATGTACCATATCATTGATGGGATTTGTGATGAAACAAGAGAGACCCTAGGGATGTATGCCTAGGGTCAACTATTCGAACTACAAACCCATCAATTCCAAGAGCTTATTAAGCGGGTAGCAAAAGAAGAAGGAGAAATGGCTAGATGTGAGAGTGTTAAAAAACATCAACGGGACCAAAATCTCAACTTAATAGAGGTCCATAATCATAAAAAGGAGAAATCAACCTATCTAAAGGAGGAAGAACCATATTTGCCATTACAACAATCATTAGAAGAAATTCAGGAAAAGATCAATAAGATGCTGGAATGGATGCATAAAAAGTGTGGGAAATATATCAATATTATTGGAGATAGAGTTTTGACAACCCAAGAAGCAGGACAAAATATCATTAGACAATTAGAAAGAAGGGATGAGAAAAATAAGAGCTCAATTGCCAATCACACATATGAATGCAACATTTTCCTGTACGATCACCCCAAGGGCCAATGCCCAATCTTGTTACATTTATATGAGCATTGGGGAAGCATGTTACATCCAGAGTTCGTACAAAGATACTATGTTCAATTATAGAGGCAAAAATCCCAATCATGGGGGAAGCCACCCTTAAACTAGGGACACCCTTTGTATCATCCAAATCTAAATGCTTATCTAGTTTAACATCTTTTTTCCCTGACTGGGTTAACATACTCTATCTTGTCACATTATTATTCTCCTTAGTACTATCATCCCATGTCCTCAACACAACCACCACCTTATGTACCTTACACTTCTCCTAAATTTCAACATTCTCATCATTTCCCTCCTTCTACATTGCCACCAATTGTTCTTGAAGTGTCTACACCATAGCAACAACCCATGAAAGTTACCTATGCTGCTATTGCCAACAGCAATGAGAGACCCCCTCAACATCAAAGGCGTCCTTTCTTTAGACATGAAAGTAGGAAGGGACAACATAGTTCCAAGGCCACTGCATTCTCCAACTTAGCACAAGTCCAACACTGTGGTGCATCCTTCTCCTTGAACCCAACGCCTCGTGTCACTTCATCAAGGCCACCAATTAACACTCCAACAACCATACATCGCAATGAATATAGCCATGGAGGACAACATCCTGATCCTTGCATACCATCGTATGGTCTCAAGTATCATAGTGGGTTAACTCTTTACCTGGGAACCACATCTTATAAATTTTCCCACTATGCTTACTATAATTAGGTGTGTGGACCCCAATGGGATAAGTATGATCATGTTTCGATATTTCTAACATGTAAGGATCCTCATCTTTCATTTGTTAATCCTCGCCATGCTCAACTATTTAGTTATGGGGGATATCCCCCATTCTAATAACAAGTAGGATTAATAAATAATTTTCATTTTCCAGTTTTTCATTTTTCAATTTCTTGTTTTATATGTTTGTCTTTCTCTCTTTTTATTTTTTTATAAGTAATCTCATCTATGAATAAAACACTTATGTGGATTGTTGGTTGAGGTGTGTTCTATGTTATTGAGTCTTGAGTGATCAATTATTTGGACAATGATCCCATTACACCCTCTCATCCATTCTACAAATAAGAGGTTTTGTTCAAGGGTACAATGATATTCTTGACATTCTTAAAAATTAAAATTAAGTTTGTGTTCATTGTACTTGGAATGAAGAGGGATGGATGAAGAGGGAATGATTAGGGTGTGACATCAAGGGGGCTTACGGATTCTCTTTGGTGACATCTATGAGAGTTATCATGCAACGTGGTTGTACTAAGATCCTTGTAGATCTAATACAAAATGGGAGTAAGAGTAATCACAAGGCACTCGAAAATCCAATGTTGTTATAGGAGGTCCCACTGGAAAGACATGCATCCATGCCTAAGGGTTGGCAGCTTCTCTAGATTTAGCATTCAAAAAAAATGAAGAAAGTGCCACAAAACAAAAAAATCTCTCCTTCCTTGAACAAAATGCCAAGTGATCGTATGCCTTGTTGTTATGGTACTCTCATAGTCACTCATCATGGGATGAAACAATGCAGTGTCACTAACTAGAGGAATGGACTTGGTCCTGATCTTGGAACAATAGGTTAATGACACATTAATCATGCTTTACATATAGGATTCATTGCGCCCTGGGTCGGTTACCTCATGTCCCAATCTCTACAATCCCTTCTATAGTCTGTCTCATCTTGCTATTCATGTAATTGTAGCTCATGTCTCTTATAGCATAGAATTCTTACCTCATTTCAATGATACTTAAATGTGTGTGTTTTGTGGAACTAGTGTGGATTACATTTAACTATTCTAGTTCCTACAGACATTTTAAGATGTGGTTATGCAAGGGCATTATAGGTTGGAACTTGCTTTGGGGAGAACCCGCTTGCATGATTTTTGTAATTTTCACTCATAACACATCTTCCGCACATAATCTATTAGCCTCAGTGTATTGTCAACAATATTATTTCCCTTATTACTATCCCTCTAATTCAAACATTCCTATGAACCATCACATAACCTTTTTCTCTCCCTTATCATCTGAGGTCCTTATTGATAAATTCCATATCATCATAATTTTTGTGCCTTTAAATTTAGTTGAATCACCCTGGAACCCTTTAATAATAGTCCATATGTCCTTAGTTTACATATTTTAATTTCAAAAAAATATTAAAAATTTGGTGCATTCTATAAAGTACCCTAACTTCAATAGGCCACGATATCATGTATGTGATATCGCGACCAACACGATATCACATCCGTGCTATCATGTATGTGATATCGTGTTCCAAAAATATATATATACGCTACCCCCCTACGCTAATCAACATCAGTTGAAACTATTCATGCGGGGGAATTTTTTCAAATTTCTCTCTACGATTCGTAATTGTGCGTCCCTTGCTTTCATATCCATAACTCGCTCACCGGTACTCTGATTTTCATTCCCCTTGAACCTACTTGAACCCGGAGTGTTTAGCTTAGTCATGGGGGAGGGGCACACGTTGAATAGCACATAAATGTTTTTGAAATTCATCATCACCCAAAGAAAATTATTAAGGGTAATTAGTTATAAAATTAAGGATACATGCACCAAAAACAATTTCATCTCCTTAGTTATACTGGGAAACTAGATTTGGAAACCACCTAAGAAAAGAGGATTTAATATTATAATCTTTCGAGGACATTTTCTCCTAATAAGTAACATCACATGGAGATAAAGAAAATTCATTAAGGTAAGTAGTAAGGTATAACCTAACTTTGGTAACAACCTTACTAACGATTGCATCGTGTGATTGCAGATGGCCCCAAAATGTGGACAACAGAAAGGTCCTGCTCAAGGTGGGATCAAGTGACCTAGGAGAGGTGAAGGACAAATTCCTACTGAACAACATGTAGAGTAGGAGGAACAATCATTTAGTATCCACCAAGAAGACCTTGCCATTGTACAATCAAGGCAAGAAAAAGGAGGAGCTGCAGTAGCATTTGAATAGGGATGATATCTCACGTTGCCCCAGGATTGTGCTCAGGCCATGCATGAAAGGTCCATATTTAATACAATGATCATGGAATTAAACTTTTGATCTTTCATAGAATTTGCTCCAGAGGCCATTAGGGATCACCTCAAAGGGTCCCCATTATGACCTACCCTCTCTAAAAGTGGTGCCTAGTACTTAGGGGAAATGTACCAATTTTGGCACAACAAAGAACAAGGCACCATGATTAACATTTGTGGTGTGACTATTGATTTGTCTATTCAAGCCATTTTGAAAGTATTAAACCTTCTGAATAAAGGGCCAAAGGTTGCTCAGTTGTCTACCTGCTTAGACCCTGATGAGCAACAAGTTTGGTTAGATAGGGCATATAGCAAGGAAGATAAGACATATGGGGAGTTGACGACGGAAGAGAAGATTTATTTCAAAATAGGGACTTATCACATCTTCCCAACAAAAGGTTTAAAATAATTTCAACATATGCAGTAAAAGGATGTGTAGTGTTGATGGGAAAGGTTAATGCTAACCTACCTCCTCTTTATTTTACAGAGATCATAAGGCAGTTTGAAGAACAGAAGATAGGGAAGTTTATGTTGCCCTTCCCTTGTCTTATTAGGAAGCTGTGTAGATGTGCTGGTATCATAGGATACAATAATTATGTCCTCCAAAAAGCCAAAAATGCTTTGTATGCTAAACTGCTAAAGCCACTAGTTGCAAGGAAAATCACTGGTGAGACGCTGGGACCTGAACAAGAAAAAGAATAGATGGCAAGGCCAACTGCAACTCAACTTGTAGGACCCATCCAACTTTGAAGCATGGGACCTAATCAACAACAAGAAGTAGGGTCTAACATAGGCTAGCAGGATCAACCACCACTACCATCACAAGATTACAAACCATTGATGATCCATCTTAGGGCCATCACTAAGATAGTTAGTTGGGGAAGTCGTGATGATGCAAATCTCTTCCGCATCATCGATGATGCTATACAACCTACGAGTTTTATGGATCACGTGCGAGGTGAAGTGTGCATTTAGATAGGAGGAGGAGAGAGCACTTGGTCACAACATATTTTAGGGAATGCTGCATCTTTTCAGGTGCAGTTGGAAACTGGTGAAGGGGTTACTGTGGTGATCATGCAGTAGGAGGATGTAGCAGGAGCCATAGAAGTGGTCACAAACCACATTAAAGAATCATTCAATGTACCTGTTATGTCATCGATAGATCTTATACAAGCATAGGATGCTCAAACTCTGGCCAGTACCTCAATGACTCCTACGGAACATGAGGATGTACTTGACCAATTGCTACAAACAGGATAGGTAATGACATCCTTGTTTGAAATCCCACAAGATGTTCCAGCAATACAATCAGACCTCATTTCTACCAAGGAAAAGTTGGTCATGATGGAGATGAGGACTGAGCACACTGAAGTATAATTGATAAGATTGCAAGAAAGGCTCATGACCCTGCAAGCAGCATAGCAGGATCCTTCTCAATTCATTCCCATAGACTAGCTACAAACTTTTAGAATTGAGCAACTTAATAAATTTTTGATAGAGAATAAAAGGGTGGTAGAAGAAAAAGAGAAGGCTATTTGGGATGCCTCTATGGCACAAGCATAAACTTACGCTAATGTCAAA
The DNA here is from genome assembly GCA_015680685.1 of Gnetum montanum. NCBI lineage: Eukaryota > Viridiplantae > Streptophyta > Gnetopsida > Gnetales > Gnetaceae > Gnetum > Gnetum montanum. The sequence goes on along the minus strand of MNCI01009873.1, from coordinate 260,462 downwards.
ACACTCAAAGCCTTACAAGAGGAGAATAAATAACTTGTTGCTGTCAACCTTCGGTTGACCTTTGTGGAGAAACAAAAGAATGTTCTTGAGGAACATTTCAATAGTTGTGAGAACAACTAATCAGGATCAACTAGGACATGAACCATTTAGCCAAGGAAAATCAGACCCTCTCAATGGAGTAGGTATGCACCATCCGTCAGAAGATTTCCATTGAAATAAGTGTGTGGCAGAATGAGGTTAAATGGCATGAGAAACTAAAGGAGAATTTTTGAGACCAGGTGGGGATGTATAAACAAATCATTGAAAAGGAGATTCATATGGCTAAGGCCCACATCAACATTCTTAATGCTCAACACATTGACTAGTGGGCCATATTAGACACATACACATTTTCCCACTAGGCGGAAGTTAAGAGTCGGGACTTGTAGATCTAGGACCTTTCAGAGTACATGGAGTTGTCAAACCTATGGTATGCCAACCTTGCCATGTTAATAGCAAGGCACTCGAGAATAGAGCTCAAGAAACAGGTAGCCACCACCTATGTCAAATATGAAATAGAATTTGCAAAACACAAGAAGACATTATAAAAATTGGAGGTTGCAAAGTTTGAACTCGAGGTGGTTAAAGTAAGCTACCAAGGGTAGAAAGGTATTGCAATAGACTTGGCTCGACGGCTCATAGATTTTCAAGAATACAGAGATAAAGCTAGAGCCTACGAGGAGGAATGACGGGTGTTTGTAGCTTGGTATGTCAAAGCAAATAAAATGTTTCCACAACTACCATGACCATAGAAGGTGCCAACTCCATCAAACATCGGAACATTAGCATGGATGGCACAGGATCCCTGAACTAAAGAGGAGAAGCTCTAGGCCATTCTTCAACGCCATCAAATCCCAAGACCTAGAGTGCAATACAAGGGAAAGGCACCCATGGAGGAGCCACTACCACCAAGAACTACATGAGTTCCACCCGATTTTGTAGTTATAGGATTTTATTTTGCATTCTTCGTGTTGTGTCTCAATTTTTTTCTGATTCCATACTATGGCATGAATCCATTCTAGTTAGTCAATAATCCCATACCTATCCACTATGTAATCAATGGAGCTTGTTCTCACTTTAACTTGAGGATGAGTTTTCATTTAGTCATGGGGGTATGATGAGTCATGAATTTTTGGCCGTAATATTGCATCCATGATATCACGTACACGATATTAGGTATGCAATATCACAACCTAGACATGATATCATGTATGCGATATCACAACATGTCTCCTCATATATAAATAAGAGGCAGGTAGATTTGGTAAAGGAATTTTTTTGAAGTTTTTTTAGTTTTTAGTATTAAGGTAGGAACTTTTTGTCAATTTTTCCTCTCAACCCTTTCTCCCAATGCATTCCCGCAGTGTGATGATTGTAATTGTATGACATCCTTATTCAAGTGTGACATACTTGGACATGCACATGATCGACAATAAAGATCAAGATTACTTCATCATTGCAACATCTACTTAGCTTAATTATTTAATTGTTATTGTTATTTATTGTTTCTTAGTTAATATCTCTCTACCCTTATCTCCTAGTAATGCGGAATGACTATGACTTAATCATGAGCATTTAAGTGTGACTACTTGGCAACCCAGTAGCGTACCTAGGCCATGTGCTTGGTAATCCCAGTGGTAGTCATGCACGAGGTTGAAGATGTGTACGGATGATTAAGGAACGAATGCTCATCGCACTTAGGCTAATTTAGATTCTCTCTCTCACCCTCTCTCTCCTAGCTTAGTTGATATTATTTCCTATCATACCTAGGAGTAGCATTAGTGTAGGAACACATCATACACCTTGATCTGGAATAAACCATACGTGACAAAGCTAATACTAGTCTAGGTGGGAAGACAACGAACTACGATCTATGAGTAACTGTCTAGATACCACAACTAGTCTGTCTACAAAGTTCAACCGAATCATGCATGAAGTGCTCGTATTCATATGGTTGAGTGTAGGTGTACCTCGCCACTCATCACTAATCATAGTCATTGTGAAAATGAACTTTGGCTCATTCATGGAGTTTGTTCCAAAAGCAGTAAGGATGCAACTCCAAGCATCACTACTATGGCCTACATATTTCACACAATGGTGAATGGTACCTAGGGAAAACTTGTCAATTTTGGCACAACAAGGAAGAGGATACCATAGTCAACATTAAAGGAGTTTCATTTTCATTCTTAATCAAGATAATAGTTGAAGCACTCAACATATCAAATAAAGGGACAAGCATAGCACATTTGGCTACTAGATCAGATCTAGAACCTAGAAAACTATGGCTAAAATAGGCATATGGCAAAGAAGATAAAGGGTATAATGAACTAGCTCTCAAGGAGAGAATTTACTTAAACATTGGAACCTATTATTTTTTATTGAAAAAAGGACTTAAAAGGCTATCTAGTTATGCAGCTAGAGGAAGTGTGATCTTGATCGACAAATACAATGCCAATATCGCATGACTCTACTTTATGAAAATTTAGAGGCAATTTGAAGAAAGAAAGGTAGGAATGCCAACACTTCCATGTCTCTACCTTATTAGGAAGATGTGCAAGTGAGTCAAAATCATGGAATACACCAATGACATTTCTAGGATGGCCTAGAATGCTTCATATGATAAATTGCTTAAACTAGCATCACCCAGAAAGAATCAGGGTGAGGAGCAATAAGAGAAACAAGAGCAACAAGAGCAATAGTAGTAGAAAGAACAACAGTAAGTAGGGCCTAATGATTAATAGCAAGAGCAACAACAAGAGTAACAATAACAACAACAAATTCCACCAGCACTATTGCAAGATTACAAATCATCAATGAGTCATTTGCAACAGATTATAGAAACCATCAATTTAGAAACAAGGGAGGAAGCCAACCTCTATAGAGTTATTGACAATGCCAGATAACCCAAAGTTCCAGTAGATCCAACAAGTGGATGGATTTCACTACAATTAGGAGGAGAGGCCTAATGATCACAAAAGATATCTAGGAATGCTACATCATTCCAATTGGTGCTAGAGACTAGAGAGGGAGCCATAGTAGTGGTAATGCAACACCAAGATGTAGCAAGAGTAGTAGAGATGATCATGAATCACATTAAGAAGTCTTTCAATGTACATGTTGTGCCACTAATAGACCTAACTAGAGCCAGAGATGCTCAAATGTTGGCTAGAACCTTAATGACTCCTGCTAACCATGAAGATGTGCTTGATAGACTATTGCAGTCTAGGTAAGTAATGACAACACTTTTGGACATCCCAAGTGATGTCACTATAATACAATATAAGCTAATCACTACCAAATTTAAACTAGTCATGGAAGAAACTACATAAGAGCATGTAGAAGCTGAAATCTTTAGACTCCAAGAAGAGCTCGTAGCCTTGAGAGCTGAACATAGAGATCCCATGTAATTCATTACACTTGACCAAAGTGAGTAGTTTAGAATCGAGCAAATGAACCACTTGATTGAGTAGCATAAATAGATGGCAATAGAGAAGGAGAAAGAAACATGGAATGCCTTAATAGCAGAAGCACAAATGTATGCACATGCTAAGGCACTCATAATAGTACAAGAGGAAAATAAACAACTTGTTGATGACAATATGAGGTTGACCACTATAAAAAAATAAAAGAATGTCCTAGAAAAAAGCATCCATTAGTTAAGAGAGCAACTAATGAGGATCAACCAGGACATTAGCTATCTCACATAAGAAAATAGAACTCTCTCAATGAAGAAGGCACATGCTATTTGCCAAAAATCAACTACTAAAATTAGCGCGTGGCATAATAAGACAAAGAAACATGAGAAGCTCAAAGAACACTTTTGTAATTAGGTGGGAATGTACAAGAAAATCAATAAAAAAGAGATATAGATGAAGAAAGCTAGAATTAGTTCCATATTAACACAAAATCTTGATTGGCAATCCATCCTAGACAGTTATGCCCTTGTCCAACAAGTGAAAGTTAAAAATAAAGACCTGTAGATCAAGGACCTGAAAGAATACATGGGGTTAGTTAACCTCCATTATGCTAACCTGGCCATTTTGATAGTAGGTAGGCCTAGAAATAAGCTAGAATAAGAAGCAACCACATATGCATTGTACAACAAAGAGTTTGCCGATTGCAAAGGTTTCTTTATAGAAACACCAAGCGGAAAACTCTAAATTAGAAGTAGTGAAGGCTAGCTACCAAGGGTAGGAAAGATGTAGTAGCAAACTTGACCAAAAGATTATTTGACTACCATGAACTATGTGAAAAGGCTAGGGCATTTGAAGAGGAGAGGAGGTATTTTACAACTGAGTATGTTAAGGCTAATGAAACGCTTTCATAACTATTGTGCCCATGGGATGTACTTGCTCCATCACACATTGCACAATAATCATGGACAGTGCATGACCCATGAATAGAAGAAGAAAAGCTTCATGTGCTCCTAAACTGGTACAAATTTCAAAAGCCTAATGATAAGGGGAAGTAACTAATGGAGGAGCCACTGCCATTAGGAACTACCCAAACTACATCAAGCTTTACCAAATTTTCTTTTTTTTTTTTGGTAAAATTGTCATGTCATGACTTGTGTCATTTTTCTAAAACACCACTACAGCATAAAGTGTCTTGCAAATAGCATCATGTAAATCTACCTTTCAATTTTGTAAGGAACTCCTTCCTCATTTTTTTTAAATTGAGGACAAGTTTTTAGTCAGTTCTGGGGGTATGATAAATTACATTTTTCATTGTCTATAATATCAAGCATCCAATATTGAAGTTGCAATATTGCATACGCAATATCTGGGAACAAGTTACGATGTCAAATATCTTATATCATCGACACATGCCTGCCTATAAATACAACAATTAGGCATTTGGTCCAAACAAGAATTTTTAGTCATGGTAGTGAAACTCTTTTAATTTTTTTTCTTGATTTTAGTACTTAGCACCTAGAAGTGTATGCCTACAATATGATGTTAAGTGATTGCATAGAGTCTTTATTTGAGTGGAATGTACTTGGACACGTTTCATAACTAGAAATAAAGATCAAGATGACTTTGCATCATTGCAACATCACTTAGATTTCTTACTATTTACGTAGACTAATGTTTACATTTTTGACTTAGTATAATGTTTATTTTTTCCCTAATTACTAATTTACTTTCCATTCACTTTACTATTACTATTGTTGAGCGAAATAAGTATGACTAATCTCAAGCACTTAAGTGTAATTACCTAGTAACCTAGTAGTACTATTGGTTGGTACACCTAGTAGTGAAGTACTTAGTAATCCTAGTAGTAGTTGCATGAAGTCCAAGGTGTGAAAAAAAGGTTAGAATTGGATGCTCATCACCATAGGCTAGACTAAATTCCTTTACTGCTTTAGTTAAACTTAGACTTAGAATTATTTTCACTCTTTATAATGAATGCTAGGATAATTGTAGCAACTGAAAACATTGACGATTGGAAAACACCGAAGGGTCATCAGTCGTTGATAGTCTTAATCCCGTTTCCATGGGAGAGTCGTGCTAGATGGAATGGAAACAGGGTGCCCTGAACAGTTTGGTCGATTAGACAAGGACTTAGTCGGTGTTAATATAACCTTTTGCAACGTGTGATTTGAAAATAAGACTGATAGCGCGAAGTAATGCTTAAATGTAAAAGCGACAGAAAATAATGTAAATTGCAATAATAAGCAAGAGACAAAAGTAAAATGCAGTTAGAAAAATGAACCACTTCGAAGCTACAACTTTGCTCTATCAAGGTGATACAATCGGTTGCACAGCGCTGAGAAATGCAGAGATCTCGAGAGTAACCAAGACGTGTAGAGCAAGACCGATGTGTGCTCGAACATGGCCTTAGGCATTAACAATGTGAGGTAGTACCAAGGTGGTAGAAAAGAGCAAAGAAAAATGCCAACTAAGAGTGCTAGCTATTTACAATGTCAAACAGAAAGCTTACAATGCTCAAGATTACAGTGCTAACTTTTTTGCTTGTCAGCCAACAAAATTGTTAGCTGATCAAAAATGCCAAAAGGAACAGAACCCGACCCCTCAAGCGTTGCTCATTAGGATATTTATAGGATCAAGGGCATGCAAAAGATGCAGTTTTCTATGCTACATAGCATAGCGTAGCGTAGCAAAACACCTTGACTTAGAAAACTTGTTAAAGCGTTTTGCACTTTCTGAGCATCGTCAACAATTCCATGCACCACTCCTAAGTGCACTGTTGGCTGGATGAACTACTCAAGTGGGCAAGCTGGAGAATCCATTTAGCTTGTTGACATATGGGGTAGAAAACTTGCCAGACTAGATAGTCTAAACATCAGAGCATCCATCTCCTGAAGAATTGCCACAACGCTGCGCGAATTGCAAAGACCTGGTGAAGTAAGCATGCCTTCAAATTTTGGGATGTTTCATTGGTCCCTCTTTGTTGACGTTTGGAGGATGGGCTCGAGAGACATTGAAAAAGAATATGAAACACCACGGAAGGAACAACGCTAATGTTGCTGCTTGGTGATCGTCAAGACATCGCTTGGCTACGCTTGAGAGTGCTGCATTGGATTTTGTAGGGGAAAAGGACAAAGCAGGGAGGAAGGAGGTTCAGGAAAAATGGTAAAGATGAGGTTTAGCGGAGTCCCTCATTGGAGTGCTTTTGAGGGAGTTGTTCACATTTTCATCTATACTTTTGCTAACCTTTGACCTCTTGTAGGACATGTGTTTCTTTCCTAGGATGAGTTGTGTTACATCCGTGTAGCATTTTGACGTGCCTATAGATGCTTCCCATGTGGCGAGCTATGTTATGCATGTCATGGAATTTGCACTCTGAAGTAGCCAAGCTAGTTGAGGCACTTACTTCTCGACGCCGTAGCATTTGCTGCTATGGCAAGATATATTTTCGATCACACCCTGTAAGCGCAACAGAGAGCGAAACAACCACCAAGTGACAGTAAAGGTCTTGCTTACTGCAGATGTTGTTGAAGCTCTTGGACATTCGTGCCGATGCACAGTGTCCAAAGTAGGAAGGCTAGCAGTGGCCTTAGCAACACCAATGTGGTGGAGTTGACGTTGAAGGCGCTAGGAGTTGTTGTGAATGTAGATACTCAGGAATCCCTACCAAGAGCAAGCATTCTCAGTTCAGCTATGGGATCATCTACCACATAGGTAAACGTTATTTGAGTCGAGCAATTGGCAGGGGGCTGGAGGATAACAATATTATGGTTGGGCCACAATACTGTTGAAACTCCAGTGGTGGACACTAGCCAAGGAACTACCGTCAGGGTGGTGGGCCGTGGTGACAATAGGTCCGAAGGGCCAATGCGATGTCATACGACATCTTTGGAGGGTTAGCATGATGCCAAGGGTGGCAACATTGCATACATTCCAAATTATGTTCCCATTGCATCGTGAACTATGTTCTGGAGCTACAACGTCCCACCCCCATGTCGGCATTGTGCATGCTCATTCGATGTGTACTTGGCGTAGATGCATGCTGGGGACATGATGTGAACCTAATTAAAGGTCTTGGTAGACCGTGTGCTGGGTTAGGATCCCAGTGAACTAGCGTGTTGGCTTAAGGTCCCAGCAGGTCGTACATACTAGTTTAACATCATAGCAGATGTGTCGTGCCAATTTATAGTCATAGCGATCTAGCTGTGCCAATTTTACGTCATAGCGAATGATCGCCACTAGTTTAACATCGTAGTAGATACTACTCATTGCTGCCAGTTTAATGTTGTAGTGGATGCTGCTTGTTGTCACCAATTTAATGTTGTAGTGGACACTTCTTGTTGTCATCAGTTTATCATCATAGCGGACGCTACTTGTTTTCACCAGTTTAACATCGTAGCAGATGCTGCTCATTGTTGCCAGTTTATCGTCGTAGCGGATGCTACTTTTTGTTGCCAGTTTAATGTTGTAGCGGACACTACTCATTGTTGCTAGTTTATTGTTGTAGTAGACGCTACTTGTTGTCGCTAGTTTAATGTCGTAGCAGATGCTATTTGTTACGTTCATGATTCAGATGTAGTACGGCTTGAGGTACGAGTGATTCACTAGGTTGGTGAACTTGTTGCCTTCCATGTCCGCTAGCTTGAAAGCTCCATTCCCAAAGGATTTAGTGACCATGCAAGGGCCTTCCCAGTTGGCTGAGAATTTTCTCACATGCTCACGGGAAACCTTGAGAATGAGGTCTCCCTTCTGTACTGGTTGCTAATCTAGGTCTGCACAGTGCTTTTGTTGTTGCTTGCTATAATAGTGCTCTATGCAGCTTAGCGTCTGTGCATGCTCTTCCTCTATTAAGTTGAGGTCGATGATCCATGACTCGTTGTTCTAGGCTTTGCTCATGACATTCGAGAGGATCATCCAAAGTGATGGTACCTACAACTCAAGAGGCAACACAGCTTTAGATCCATAAACAAGGCTATAAGTAGTCTTACTTGTTGCGGTTCTGCATGTCATCCTATAGGCCCATAGAACATAGAAAATATGCTCGTTCCACTGTCTCTTGCTATTGCTAAGCATCCACTTCAACAAGTTGATGATGGACTTATTTGTAGCTTCCGCCTGTCCGTTCACCTACGGGTAATATGGGGAGGAGAATGATTTCTTGATGCCCAGATTGATGCAGAAGGTTCGTGTTTCTGTACTACTGAATTATGGCCATTGTCGATCACAATGTCATTGGAAGCCCAAACCTTGTCACGATGTTGTCCAGGACGAAATGGAAAACCTACTGAGATGTTGTTTTCCTCAGGGGGATAACTTCCACCCACTTAGTAAAATACTCAATGGCAGTGATAATGAAGCTATGCCCTATGGAGGACTTAGGCGTGATGGGTCATATGAGGTCTAGTCCCCATCATTGGAAAGGCCATGTGATTTGTGTTGGGTGTAGGTCTGTAGGTGAAACATGTATGAGATTTGCGTATCTCTGGCACATGTCACACATCTTGACTTTTGACAAGCATTCATGCTCCATGTGGGGCCAATAGTACCCTAGGCATCTGATTTTCATAGCCATAGCCCTAGGTGCTATATGTCCACCAGACAGTCCCTCATGTACTTCATTAATTACCCTCTACACCTGCTCCCCACCTACGCATGCTAGCAATATCCCGTTGTAGGAGCGTCGGCACAGGGTGTCATTTCCCATGAGCGTATATTGCTGGGCATGCTTTCAGATCACATCTCTCTCAGTAGATGTTAATCAACTTGGGGGTTCATCATGTTTTAGGTAGGCTTTAATGTTGGTGTACCACTCCTGGGTCTCCATAGCGCTAATAGAGGCCACGTGTCCCGCCTGAGTGATAGGCTCAGTACATTCGACAATCGAAGTTGGCAGACTTACAAACGAGTGTGGTGGAATATTTAATGCAAGGGTGGCTAAGGCATCTACCATGGTGTTCTTGTTGCATGGCATGTGTTGCACATCTATGGTTGCAAATTGCTTAAGCAGAATTTTTGCTAGATCGCAGTATGGCTGCAGGTGTGTAGCTTTACAAGCATAGACCTCGATGATTTGATTCACAACTAGTTGTGAATCACCACATATTGTCAAATGTTGTATGTGTAGTGTTTGGGCAGCTAAGAGGCCTCTGAGTAGCCCCTCATACTTTACCACATTGTTGGTATAGGGGAATGCAAAACAATAAGAAAATGGGTGCATTTACCCAGAGGGAAACGTGATGACAGTAGCTGTACTACCTCCTCGTGCGGTTGAGATGCCGTCAAAGTGTAAAGTAGCTTCTAGGTGCGATGGGACGATGTTGATAGTGCCAACATGCTCTTCTGGGAATTCAGAATCTATGGTTGCATGGTCATCGATGGGTGAGGCCATAAGTTGCGTTGCTATGGCTTGACCCTTATTCAACGACTGGCTTACATAGTGTAGGTTGAATTTTGTAGTTATTGCTTTCCATCAGGTTATCTAGCTACTTTTATATAGGTTGTTAGTGATAGCCTGGAGTATGTTGATTTTGCAAATAATGTTAGTTGTACTACAAAACAAGTAATGCCTTCACTTTTTTAACCTAAACACTAAGGCTAGGAAATTCCTCTCCACTTCGTTGTATTTCGCCTCATGCGCTATTAATGCATGACTTAGGTAATACATTGGTATCTTAGATCCGTCGTCTCGTTTCTGACATAGCAGTGCTGCAATGGATATGTTAGAGGTGGCAAGGTAGATGAAGAAAGGCTTACCCCTCTGTGGTGGATGCAGAGTTGAGAGGTGCAAAAGCTCTTCCTTCAAGTCATCGAAGGCTTGTTGACACTGGGTTATCCACTCGAAGTTAACCCCTTTCTTTAGAAGATGTTGCATGGGGTGTAACTTGTCAGTCAACTTTGGTATAAACCTTCGGATGAACTGTACCCTACCTTGTAAGCCACATAATTCCTTTAGGTTTGTAGGAGGTGCTACATTGATCATGGTCTTGACTTTGTCAAGGTCTACCCGTATTCTGGCCTTCGATACCACAAACCCTAACATGTGTCTGGTTTCTACCCCAAAGACACACTTCTTAGGATTAAGGAGTAGATCATGCATTTGACAACACTTAAGGACTACCCCTAGATAGCGTGGGTGATCAGCTGCCTCCTTGGACTTGACTCGTTGGTAGGCTACCCCAACGTTCTTAATCCCAAAAGGCATCATGATGTAACAGAAGGAACCCCATGGTATCATAAAGGTTGTTGTTAGCTGATGTTCCAGGTTGATGCAAATTTGGTTGTAGCCAGAGAATCCATCCATGAAGGATAGTAGGGCATGGTTGGCCGTAGTGTCGATGAGTTGATCGATGCTTGGAAGTGGGAAATCATCTTTGATCATTGCTTTGTTCAGATCCTGAAAGTCTATGCAGATTTGTATTCCTCCCATTTTCTTAGAAACCACAACGATGTTGGACACCCATTCCAAATAATCAACTGCGCGAATGAAACCAGCTTGGTATAGCTTAGTGATTTCATCTCTTACAACTAGTGCAATTTTTGGTTTGATCTTGTGAGCCTTTTACTTGACTGCCTTCATGCATGGGTCTAGGACAATGTTGTGCTATATCAGCCGCGGATCTAAACCCGACATATCACCATATGACCATGTGAAGACTTTGATGTTGTCTTGTAGAATCTTGGCTACATTTTCGTGTATCTGCGCATCTAGGAGGGAGCTAAGTTTTAACGTTTCTACTTTTCCTTTGGACATGATCATAGGCGTCTCGACAAGAGCATTCTTAGTTACATCCCTGACCTCCAAATCTAGAGTTCGAACCAGATGGTCGAGCCAATCTAGGGATGTTTCTAAAGAGGCTATGGTGCTAGCTGTGGTTGACCCCCAATCGATCAGGTCAGGGTTCAATTTTCATGTGATCTTGCCATGTAGACTTTCTAAAGGTAAAGGCATGGAGAGATCATGATGGATTTCCATTTTTTGCTTAACTTGTCAAAATGAGATGAAAGCCTGGTTAAGGGGCACCTATTGGTAATAATCGTGTATAATGAAAATTTGCAAAACAATGATGAGATATAATTAGTGCAGTATGATGTAAAGATTAAAATTTTTTCAGTTTAAAGTCATGGTAGACTGTTATGTCATGGAGATGTAGAGTTGCTAAAACAAAAAATGTAAAATTGTCGATGTGAGAACGTGAAACTGCCAAGAACTGTAAAACTGCCAATGTGAAAATGTGAAACTGCTAAGAAATGCAAAATTACTGATGTGAAAACTTGAAATTGCTAAGACATGCAAAACTGCCAATGCGAAAATGCAAAACTGCTAGTTTAGCGTCATTGCGGACCGTGAATGTATAATAGATCAAAACTGCTAGTTTAAGCTCCTTTTAGACCGTTAAAGTTACTACTATGCTAGGATTGCTAGTTTAAGGTCTTTTTGGACTATTAACCAAAGTGGAAGTTACAACTGCACTGGGGTTGCTAGTTTAAGGTCTTTTCGGACAGTTGCTAGTTTTAGGCCATTTCGGGCCATTGCTAGTTTTAGGCCGTTTCGGGCCATGGCTAGTTTTAGGCTATTTCAGGCTGTGGCTAGTTTTAGGTAATTTTGGGCCTCTGGGGGACATTGCTAGTTTTAGGCCATTTTGGGCTATTGCTAGCTTGAGGCCAATTTGGGTCGTTGCTAGTTTTAGGTCGTTTCGGGCCATTGCTAGTTTTAAGTCGTTTTGGGCCATTGCGTGTTAAGGAACAATGCGATCGAAAGAAAAGGTGATACTTAGTACAGATGTACTAATGTAGGACTAAAGCGGAAAATGTGCAAAGGGTAGAAATTGGGCAGGAAGTAGTAGGTTTGCTACGCTATGTGTAGCTGCTTCTTGACCCATCGTGGGTTGAGTGGGACGTAAGGTTGAGGTGCTTTACCAGGGCCTTTGTTTGCACTATTGTCCCCGGCTTGGAAGGGCAACTCAGCCTATGCACTTTTGTTTTGGGGAAAAGCTTGCTGAGCCAATTCCTTAGCCGAATGGTCAATGTGTGCTACGACAGGTGCTTCATTCTCAAAGGTTACAACCTTTAAGCCCTGTTCCATGTCTACGTTGTGGATTACTTGCGTCGCCAGCTCATCACCATCGATCATCACCTCCCTACCTACATAAGGTAGATGGATCTCCTGGTGTATATGTGAGGAGACAGCCCTAAGTTGTGCTAACCATGATCTTCCAAAGATCAGATTAAACCTGGGCATTTCCTTGACCACAATGAATGTTGCGCTTGTGGGGAACTAGTCCCCTGCCATGAAGTCTATGTGGACTATGCCCTTCACCGCGACCCACACCCCATTGAATGACCTCAGGCATGACTTCGTTGTGGGTTTGATCTTGTCAACCAAACCCAACTTGTCCACAATAGGAAAGGGGATGACGTTGGTAGTAGCCCCATCATCCATGTGTACCCTTTGGATCCGATGTTGGTCGACCCGAATTGTGATGAGGGGATGTTGTGGTTACCTGACCCCTTTCGAGATCTTCCCTAATGGAATCGTCACTGAAAGTTAGTTGAGATGGTTCTAGCTCTATAGGAGCATAGGGAAGCATGACTGAATGGATTGCTTCTTCTTCCCCTGGCATGTCTTCGTTGACCGGAATCTCCATTAACATGCGAATCAGAGCTTCATGGTGTGAGACAGATGTCATGATTAAGTCGTACAAGCTCAGTGTAGTGTTTTTCTATTTTAGAGCTTGTTTGACCTAAGTGAGGGCATCCAAGAGGTCTTGGCCTCCCCCTGTTTAACACTTTCCTCCTCTTCTATTCATCCCAGAAGATGAATTTCCCGAGGAGGGGCGATTTCGGGTCTGAGTTTATACCCTTTTTTGGTAGGGCAGCGTAGACTATGCGGTTATAGTAACATCCCTCTTTGGTGATGAGGGCGTGGACGTAGGCTTGGAAATACCAAGGGCAGTACTTCCTCTTGCCATCTCACCTATGAAACACACTTCTTGTTTTTTAGGATGAGAAGGTTGTTCAACTATCTTGCATGGGATAGGCGCTATCGAAGGAGTTAGCCCCCTGATGATGAAAGGGGCTAGCGATGTTAACGGGTGGAGTAGTGTGGTTTTGCTAACAAGTCACGCAAATGTGGATGCCCGTGGAGGGACTCTTAGGATGAACGGATGTTGCAAGCTTGGGCCAGTCGTTGGTGGTGTTGGTGCACTACGCTAAGACACACGGATCACGAATGGCTGGTGGGGTGGCCTAGGATCACTGTCAATACCGATGGCGCTAATGACGTAACTAACATTATTGGTGTTGAGGGGACCTGTGTAGACATGCATAGACTGGTTCTCAAGGCGTACTGGGTTTCTTTCATCCAATACCAGTTTTCCTTGATCAATCAATCTCTAGATGTCATCCTACAACACTAGACAGTAATCTGTGTTGTGACACACTGTTGTTGATAGTCACAAAACCTACCAGCTTGAAACCCTTAGGAATTGAGGGCTCATTGGATAGGGCCAAAGAAGGGTTAGTAATGAGCTCATAGTAGCGTTTATGTCTCCTAATTCCTTCTTCCAACATCTGCTTGTGTTGGATGTGCCCCGCTGCAATAGCTACCTCAGAAGTTCTAAAGACTTGAGAGGTAGTGGGGTATACTTTGAGCAATCTTTACGCTCAAAGTTCAGTTTGGATTGTACAGATGTCTTAGGTGCAGGTATGGTAGTTTCTTATTGTTCTTGTTATTGTTGTTAGGTTTGGGCTTGGCCTTGGTCATCATAGCGGCCACTGTGGTCATTGGGGCCTTACCTTTGTCTTTCTTTGTGAAGGTGTTTTTGTAGGCAATGTAGGCCAAGTCTTTTCTTGCCTCGACCACATCCTGTATACTCTTAGTCTAAGCGAAGGCTTGACTAAGAGTGCAAGGGGTGAGGTAGTACAATTTGGACTTGATAAAGTCATTCACTACACCCTTAAAGACAGCCAGCAAGTGGGCCTCTACGATGGGTTTGCAGATTTCATTAAGGGTTGCACTCCATTGCTAAATGAACTTTTGGACCGACTCCAGAGGATCTTGCTTCACACTCATCAACTGGTCCAACGTGGTTTTCGCCTTCAAGTTATACTTGAAGTGCATCAAAAATTGGGTCAGAAGATCTTCTAGAGTTGAAATATATGAGCGTGGCAGTGCATGGTACCAATCCAAGGCTTTCCTGGCTAAGGACATGGCAAAGACATGAATAATCTTGTGTGACCATTGTTGCAATAGAAGGGATTCAAACCTAAAGGTAAAAGATGTGCGTTGGGATCCCCCTCTCTGTCGTACTTCGTGAAGTGTGGGAGGGACATCCCTAGAGGTAACTTTAGAGCAAGGATTGCAAGGCTGATGGGGTCATCCTGGTAAAAGTCCATGACTTGTACTGTGTCAAACCCAACAACTTTGAGGTGTTTTATTTCCTCAGTGAGGGTTTGGATGAGTTGGAATGCTTGATCCAAAACCTGCGATGATGTGGACTATTGGAGAACTACCAAGGTAGCTCCTATCTGTGGAATGGAAGTGGTGGTAGCATGAATCTTCGATGGTACTGTTGGGATAGCCTCCACGAGCTATGCTGCTTACGTCATCCACCACCCAGTAGGTGGTGCCGTTGGAGCAGCAACCGTGGGTTGGGTTGCCGGATAGACTGCTTGTGTCACCAACGGAACAGACCATAGCCCCATGTTAGGTTGTACTGTTAGTGGGGTTTGGTAGGTCTAAGGGTGAACATAATGAGACATCTGGGATGGTTGTGAAATAGGAGAAGAGGTGAATGGTGTCCACCATGTGGACGAGCCTGGGCCCGCCGTGGTTGGTGGGATGGATGTGAATGTACGAATGGAAAAGAAAGTTATGTACAATTATAAAGTAGGTATAGTATGAACATGCAGTAGGGTAGCCATGATTGGTGCATGATGTGTTACAAGAATGGACTGATGAATAGTTTGCAGAGGCATAGTTTCTACAAATGAAATGGGGGAATAAGGGTGTTGATACGTCGAGAAGGTGACATGGCTACCCATTGCAGTTGTGATTGTAGGCTGTGGAAGCGTAGGCGTGATCACAAAGGGAGCAATGACAAACAAGGGATTGGCCCAGAAGGACTTGGTAAGAGTTACAAGAACGGGGTTGGTTTGACCTCCCTTGTCAGATTGGGAATCGAGTTCCTCCTATCTATCCTGGAAGACGTCATCCTGGTTAGACGCTATGTCCTATTGCTCCCTAAGCCTAGCCAAATAGATCAGCTAGTCTAGAAGCCTTTGATTCATCTGTGTCAAAGATATGGAAGCGCCAAGAGTAGGAACAAAATCCTTCCTATCACAGTAAGCGAACTCAAAGCTACATTTGCCTTCAAATTTGTGTACATCCAAAGGTAGGTTTTCTTGCACCTTTTCACAAAGGAATTTATAGCACTCATGTTACTAGGCCAAGCCCTCAGGTCCCCGATTTTGGATCCTAAGGGATTGATGTGTTTCTAGAGTTAGGTTGAGTGGTTGTTCGACACCTGTGATGCCTTGAACCGGGATGGGAACGTCAACATTGAAGGTATTAGCAGCGGTAGTTGTGGAAGTCATTATTACTAAGCTAAACAGTTTTGCAAATAGAAAAATGCAAAGAAATTGGAAAGCTAAATATTTTTGCGAATGAGAAGAGCAAAGAATTTGGAAAGCAATCAAAAAGGCTTTATGTCTTGTAGGATTCTCAAGGAACCATCGAAGTGACTGATCTATACGACACGATGTGTAAACAACCGCACAAGGGTGTCACGTTTACGCTAGTGCGTGATATGGTACAAAATCCATATAAGACTACCGTAAGATAGGTGAGTTAACTGGCAATCAAAAAGGCTTTATGTCCTGTAGGGTTCCCGAGGAACCGTTGAGGTAACTGATCTACACTGCATGACGCGTAAACAACCACAGGTGGGGGTGAAGTTTACACTAATGCGTATCAGGGTGCAGAAGGCTTACAGAACTACCGTGACACATGGAAAGGGCACCAAAGGCCCTCCTTCTAGCACTAGAAAAAATGTAGCAACCGAAAATGTTAGCAGTTGGAAAACACCGATGGGTCATCAATTGTTAATAGTCTTAACCCCGTTTCTGCAAGAGGGTCGTGCTGGATGGAACAGAAACTGGATGCCCTAAATGGTCTAGTTGATAAGACAAGGACTTAGTTGGTGTTAATATAACCTTTTGCAATGTGTGAATTGAAAGTAAGACTGATAGCGTGAAGTAATGCTTAAATGTAAAAGAGATAGAAAACAATGTAAAATGCAATAATAAGCAAGAGAAAAAGTAAAATGTAGTTAGAAAAATGCACCACTTCGAAGCTACAACTTCGGTCTGTCAAGGTGGATACAATCGGTTGCACAACGTTGAGAAATGCAGAGATCCCGAGAGTAACCAAGACATGTAGAGCAAGACGGTTGTGTGCCCGAACATGGGCTCAGGCATTAACAATGCAAGGTGCTACCAAGGTGGTAGAAAAGAGCAGAGAAAAATGCCAACTGAGAGTGCTAGCTATTTACAATGTTAAACAGAAAGCTTACAATGCTCAAGATTACAGTGCTAATGTTTTTGCTTGTCAGCCAACAAAATTGTTAGCTGACCAAAATGCCAAAAGGAACGAAACTTGACCCCTTGAGCGTTGCTCATTGAGGTATTTATAAGACCAAGGGCATGCGAAAGATGCGGTTTGGACGCCACATGCCTTAGGCTTATGCTAACCTTTCTATGTTGCATGTGCCTACATGACTATTAGGCAGGTCTGCCATGTGGTAATTACAAGACTGCCATGCTGTAATTGCACTGTCAGAGCAATGGTGCAATTAGGTGAAGTGCATTGATGTAGCGTAACTACTTACCACGCTCTGTTATGCTTTGTAGCATAGCATCTCGTTACGCTGTGCTATGCTATGCAGCGTAGCATAGCCACCGGTTCGAAGCAAAAATTTGTGTTGTGTCCCACTACATGCATTGGGAATGTTTGAAGCATGTTGATTGTTTATGGCATATTTGCTACGCTACATAGCATATCATAGTGTAGCAGCTGTCCTTAGTCACAAAAAACATCGCCAATCTACAAACTTTGCCTTTTGCACTGTGAAGCTTGCAAACTTGCTGATCCTATTGATCCTGCCCCTTTTTGATGCCCTCTATTCGCAAAATTGCTACACCTCATTGCACCATGTAGCTTAGCATAGCATAGCGGCAAACATGATCTTCTTTTTGCCAAGTTTGCCTCTTTCTGACAAAAGGAGACATTGCTGAAGGACTTGAATTTGGGCAAGGGGACCGACCATCTAGTTTTTTGCTATGCTACATAGCATAGCATAGCATAGCACTGCACTTCTGCAAACTTCTTTTGAAGTTTGCTACACTACATAGCGTAGCATAGAGTAGCAAAACACCTTGACTTAGAAAACTTGCTAAAGCGTTTTTCACTTTATGAGCACCGCCAACAATTCCACGCACTAGTCCTAAGTGCGTTGTCAGCTGGATGAACTACTCAAGTGGGCAGGCTAGAGAGTCCCTTTAGCCTATTGACACCTGGGGTAGAAAACTTGCTGGACTGGACAGTCTAAATATCAGAGCATCCATCTCCTGAAGAACTGACGTAACACTGCGCGAATTGCAAAGACTTGGTGAAGCAACGCTGGGGTGTTTCATTAATTTACTTTTCATTTACTTTACTATTACTATTGTTGAGTGAAATAAGTATGACTAATCTCAAGCACTTAAGTGTAATTTCTTGGTAACCTAGTAGTACTATTGGTTGGTACACCTAGTAGTGAAGTACTTGGTAATCCTAGTAGTAGTTGCATGAAGTCCAAGTTGTGAACAAAAGGTTAGGATTGGATGCTCATCACCATAGGCTAGACTAGATTCCTTTACTGCTTTAGTTAAACTTAGACTTAGAATTATTTTCACTCTTTACAATGAATGCTAGGATAATGTCTCTACAACATCAATATATCATATGTCTCACTGAGAGCTAAACCATACACATTGATTATGCTAGCTCCAAATGGAAAGACAATGATCACAAAATTTAACCAATTACTAGCATATTCACATTGCTTTGTCCATGGATTATGATTAGGCTACATGTGAACACTCATATCTTGTATGGTTGGGTGTTGGATTACTCCACTGCTCATCAACTTTATTTTATAGTTTTCATAATTCAAAGACAATACCTCACATGGGTATAATGTTTAACTTCAATAACCATTCATCATTCAAGTTGCCTACAAAATCCTTGTGATGAAGCTACATAAGGGCATATTAGGCATTAGCCTACTTACGAGAGGACCCACTTGCATATCTTTTGATTTTCTTCAAGTTCAATCCCTTAACCATAGGCCTCATTACAATCTTGATTATTTGGTAGCTTTCAACATCCAATTTTTTCTCTACTTTAGCATAATAAACATCCTCCAATCATTCATTCCACTTAATCAAATTGCTCCAATTTTGTAAACCATACTCTCAATAATGTTATTATGATTTCCCAGCTTTTTTTGCCTCCATTTGTCTCTTATTTCAACCCCAAACTCATTCAAAATTTAACCTCTACAAGTAGACTAAATAGAAGTTAGAAGTGACCGATGTAGAGCTTGAGGTTCTTAGAAGCAAATTCAATTATCAAAGATATGTTGCTGAGAACCTAGCTAGAAGAATAAGTAACTACCAAGACCTACAAACCTTGTTCATACATTTGTCATCAAATGTAAATAATTCACAACTTGGTTTTTCAATGTAAAGGAGATGTTTCCTACACTGCCATGCCCATGGGATATAATAGCACCAACTCATTTAGGTAAAGCAACCTAGATAATTCATGATCTATGGGGCAAGGAGGAAAAGAGGAAGATGCCTTTGAACACCTTTAAACTTTCAACAGTAGTAGAAGAACAACCTAGTCCTCTAGTAGAGCATGAACATGACAATGGATCCTTCATGCCACAAGAGTCTTCACCTCTTAGAATAGTGTAAAGACTTCATCTTGTCTCCATCCATCTAGTACACTCATGCTAATTCTTTCCAAAAAATATTCAATCCCTTTGTACATTACACAAATTTTTTAAGCATGTAAAATAACACTCAAGAGTTATTTGGTTTGTTACAGTTATTCAATTAATTCCATGCTTTCCAAAATGTTGTAAAAAACTCGATTCCATTTTGTTCACTCAATGATGAGTTTTTAGTCAATCATGGGGGTTTGATGAAGTGTCAATAAGTCAATTGTGTCAATGCATACCCATCAACATAGCCTTGTCAATGCATTTTTTTTACACATATTAGGATGCATTGGCACGTGTGTTAACACTGATCCTCCCAAAGCCTATATAAGTGCACATACTAGCCACATTTATGGCATTGTTGGTCAATCCCTTAGTCGAACTCTTACAATTTTCTTTCATATAACCTAGCAAAATTTTTCCTATAAGTGCTTAAAATGTGGATTGAATTAATTATATGGAATTTTATTCAAGTGCAATACACACCTAGACATAGTTGTATGAATAGCAATAAAATCAAGATTTCTTCTCTTTATTGCAGCACTTGGATTAGTTTAAGTTTACTTTCTAGAATTGTACTTTAAATGTAACTTACCTTCTGGTACATAATTTTTTAATATTCTAATTAATAAGTAACATGAGTATAACCACTTCAAGCATAATATACTAACACTTGGTAATCCCAAGAGTGAATACTTGGTATGCCTAGCAATAAACACTTGACAATCGAATAATGCTATTATACATTCAAGATGTATAGGGAAAGTGGCAATAGATGCTTCATGTTCAAGAGAGTTTAGTTATATGTTAGTAAATTTAAATATTTCAATCGTTCCTATTACATCCCACATAGAGCTAGTAGGTATGGTCATATGCTTATGATTTAAACATTACATGTGGAGTCCTGGTGGGTTTTTGGGGATGAGTTAATGTATCTTATATGTTATGAGGCTTCATTTTTTTTGTTATGATTATGATGTCTTTACATGTTTAACTAATGTGATTATGTACACTAGCCTTGTGTGATGTGTTAGACAGGTGATGTTGTTGGTAGGGGTGTGGGATTAGGGTACAAGAGCACTAATCTAGTAAGTTTTTATGCTTTATTTGTGATTTTGGTAGGTAAGAATTTCTACTATAGAACTATGTTGCATGATGTTCAAATGTGGTTTTAGCATGTGAATGTGTAGCACATGTGATAAGGATCTCATAAGTTCAAATGAATTTTGATTTGGAGTCCCGATGTGTTTGTTACGTAGGTTTAAAGTTTATGGTATTGGTTGTGGAAACAAAAAATTAAAAAGATACCTTAGGAAAATTGTTCATAAAAAATTAATCATAATAATAATAAGTAATGCAAATGAAAAAAATGAATAGTAACTCACATGATGTGAGGACAAGCACATTGTTATGTTTTATGATTTATGCATAGTTTATGTACTTTGTTTTTTAAAAAAAAATTTTCACACCATCACCTCACACCACCACTTGTGAAAGAAATTGAATTTTTGGTTCTATTTTTTTTCTTTCTATTTTAGGAATAGTAATGCACAAGAATGCACAAGAGTATTTTTTCTACCATTTTTCTTTCTGTTCTCTTCGTTTTCTAGATTCTGACCCTTGTGGATGCTATTTACTTATTCTGAACTTGGATTTGGAATTGCTGTGAGCATATCTACGTGGGTGCAAACTTGTTGGAAGTGAAACAAATTCCTAACAAATTTTTGAAGATTTTCTCCTTGTTTTAGCCTTTCTACCTCAATAATTTTACTTGGTGGGTTGTCTTTGCCTTTTCCTTATATTTTTGTGCTGAATTAGTATATATAATTTTGTCATGTGGGCATGTGGGATTGATAGCTCAGGGATTGAGCTTGGACATGTTATTTTGTTTTCTTCCAAAATTGTACGATTTTGGTTATGGATTAGGGATGAATATATATATAATTTATGAGATGATGTGGACTTGTGGACTATGATATGTGGTGTTGATGAGCCTCGTATGATATGTTGTTTGTGGAGCCTATTGGAGCATGGGCATTTTCATGGGTGTTCAAAACATTATTTAAATATTCTTTAATTAAGAAAATTTTGAATGCACATAACTTTGCTTCTAGGAGTCCAATTTAAGTAAAATTAGTGTTGTTGGGATCATTTTGAGAATTACTTTATAATTGTGGACTTAGTTTTCTCTTTGGGCATATCTCATTTTGAAGGTTATTATAGTGGCCATTTGTATGGATGTAGGTGTCTTTTGAGAAATATGATATTTTTTTGTCATATTGAGGTCTTCATGTTGTTCTAATGCATTATGGTATTAAATCTATGCAGTTATGTTTTTTCGGGTGTGTTGTGCTCATGACATGTGTTGGCTTAAGCTAGCCAGACTATGTATATGTTATCGCGATGATGTTTGTGATGATTGTTGGTGGGTGGTGCTAGCATGAGGGTGTGGATCAGTTGGTGATGAGAGACCCTGGAGGTAGTATGGAGTGACCCCCACTATGATGCATCATTGAGGCTTCTATCTTAGGCCTGATCCTTAGAGTGGGAGAGTGTAACTATGATTGTCCCTATGGCTGGTGATGAATTGTGGTTTGTCACATCCCAATATCATATACTCAATATCAGGTATGCGATATTGTAGCTTGGGTAACAATATCATGATTCCTGTGTTAGCATATAAATATAGCACTTAGGTACACAGAAAGGGGGAATTTTGGTAAGTCTTTGGGTTTAGTCTCTTTGTCAATTTTTAGTTATTTTTTAGTTCTTTTCCCAAGTGCATGCATGCAGTGTGATGCTTGTAATTGTACAACACCTTTTTTCAAGTGTGACATACTTGGACACGCATACAATCAGTAATAAAGATCGAGATTACTCCATCATTGTAGCATTCACTTAAAATTTTAATTGGTTAATTATTAATTATTATTTTCTTAGTTTATATTTCTTTATCATCATTTACTATTCTTGTTATTAGTGTGGAATGAGTACATCTTAATCATGAACATTTAAGTGTAAGTACTTGGTAACCCAATAGTGTATCTACTAGTGCTCAAGTAATGTGTGCTTGGTGATCCCAGAAGTAATACATGAGGTCTAGGATGTGTACAGATGATTAAGGACATATGCTCATCGCACTTAAGCTAGTTTATATTTTTACTTCAAATTGCTTATTAGCTTAATCAAGATTATTTCTCATTGTCTCTAGGAGTAGTCTAGTGTTAGAAATCACATCATACACCTCACTCTAGACTAAACCATATGTGAAAAGTAAATTGTGATCAACGTGTAACTATCTAGGTGCCACAACTAATCTATCTGTGGATTTTGACTGGATCACGTGTGCACCCTCATATTCATATGGTTGAGCATAGGGGTACTTAATTACTCATCATTGGTGCCATTGCCAAGGATGGTGCTAGTTATCTAAATTAGTTATATGATACAAGATTACTATAAGAAAGTATTAACAATATATCTTTCAAAAAGGAAATTAATCTCAATTAAGTCACACATAATTTACAACAATTTCTTACTCACAAGATAATGTTAATGCAATAATTAGTGAGGCAATTCATTGGAGAACCAACACCATTTATGATGAAAAAGAAGTTTGGAGTACACAATCTTATGTAAGAGTTTCATATGTTCATGGACACCCCAACAATACTCAAGGACTCTTGTCATTCAATTCAAATACCTTTAGTGACGATGGAACATCCCATAGAATGAGGGGACTCGTAAGGCTTGACCTTCTCACTGGTTAGCAAGAGTACATCAAGGGATGATTGGGAGACTTACAAAAGTCATGACGAGTCTTCTAGTTCTTTCTCTTCCTCTGCTCCTTTAACGTTAGGTTGTGACACAGATGACTATTTCTCAAGGAGTTAACATAGGAATAAAAATCAAACCCATGGGAAAATTTAGGAACGCCAACATGATCAAAGAAAACATCATCCCAAGTCATAAATTCACAACCTACTTAGGGACCNTAGGAATAAAAATCAAACCCATGGGAAAATTTAGGAACGCCAACATTATCAAAGAAAACATCATCCCAAGTCATAAATTCACAACCTACTTAGGGACAATGAACCCTTGTTGGCCACTAAGAGCCTAATGCATATAACAGAGGCTATTCAAATATCCTGCAGGCATCATAATGAAAGTCGTCTACCCAAGCTTGATTTAAAAAACTTTCCTAAGTTTTCAGGAGGCTATGATTTAGATCAGCAACATCATTTACAAGCCTTTTACAATGCCTGTGCATGGAAAAACATTGATAATGGGTGGCAAAGACTTAATATTTTTCCTATGACACTTGTTGGCCAAGAAAAAGTATGGTACAGGTCTTTAAAGCTGAAATCAATTTGCTGTTGGCCCACAATTGTAGAACTCTTTAGTGAAAGATATCAAACCTATGAAAGAGTGTCAACCTTAAGGAGACAAATCCAAGAGTGGAAACAAGGACAACATGAACCCTTATACATGACCTTAGAAAGATATTATTCATTGTTAAACAAATGCCCAGGCCATGGGTTCTCCAAGGAAAGGCTAATGTGTCACATCATGAATGGACTTTGTAATGAAACAAGGAAGACCCTAGGGATGTATGCCCTAGGTCAACTTTATGAACTACAAATCCACCAATTCCAAGAGCTTATTAAGTGGGTAGCAAAAGAAGAAGGAGAAATAGCCAAATGGGATAATGTTGAAAGATCTCAAGAGGACCAAAATCTTAAAATAACAAAGGTCCATGATCATGAAGAGGAGAAATCAACTCACCTCAAGGAGGTGGAACCATCTCCATTTTTGCCAATACAAACATCACTAGATGAAATCAAGGTAAATATCAATAAAATGATAGAATGGGTACATGAAAAATGTGGAGAATATGAAAACATTATCAAAGGTAAAACCATGCATGATCACTTTGACAACGAAAGCAAACAAGAAATGCTAAACCAAGAAATAGGACAAAACACTTTTTGACAATCAGAAAGAAGGGCTGAAGGAAATTAGGATAGGGGATCAATTGCAAATCATAAGTATCAATGTGATGTTTTCCTATACGATCACCCCAAAGGCCAATGCCCAATCTTGTCACATTTACATAAGCATTGGGAAATAATGTTACATCCATATTTCATACAAAAGTACCATGTTCAACCATAGTGGAAAAACCCCCAGTCATGGGGGAGACATCGTCAAACTGGCCACACCCTTCATGCCATCTAAAACCAAGTGCTTATTATGTTTAACATCCTATTTCTCAAACTGTATCAACATCCTTTACTTCACCTCATCAATATCATTCTCCTTAGTACTATCAAGCCATGTCCTATCCCACAGGATCACCATCTCATGTTTCTTACACTTCTCCTTTCCCTTAATATTCTCATCCTTCACCTCCTTCTACATCTCCACTAGTTGTACTAGAAGGTTTTGCACCATAGCATCAATCCACAAACATTACTTGTGTTGCTACTTTCAATAGCAGTGGGAATCCTCCATAATGTCGAAGTGTCCTTTCTTTAGACATGGTTGTAGAAAGAGATAGCATAGTTTTAAAACCACTACATCCTCCAACTCAGCGTAAGCCTAGCATTGTGATGCATCTTTCTCTTTGAACTCAATGCCTCATATTACCTTATCCAAGCCATCAATTAATGCTCCAACAACCATGCAACCCAATGAATATAATAACGTGACGGGACATATCGATCCTTGCATACCATCTTATGGTCATGGGTTCCATAGTGAGTCAGCTTCTTATCACATGATCACATCTTATAATATGATCCACTATGCCTACTTTAATCAAGTGTGTGAACCCTAATTCAAGTACATTCCTGCCACCACATCAAAACACACCCAGTGGTTTGGATATGACCAGACCCTAATATTTCCAACAAGCATGGATCCAAACTTTTCATTTATTAATTCTCGCCATAATCAAGGGTTTAGTCATGGGGGATGCCCCCCATTCTAACAAGTAGAATTAGTAAACGTTTTTTCTTTTCTTTGGTTTTAAAAGTTTTTTTTTTTGTTTTCCAATTTTTCTTTTTTTTAATTTGTTCTTTTATCTTTTTGAGGATAATCTCATCTATGAATAAAGCACTCATGTGACTTGTCAATTGAGGTGTTGTTCTATGCTATTAAGTCAAAGGTGACTAATTATTTGGATAGTGAGCCCACAACATCCACCCACCCATGCTATTAATAAGAGGTTCTATTCTAGGTATGATGATATTCTTGTCATCATTTAAACTTAAAGTAACCTTGTACTCATTATGCCTAGAGTGATGAGTGATGAACTAAGAGGGAATGAAAAGGGTGTGACATCAAGGGGACTTGTGAATTCTCTTTGGTGACATCTGTAGGAGTTGTCATGTAGCTTGGTTGTACTAAGATCCTTGTAGATCTAATGAAAAATGGGAGTAAGAATTGTGATAAAGGCACTCCATAAAGGAACTTAATGCTATTTTGGGAGCTCCCACTAGAAAGACATGTATCCATGCCCAAAGGTTGGTGGCTTCTCTAGATCACCATTGGAAAAGTCAAAGTGCCAGAGTGGCTAGAAGAAGAAAAATAAAAAGAAAAACATCAAGAAAAATGTGTCACACACAAATTCAAATCACTCCTCCCTTGGAAGAAATTCCAAGTGATCGTACACCTTGTTGTCATGATGCTCTTATGGTTGTCTATCATCAGGATAAAATAATGCAACATCATTGATTAGAGGTATGGACTTGGTTTTGATCTTGGAGCAAAAGGCTAATGGTACCTTAATAATGAACAACACTTTGGATTCATTGTGCCCAAGGTAAGTTGCCTCACATCCCGATCTCTACAATCCCTTCTACAATTCATCTCACCCCACTATCCAAGTATTTTTAACTTGTGTCTTATGTGGCATAGAATTCATACCTCATCATAGTGGTATTTAACATGTGTGTGTTTTGTTGCATTGGTGTAAATTGCATTTAACCCTTCTAATGCCTACAAACATTTTAAGGTGTTCTTACCTAAGGGCATAATCGGTAGAAGCCTACTTTGGGAAGGAGCCACTTACATAACATTTGTAATTTTCACTCATTGCATACCACCACATCATCTTATACCCTATGAGTACTACATTGTTGAATTTATTCTTTCCTTTATCATCATTTCAACCCAAATGTTCTTGTGCACCACTACATGTCCTTTTTCCTCATCTTATTCAAGAACTCCATTGTATAATTCCACTTCATTATACTTTTTGTGCCTTAATGTCTACTTAATAGTGCCCTAGATCTTTCAAATTTACCTTGAATCCTTCATTTTTTGTCATGAAAACTTGAAAATTCATCAATTTTACTAAGTACCCTATTTTGGAAGGGATGCGATATTAGGTACTTGGTATCGGGTCCGCGCTACCATGTACACGATATCACATCCATAAAACCTATCTACATGGACATCCCCATGTGTGTCAACATCATTTTCAACTATTCACGTAAGGGAAGTTGTTGCAATTTTCTTCCACAAATTTTCATGCTTTGCACACCTATCATTTAAACATCAATATCTTGCTCGTTAATGCTCTGATTCTCCTTCCGATCGAACCTACTTAAACCTAGAGTGTTTAACTTAGTGGTGGGGGAGGGGTATGGTAGAATTTGCACATAACATTTTCAAAATTTTCTATTACCTGAAGGATATCATAAGGGTATGTGACTGTAAGAAATGCTAGGAACTTGTGCCAAACTAATTTATTCCCTCACCCAAATCATGAAATTATTATTGGAGTCACCTAATCAAATTGGGCCTGACATTGAAAATTTTAGGGGGATTTCCTTAAAAATTTCTAACTCTAAAATCACACTAAGTACAAATTCAAAATTCATTAAGAGCAATGAGTAAGGTATAAGATAATTAAATTTTGTTAAATGAAATTACTAATAATTGATCCCAGTGTGATTAAAAATGGCCTCTAAATGAGGATAATAGGGAGGACCCTCTCATGGTGCATTCAAATACCCAAGGAGAGGCATAGGCTAAGGACCCCCCACAGAACATGAAAAATAGAGGCACAATCATTTAGCATTCATCAAAAAACTCTTGTTACTACACAATTTGGGCAAGTAGAAGGTGGAGAAGATAGGGCACCTGAATAAGGACAACATCTCACATTGTCCCCAAAATGTGTTCAGGAAATTTGGGAAAGGTCCATGTCAACTGTAGTAATCATGGAACTCAATTTTGGACCCTTTGCAAAATTTTCCTTAAGTCAGTCAAAGATCAACTCAAAGGATCTCCATTGTGGCCTATCTTCTTAGAAGGTGGTGAATGGTGTCTGAAGGAGACTTACCAATTTTGGCATAATAAAGAGGAAGGCACCACCACTGATATTATTGGGATTTTAGTTGATTTCTCGACTAAGGCCATTTCAGAAGTTTTGAACCTTCTCAATATAGGGCCCAAAGTTGTTCATCTATCCACTTGCTCTGATGCTGATGCACAAAAAATATGGCTAAAAAGGATGTATGGCAAGGAGGAAAAAACATATGGGGAGCTCACCCTTGAAGAAAGAATCTATTTTAAAAATTGGCACCTATCACATCTTCCCAAAAAAAAGGACTAAACAAGATCTCCACCTATGCAGCCAGAGGAAGCATAATCTTGATGGGCAAGGTTAATGCCAATCTACCCCATTTATATCCAATAGAAATATTGAGGCAGTTTGAAGAATGTAAGATAGGGAAGTTTACATTACCTTTTCCCTATCTAATTAGGAAGCTATGCTAACAGGCTAGAATTTTGGGGTATGACATTTCTAGAAAAGCTCAAAATGCCTCATATGCTAAATTACTGAAGCCACCAACACCAAGAAAAGATGCTGGTAAAACATTGGAGCCTGAGCAAGAGTAGATGGTTAAGCCCATTACACGTCAAAAAGTAGGGCCTAGCCAACTTTTGAACATGAGGCCTAGTCAACAATAGGAAGTAGGGCCTAGCATGTAGCCCATGGGCCAACAGGACCAATTGCCACCACCACAAGATTATCGACCATCGATGAGCCATCGCAGAAATGGTTAGTTGAGGGAGTTATGATGAGGCTAACCTCTTCAAGGTAATTGATGATGTTGTATAGTCCAAAATCTCAATTTATCATGCACGGGATGAGGTCTTAATACAAATAGGATGAGGGGAATCACATTGGTCACAATAGATTTTTAGAAATGCTGCATCTTTTCAAGTGCAATTAGAAACTGGTGAAGGTTCCACAATAGAGGTCATGCAACACCAGGATGTAGCTAGAGCAATAGAGGTGGTTGCAGACCACATCAAAGAATCATTTAATATTGCTATTGTGCCACTAGTAGGTCTCATAGGAGCACGCAATGCTCAATTCCTAGCTAGTCCCTCAATGACCCCTTGTAAAACATGAGGACACTTTGGATTGGTTGCTACAAATAAGACAAGTAACGATGTCCTTATTTGACATCCCTCAAGATGTTATAGTAGCATAATAAAACCTCATTTCCATAAATGGAATGGTGGTTATGGCTGAGGTTAAGGTCAAACATGCAAAAGACGAGTTGAGAAGACTTTAGGAGAAGTTTGTTGCCCTACAAGCTGCATAGCGGGATCCATCCCAACTTATCCCAACTGACCAGCTAGAGTTATTTCAGATGGAGCAATTGAATAAATTTTTAGAAGAGAATAAAAGGGTAGCAATGAAAAATAAGAAGGCTGATTGGAATGCTTCAAAGGCACAAGCCCAAACATATGCACATGCAAAAGCACTCAAGGCCTTACAAGAAGAAAATAAACTCCTTACTGTAGAGAATCTTTGGTTGACCATAATTGAAAAATAAAAGAATGTTCTTGAAGAGAATTTCTAGCAAATGTGAGAACAATTAATAAGGATCAACCAAGACATGAATTGCTTAGCTAGAGAAAATAAGATCCTCTCAATGGAGGAGGTACACATCATCCATCAAAAGATAGACATTGAAAAAAGCATGTGGCAAAATGAAGTTAATTAACATGAAAACCTAAAAGAACATTTCTAGGACTAGGTGGGGATGTATAAGCAGATCATTAAAAAAGAGATCCATATGTCCAAGACCCATATCAATGCTTTTAGTTCTCAAAACATTGACTGGTGGGCCATATTAAACACTTATGCCTTCACCCACCAAGCATAGCTAAAGAGCTGAGCCTTGTTGATCTAGGATTTCACTGAATATATGGAGTTGGAAAACCTGGGATATGCCAACTTGGCCATGTTGATAGCAAGATGCCTGAGGACAGAGTTGGAAAAGTAGGTAGTTGTCACCTATGCCAAAAATGAAGTAGAATTTACTGAACACAAAAGGACACTGCAGAAATTGGAGGTAGCAAATTCTGAGTTAGAGGTGGTAAAAGCTAGCTAACAACATTAGAAAGATGTTGTGGTAGATTTGGCTCAATGGCTCATGGATTATCAAGAATGTAGAGACAAACCCAAAGCCTATGAAGAGGAATAATGATTGTTTGTGGCTTGGTACATCAAAGCCAATCAGATGTTTTTGCAACTATTGTGTCCATGTGAGGTGTCAACTCCATCAATATTGAAACATCAGCATAGATGGCACACGATCTCCAAACAAAAGAAGAAAAGCTTTAGGCACTCCTTCAGAGATGTCCATTTTCAAAGCTTGGAGCACAAGATAAGAGGAAGAAGCCCATGGAGGAGCCACTGCCACCAGGAACCACATGAGCCCCAACAATTTTTTATATTGTATTCTTTGTTGGTGTCCTAATTTTGTTTTGTTTAATTCCACATTTCAGCATGAAATAATTCATAGTTAGTTCATAATCCCATACCTATCCTCTATGTCATTAAATGAAATCATTCTCATTTTATTTGTTTGACTCGAGGATGAGTTTTTATTTAGTTGTGGGGGTATGATGAATCATGGTTTACCAAGCCCCAATATCGAACACTTGATATCGAGTACGTGATATCATAACTTAGTTAATGATATCATATACATGATATCATGATTCCTCTATTATCCTATAAATATAGCACTCAGGTGTACAGGAAGGGGGAATTTTGTTAATTCTTTGGGTCAAGTTTCTTTGTTAGTTTTTAGTTGTTTTCCCAAGTGCATGTCCACAGTGTGATGCTTGTAATTGTATGAAACCTTTGTTTGAGTGTGACGTACTTAGACACACACACAATCAGTAATAAAGATCAAGATTACTCCATCATTTCAGCATTCACTTAAAATTTTAATTGTTTAATTGTTAATTATTATTTATTGTTTTCTTAGTTTATATTTCTTTATTGTCATTTAATATTCCTATTATTAATGCAAAATGAGTACGTATTAATCATGAACATTTAAGTGTAACTACATGATAGCCCAATAGTGTATATAGTAGTGCTCAAGTGATGTGCACTTGGTAATCCCAGAAGTAATACACAAGGTCCAAGATGCATACAGATGATTAAGGATGGATGCTCATCACACGTAAGCTAGTTTAGATTTTTACTTCATATTTCTTATTATCTTTACCAAGATTATTTCTCATTATCTCTAGGATTAGCCTAGTGTTAGAAATCACATCATACACCTTACTCTGGACTAAACCATATGTAACAAAGTAAATACTAGTCTAGGTGGGAAGACAGTGAACTATGATAAACGTGTAACTATCTAGGTGCCACAACTAGTCTATCTGCAAAGTTCGACTATATCATGCATGCACACTTGTATTTGTATAGTTGAGCGTAGGGGTACCTAACCACTCATTAGCTGTTTTGTGGCATAGGTATGTTCATCCCTATCACAAGTCCTCTATAAGGCTAGTGGTTGCAAGTCATAGGTTGACAAACTATAGCACCAATTGGATACATAAAAAACTAATAAAAGACCTACAAGAAATAGTTATTATGAGTACTCATGGCAATGTTTCACATTCTACATTGAGCATGGATATGCTAGAAACCACATGGGCTATGTATGTGATAGTATTGGTTTATGAGTCATATCATTGAGACTAGGTGTTCTATTTGGATTATGATTGTGTGGATCATGAACTATTTCTAGTATTTCATGGGCATGATAGATGATGTCAAACCAATGCTTTTGTTTGTGCTTATATGATCATATGTTAGCTTTATGGTTGATATGGTGTGTATTGTTTTGACCATGCATGAGACTAATAGTGTTGCAAGTTGCCCCGTACCCCACTCCTCTCCTCTAGTGCAACACTTGTCAACCATCTAGCAAGGGAAGTGTAAAGGCTTCACACTCAATGGTGTACTAACTTTATTTCATTATAGGTGAAAGGTGTAGGAGCCTAGATGAGCACAGAGAGGAAGGGTACAGGAGGGGAAAAGCTTCTATGCTTGATTGATGTATATTTTCATGTACAGTAATGTTGACTAGATACCATCGTATGGAACTCTTTGTACTCTTCTTTATATGATGATGAGGTTATGTGTATTTTTTTGTATTTTCGTAGAGCATTGTATAGTTTGCTTTAT
Source organism: Gnetum montanum (assembly GCA_015680685.1). Taxonomy (NCBI): domain Eukaryota; kingdom Viridiplantae; phylum Streptophyta; class Gnetopsida; order Gnetales; family Gnetaceae; genus Gnetum; species Gnetum montanum. The sequence goes on along the minus strand of MNCI01009873.1, from coordinate 228,414 downwards.
GTAGAGACATGCATTTTTATGATGTGATATGTATGTTTCATTTTTGGTATGGTAGGAAAGTTCTATACTATTTGACTTTTGTTATTAGCATGTATTTTGCACATTATTGGTTCTAGTTGTCATGCTTTTGTGCTCAGATTACTTGTTCCTAGGCATCACCCTACTTTCTCTAGGGAAAGGTGTTACACTTCTTATAGTTAATCATTTTATAGATAAATAAAATAATAAAAATTATAAAAATAAATATCTTATACCTTAATCACACTTAGTCTTACGAAGAATGTTTACATAAAAGATAATTAGGAAGATAATGATGAGTAACCACACATTTTACTATTTAAGGACATAGGCCACTTGGGTAGAAGAAGTCCATGAAATTGAACTGGATCATGCATACACACTTATGATTTGTATGGTTGGGCGTAGGAAATACCTACTACTCATCAACCATACTTCTAGACTCCTTGGAGTAAGCGCTTAAAAAGAAAGAAGAAAGTGAGTAGTTAATGAGTAGTTGAGGTACCCCTATGTCCAATCATACAAATCATAAAGAGTTCACATGCAATCTGGTCAAATTCCATAGACTCTATGGCTTTCAATACACTAGTCTTCTAGGAAGTGAATCTTGCCCTAAGGTCATTCATTGTCTTCCCAATTACACTTGTGATGCACATGGTATGGTTAAGTGTAATCAAGGTATATGAGTTTTATTTTTTTGTGTTTTATGTTCATTGGTACTTTAAGTAAAGAGATAAAGTAATTGAGTAGCTAATCTAATTTAACTAACTAACTAATTTCTAATTAGTCCTAACATAAGCATCCAATCCCATTTTCTGTAAATGTTTTGAACCCACGAATCCATTGTTGGGTTACCAAGCACTATGCTATGGGGCACACCAAGCAATAACATTGTTGGGATTACCAAGTGAATTCATGTTTATGCTTGAAGTGGTCATAATTATGTATTTAATCTATTTAACTTATCTTCCTTAATCACTTAATTAGCTTAATGACTGAGAAACATTAAATAAGTAACTAAAAAGATTAAATACAAGAATAAAACATTTAAACTATCCAAAATGCTACAAGATTTGTCAAGAAGCTTGTCTTTATTGTCATACACACTGGTGTGGTTTAGGTACAATCATGCTCAAATAAATATTTGTACACTCAATGACTCCTACTATGGGCACTTGGGAAAATATTCTAACTTTCAAGTGAACAAATTACAAGAGCTCTGCTACTACTATGACTTGAATACCCATAAACACTATTGGTAGCTCGTATTTATAGTTTTTTCTATAGTATTACATTGACAGGGCCCCATAGATGTAGCAAATGCTACGTCGATGTGGCCCTGTCGATGGGGCAACACCATGTAAATAGGGCCCCATCGATAGGGGCCCATCAACAAGGCCATGTTAATGGGAGTCCATCAATGCAACACTATGATGCTTCATCATATCCCCATAACTAAATGAAAACTTTTCCTCAAGTTCCTTTAAAAAATTGGAAAGGTATGAAATTATTGATTGACTCCTAACAAAGCAAACTGACTTGACAAAACTGAGTGCCCAAGTGTACAAATTAAGAAATTACAAAAAATTATGGTGTACATGACACAAAATTAAACACCATGAATTGACTACACAAAAATTGATACCACATCCTCTAATGATGTGAAGAAAATAAAGAATATCAAATAGTCCTAAACGGTGATGGCTCTTAAGGTTTTGAGGAACCTTTACTAGCTTCAAGCATGTATGATAGCTAAGGCACATGTGGTTGTTCTACTATGGCTACAACCACTAGTAAAAGATAAAAGGCATCTAGCAATGCCTTCATCTTCTCCTCCTTACTCTGGGGATCATTCATAGTCCATGTGGCATCACTAATGTGGGTTGGAATGGAGATATCCCATAATTAGGGCATTATTGGAAACATCTCTTTCACATTAATAAATTAGGCAGTGAACTATTTGCATTGAATATCAAACACCTTGATTGTGCCTTATAGCTCCTAGTAGTCATTCATCCTTTTGACTAGGTTCTCAATAATTGATCATTAATCTATGAATTGTGCCTTGAGAACTTTGAGTTTAGCTTTTACCACCACAAGCTTTTGCTTAGTGTCCTTACGATACTTGACCTTGGCTTTGTACAACAAGTGCAAGCTAGCCACCTATGTATTCAATTCTAATCATGGTCACTCGATAGTTAACATGGCTAGATTTGCATAGCAGAGATTGGCTAGCTCGATATATTCTATCATCTCCTCAATTTGTAGCTCCTTCATGTAGATTTTCACTTCATTGTAGGCATCTATCCCATCAATGATGAGTTTCCATACTTCGTTTTCCTACTAGAGCTACTGTAGGGTTTCATTCACCTTTACCTTCACTAACTGGATGTGCTTCTCATTTACTTCTTTTTTTAGACAAACTTGTTCTCTGTAATGGTTCATGACTCTCTCAAATTTGAAAGCCTCTAATTTCCAAATGGCTACCTCGATCATAGTTTTTTGATGAAGGGCACAGACTTCCTCCATGGAGAGATTTTCATTTTTTACTAACAATCTCCTCACTTCTATGTTTTCTTTGGCCAATTGCTTCTATTGTTGATGGACAAAATCAGTTAATTGTTGCTTGTGTGCATTAACATTCCATAGGTTATGGTTCTCTATGATCAACTAGACATTCTCTTGGTGGGTTTGATCCAAGGCCTTCTAAATTTTGTGTTGTGCAGCCTCTACCAAGGATCGGTAGAACACTATTGTCTCTATTGCATCCTCAACCCCTTTGAGTTTGGTATGAAGCTATTCCATAGCTTTATCTTTTGTGAGTGCTAGGTTGAGAAATGCAGGATTGGCAATCTAGGCTCTTAATTTGGTAACCTCTATAAATAAGCATTTATTTTGCTCCTTGGCTATTTTGAGTTGCCCCTCTAGAATGATTTTTTTGCCCCTTACCTCCAACTACTTCAACTAGGTTGCAATAATGTTGTCTAGAAGATCAAAGAGATATGAAAGTAATTGCCTAGTTCTTAGTAGTCAGTCCAATAGTTCTTCATGTTGTGCTATGCTTATTCTGCTGCTTGTGATTCCTGTAGATGTATGCACATCTTTAAGTGTAGTGACATCTAGTATAGATGCTATAGGTGTGTTAAGTATTTTGGAAATATGGTCAATGACCAATTCTGCTATTGTCTCCTACCCTTGGTGCTACATCACCAAAACTATTACTCCTTCATCCTCCTCCAAGCATATTGAGAAGGTTGTAGAATTTCCAAAGATTTCTAAAAGAGGTTGGTTTTTTGTGAGAGATACTATGATCTCTCTAGCACTCAGATTTGACCTTGTGAGTAGCTGCATTCTTTGGGCCAAGAAAATGGTTCCACCTTCACCCATCAAACTAATTATTTAGGCCATCTCATTGAGGTGAATCATGTTTGGTTTATAGATGAATGGATCCTTTCCACTCATACCTACTCTTTGCTCTTGTTTACTTAAGAGCTATTCTCTATATTCTCACAACCATTGGACAATTGCAATGATGTTTAGCATAGTTGTCTGAGTGGTAGGTGGAGGTGATGGTCACTGCTCCTTTTCTTAAATTGTGACTGTAGGTGTCTTATCCTTCATCATTTTTGACTAGTTGGTGGTTAAAACAGTCTTGATAGTATCATTGGTGTAGCAGGCTATCCCTCCTCTTCAATAGAGTTTCTTGATGAGGCATGGAAAGGGGAGTGCCTTCCTTTCAGATTCATTTTCTTTAAACTACTTCTTCATCTCTAGATAGATTAGATGTGGAACATTGACCAAGAACTTCCCACTCCAAGTGGTGCATGCTTGAGCAGAGAAGGTAATGATCTTACTTGGCCTCATCGTGGGATTGAGGTGGAAGGCTATAATCTTGTAATGAGTCCTCTCTACATATGTGAGCACATCAAAATCCTTATGGTTGATACCATAGCACCATTAAACCCATTATCTCTTTATGTTGGGATCCACCTACATCAAGATCTCAGCAAGATTTTTTTCTATTTTGAACAACCCAAGCACTACAGCAATGGCCTACACTAAGTAGGACACTGAGATGTCTTTGATTTTCACCATTAATCTAGGTTGCTTGTTGTTCCAAAATAGGAATGTTTCTCCCATATATAACTCCTCAGTAGAAGTGATGATTGGCCACATGGGAGAGGCATTTAGCTAGTCCTGCACTTCTCTTAGTGCATGCTTTAGGAAAGGACCAAAATTTAACTCCTAGAGCACCAATTTTTGGACCTTCCTCAATTTGATTTGATTTAGGCAAGCCTCTGTCAAGGTCACCTCAAGATTTGTTGGTTGTGTTGATGCATCATCCTGATGGGATTGTTCTATTGCTACTACTGGTTCTAGAATCTATCAAATAGATTCCACCTCTACCTCTTCCTTAAGAGGACCTCTACTGTAGGTTACAAGTGGTTCTTCTTGGGGCTATTCTTGGCCTCTTCCTATCCTAAGCCATTTCTTCCTTGGTTGGGATGGTCCTACTTCTTTTGTGTGCTTCCCTTTTGATGCCATCTGTGATCATAACACATCCATGGATTAATAGACATAATGTGTAACTCTAAAGTTTTGAATACCTTCTCTTGTTAGTTAGCTACACTTTGGCTAAGGTTAAACCATGGAAGATTGATTATTTTATTAATTATTTATTATAGATGTCACAGAAGACCATTGGAAAGGTTTAACTCTTGTAATTTAGTGTTTAATAGTTGATTTATTAGTTAAACCTTTGTGGAAGTTAGAAAAAATGGCAAAAAAATTTCTATTAAAAATGGTACATTTATGGCCCCCACAACATAAAGCTTACCTCCAATAGATGTAGGGTTGAAGAATGGAGTGATTTGAATAAACAGTTGGTGAGTTATGGGCTCTAAAAGGTTTTGGGCTCTAAAAAATTGAAAAGCTCCTTTAGCTTTTGTGAGAAAATGTAAAATTTTTCAAGTGGTGTTGTGCTTATTTGTACTATTTTTCCCTTGCATTGATGGGGCCCCATATATGGACCCTTGTATATAGGTTTGCTTCATTGATAGGGCCCTGTATACAAGGCCCATTAGCAAAAATTTTTAAATGTCAATATCTCAAAAAATATAAGGAATTTCCCAATGAAATTGAAGTCCGTGGAATCCCAAAAAAGCCAAGAATATAATAAAAGCATTGAAAGGGTCTTTGAAAGATTAAAATTGATAAATTTCATGGAGAATGTATTTAATGAACAAATTTGTAAAGGAGCACATGGTGTGATGTAGAAGATGGCTTTATGAAAAATTCTAATTGCAAGAACGTCTAAGGATAAGGTCCTTAATGAACCCAACCAAGAGATATGCAAGTGGGTCCTTCCCATAGAAAGAACATGCCTTGTTTGCCCTTGCATAACCTCAACCTTAAAAGTCCATGGGCCTCATAGGTGATGAATGGTTAATGGAAGTTAAGAACCAAAACCCAAAAGATTCTACTTAAGAATTCAAATATTTCAAACAAAGACATGGAATCAAGAACAAGGACTTCAGTAGTAAGATGAGTTATAGTCAACAAAGATGAATGATAGAGAAGGTGGAATGGAATTCCCAATTGAGGTCATAAGAAGTTCCTTGCGGAGTTTATGTTTAAAACGATTTGAGAAGATCCATCTTTAGTCTAGACCAAAACCAACCTTTTTCAATGACTTTGCATTGCCACTCCAAGACCAATCCACCGCCTTGAGCCATAAGAATGCACCCACAAAAAAACCAAAGTCCCATAAAGAGAAGAAAAGAAAAGTAGAAAGTGAGAGGGGGCCTTAGTTAGAGGGGACCTTCAAGCATGGGTAATATGTCTTTCTAGTCCCATAGCCAATGCTTGTAGCCTATTTATTTATCTAAGGAATGTGTTTTGAATTTTCATCATTTTTTTTATTTTTTTTATGTTTTTGTTTTCTCTCTCTCTCTCTCTCTCTCTCTCTCTCTCTCTCTCTCTCTCTCTCTTCTTTTTGGATAGGAACCACACCATGCAAAGATTTTATTTGACTTCCTATAATAGTTGACATGGAATGGTAAGTAGTCTAGGGAAACACTTGAGCACTCAATAAGTGGAAGAGTATAAAGAATATTGAGTACCCTTGAAGTCACACCCTATACAAACCTTTGAATCTTTTCCAATTCCAGAAACTACCAAGGTCACCAATTTATTAAAGGTTTATTTAAATAAAGGGACCTTAAATTTCCAACATAAGGAAAACCATAGAGTTTATGAATGAGTGAACGTCATGGACTCACTTCCTGTTCCATAAAAAAGAAACCATGATTGAGCCATCTGTATAAAAATTCAAAAATAGAAACTAGACATTAGCAAACAAAACATGAAGCACAAACCATCATTAGTAGCAACTACAACACCACTATGTCTTGTTGGCATAAAGCATGTTTATTAGCAAAAATTTGAAAATCACACTTAAACAAAACAAGGTAAAACATATAAGAAAGTGTAAAAATATTCAAGAAAGATATAAATGTACTAACAATGGTGTAAAACAAAAAATGGTGTAAAACTAGGAAAAATTTGCAAAATGAAAAAGTTGTAAAATAAATAATTTGCAAAAATAAAAAAAAAAGTGAAAAAAAAAGTAGAAAAACTAAGGACCCATATGGATGATTAGCATGGATGACCATCTCCTCCATGACTAAGTTGAAAGGAGGAGATCCAAAATACTAAGCATGATTGTCCATTTGTTGAGGTATTCATTGCATTGGCTTGCTTAGGCTTATGGAAAAGCTTTAATTATTGGATGTTGACCGATTGGTTTTTATTTGGGCTCTTAGGTTTGTATATGGTCATAGTCCTAGAGGGAAATATTTCATCAATTATGTAAGGTACCTTCCACAATGTTTGGAACATTGCTTTTTGGGGTACATGTGTGGGATTCCAATAGAGAACCTTATCTCCTATTGAAATTTCACTTTTCATATTTTTAGGTCATGTTGTTATTTTTTGAATGTCTTGTGCACTTCATTCAAAGATAGGACCACTAATTGGTTTTCATCTAGCACGTTGAGGTTGATTAGTCTCTCCTTTTATGCTAGAATTACATCAAGATTTAGTTCATAGGCTGTTGAGAGTGTACGGAGCTTGTATTGAATCAGGAGCATTGGAAGTTTTCTGTACACTAACTCATAGGGAGAGTATCCAATCATTGAGTTTTGTACTCCAATCTCTCCTATATTTGCTGATAGTTCTTGTTAGAATCTTTGTGATCTCCCTATTAGCTACCTTTACTTGACTATTGGCTTGGGGATGATAGGGGGTTGTTAATTTATGTTCAACCACCAAATGTTGCATGAGTTTTTGAAAAGAGACACCTATAAAATGAATTCCATTGTCAGAAATTAGTGCTCATGGCATCCCAAACCTATTTACAACATTTTTTTGTACAAATCTAGTAGCAGTGGATGATGTATAGTCAGTGACAGCTACTACTTCTACCCATTTGGTGCAGTGGTTGACTGCTATGATAATACATGCCTTTTCATTGGACATGGTTGTGATGGGATCCATGAAGTCTATGTCCCATATGTCAAAGGATTCAAGTATTTGAATCTACTATTGAGGATCCTTCATTCATGTAGTCATCCCACCATCTAGTTGATAGTGCTCACAAAATTGGACAAATTGGTGGACATTCCTAAAGATTATAGGCCAGTAGTATCCTTCCATTAGGATTTTTATGGTCATGTGTCTCCCTACATAGTTGCCTCTATAAGGACCTTCATAAGAATCTTGGAGAACATGTAGTTGATCCACATCAAGGACACACCACCGAACCAGGCCATTGGTGCACACCTTGTAAAGGTGTCCATTAATTTCCATGAAGTATTTTTCTGGATGAAGAAACTATTGTTTCTTCCAAAGGTCCAAATCTTGTGGCATTTCTTGGGTAAGAAGGTAAGTGAGGATGCCATTGTACCATTTTGTTTTTGCTGGCACTTGGTCATTTATTACTCCTGTAAAGAGGACTTCATCTAGAAATTGATCAAAGAGCAAGCTCTTCTCCTCTTTGTTATCCCATATTAACCAAGAGAGGTGGTCAGTGATCACATTCTTAGTCCCTCTCTGATCTGCCATTCTGAGATCAAATTCCTACAAGATTACGAGCCACCATATGATATGGGGGCTCACCATTGGCTTTCTAATGAATAAGCCTTGTAGTTCTCTACCTTGATTACCAAAAAATCAATAGGATAAGATCACCCACAAACTATGGTCATAATGTCCTCCACTAGGCCCAAATGGATAGTGATTGATTGGTCTACCAATTCTAAATCAATGTTTCTCTTTTTGAGAGGCGGTAGATTCTAGGCCTTACACATGTCATGGGAGATGAGATTAACACCAAAACTAGAGTCAAGAAGAGCCTTACATTGCTCATGTCTAATGATCTACAAGTAAATAAGAGGACTTCCTAGGTTAGATCTCTTCATGGGAAGGTTTCCAACCTTGATACAATTGAAAACAACATGAGTTAACATCACAATGTGGATCTAAGGCAGCATTTGATTTGGAGGGTAGTTGAATGTGTTTGATGTAGAGGATGAGGATGTTGAAGATGTGAGGTGACCAATCATATTAGGTTGTGAGGGTTTGGGAGGACTATTTGGTTATAAAAAGGGTTGTTTCTTGGATCAATTATCAAAACCAGTTGGCTAGAAGGCTAGTTGTGAATGTACAACCCTCATAGCATTTCGTTGCTGTAGCTGTGGGGAATTTTTCCCTGCATAGATGAAGTAAGAGGTAACTAGGTTTAGGGCATAAGGATGTGTACAAATGCATGCAAAGGATGGTATGAATATGAGTTCTCTCCTTGAGTAGATGATGAATGTGTTCCATGGTACTCTAGAGGATAGTGATGGTGGAATGATGTGTGGCTTGCAGAGCTTCATGGAGAAATGGGTTGCTAAACATAGTACACATATGGATTTGGTTACCTGTAAGGGTACTGTTGTCTTGGTGGTCAAATTTCCCACAACTATGGTTGATGCAACTATTGATATTGTTCATATGATTGTGATGGAGCTCCACTTAGATAGTAAGCCTATTGTTGCTGGTGGAACTACCTTGGATTTCCTTGAGGATAAGGTAATCGTCTAGGTTCTTACCTTCTTGATAGTTATGGATTCAGCAAGTACACCCCAAACTCTTATAAGTGTGACATCATAGGGCAACATCCCTTAGGATGTTCATATTGACAAATTTCACATCCATCATCATGATCGAAGTCTATCTCCACAACTTCTTCAACTACAGTAGCTTTGCCCTTACCTCTTTGGTAGGCATGTTCAACTTCTTTTCATCTCCTATGGTCATGATCACTATTTTTCTCTTTGAATGCTTCAACAATCTCATAGTATTTTGTAATTTCTCTTCCAAAGAGTCCCATAATTTATCAACCTTTTCCAAAATATCATAAACAAATTTTTGTATGTGTAAGGTTTTCCTGTTCACCATTTTGTCAAGTGGTGACTCCTCCTCATCATAGAATTGGACCTCCCTTTTCTAGATGGAAGGGTCCTTATTATATGCTTTTTCACTCTTCCTTTTTTGCAACTCACCTTATTTTTTTGCTATTTTCTCTATTAGCCTTTTTATTTGATGAGCTCTTAGTTTGAATAGTCTCCCTTGGGCATAAACCCAAGAGCTCTTCTAGTTTTTGCTCTGAGCCCATCTATGATGTGATGGAATTTTTTTCTTTGAGAATAATAATGGCTAGGGAATCAATGTAAGAGAGAATAATATCTAGCCATGGCAACATCCAAGGCTTCATATGTTCCTTGTTTCCAGCCTTGGATTTGCCTTCTCAGATTAGACACTCTAGAGTATGTCTGGTATTTATCATTAAATATTTCCAACATGGTACTCCATTTGCAAATATATTTTGGTTCCAAGGACCAATACCAGCTTTCAACTTCCTTTATAAGTGTCCTAGGGAAGAGCTTGAGTTTCTACCAATCATTTTCAATATTCTATAAGGCACAAGCAACATGGAAAACTTATAGATGTGTTTGTGGATTAGAATTGTATTCCCCCAAAAATCTTGGGATATTGTTCATGTCTAAATGCTTGATTTGACTATCTTTCACATGCTTAGTTGGTATCTTTACTACCTTTGCAATGTTAAGAATTATTTATGTTGCCAATATAGGCTCATCATCATCATGATTTCATTGTCACCGATAATGTCCTTTGTTACCCCTTCATTCATTATAGGCTTGGTGATCACTATTGTTGTCCCATTTAATACCTCCATCATGGTTTTTCTTTATATGGCATTGTTTAGAATCAAAAGAAGATGATGTAGATGGATGAAGAGGGAGGAGAACTACCACCACCATGGTATTTGCCAACTCCCTTTCTATTATCACAGCCATGGTCATTAGACTTCTTATCATCTTGATGCTTATCCCATCCCTTACCTTGATTGCCATCTTTTCTTGAACCTAGATTGTTGATTATAGGCCACAAGTTCAAGGTCACACCCCCATCATCAGTAACAAGGGGTGGAGAATTGCCATATTGAGAGCCCTCGGAGGGAGGATCCTTGTTGTCATCGTGGTTTAGCAGGAACAAGGGATTAGTGAATCATTTCCCCTTCATAGCCTCATTATGCTTCTCTTAATGTTGTTCTCTATTGCATTGTGTATTAGTAGGATAGTAGTCCTGGTAGTCATAGTCATGCACAACATACTCTTCTTGAAGATCATGGATGCCTAACTTCATAAGAGTCCAAAGTAGCATCATGAGCATAGATCGATCGAGGGGCATTACAATGTTTCCCTTCATATCACACCATCCCAATTGCTCATCCTAATGTAGGATGAAGGTGAAGTCAAGCATGTACTCATTTGGATGAGTATATACCACTTTACACTCCTATTGGACCAAAGGTTTAAGATCATTGTGCCTATGAGAAGAAGAAGACATTTTGAAAAATAATTAAAATTATTAGTGTGCTTAGTAATTATATGTCATGTGAGAGTGATGTTGACCTTGGGTTCATCCAATGATATTAATAATATTTACTAATCCTAGATAGCACACATTTTAACAAACAAAGTCCTTGGCAACAATGCCAATAATGAGCAGTCAAGGTACCCCTACGTCAAACCATACGAATCACAAAGCATTCATGCATGATCCAGTCAAATTTTTTGGGCTCTATAATTTTTTATACACTAATCTTCTAGGAAGTGAGTCTTGCCCTAAGGTCGTTCGTTGTCTTCCAAATTACACTTGTAATGCACATGGTATGGTTAAGTGTAATTGAGGCATATGATTTTTATTATTTTTTGTTTTATGCTCTTTGGTACTTGAAGTAGAGATATAAAGTAATTTAATAGCTAATCTAATTTAACTAACTAAATAATCTCTAAATAGTCCTAATATAAGCATTTGGTCCTACTTTCAGTACACATCCTAAACCCATGTATCCATTACTGGGTTACCAAGCGCTACACTACTAGGTGCACTAAGCAATAATGCTATTGGGATTACCAAGCGAATATGTGTTTACGCTTGAAGTGATGGTACTTTTATATTTAATATATTTAGCTTATCTTACTTAATCACTTAATTATCTTAATTACTGAGAAATATTAAATAAGTAACTAAAAAGATTAAATGCAAGAATAAAAGATTTAAACTATCTAGAATGCTACAAGGTTTATTAAGAAGCTCATCTTTATTGTTGTACATATTGGTGTGGTTAAGGTACAAAAATACTTAAATAAAAATTCATACACTCAATGAATCCTATTACGGGCAATAGGAAAAATATTCTAACTTTAAAATGAATGAACTATAAGAACTCTGCTACTACTATGACTTGAATACCCATAAACATGGCTAGGAGCTTGTATTTATAGTTTTTGCTATAATACTACATTGATGGGGCCCCATATACATAGCAAATGCTATGTTGACATGGCCCCATTGATGGGGCAACACCATGTAAATGGGGCCCCATCAATGGGGGCCCATCGACAAGGCCACATCAATAGGGGCCCATCAATGTGATATTATGACACTTCATTAGTAACAAATAAGACTGTTGTTTGACCAAGTGGAGTTATTAGAGGTAGAAATAAGAAGCAGTAATATGATTAGGCACAACTCTCCTTCCCATTCATATTGGAGAGAAATAAATAAAGCTATAGAGTTTCAAAGAGCATTAATGGAAGGATAGATATCAACATTTGCAATGACTTGTTTCATGACAAGTCTAAGGAACTCTGCAGCAACATGGGAGAGTTGAGGTAGAAATCATGAGATAAATAAGAGGTGGTATAAAAGAGAGTAGTGTAAGTTATTAGAAAAATAATAAGAGTTTATTTGTATATTAACTAATACAAATCTATTTACTAAATAGTCTAAGTTAGAAGAGTTATTGGAATATTTTTATAAATAGTGTGGTCATTATCACACTAGAAGAAGAATAGAGAGGCCCACGTGATGAATTTATAGAAGAGGATGATAATGATGATATCATCTTGAAGGAGTTGAAAGCCTATGAGAACGAGTAAGCAAGCATCCTATCAAGATTCCAAATTTAGCAACCAATATGAGCGTATAGGAGATACAATAAAGGATATTAGAGATATATTAAAAAAATAGGAGTAAGCATAAAAACCTTAGGCAATCATTTTATTCCATTTTATCTAATTGATAGAATAAAATAAAACTAACCTATTTGTTTTAATTTTTGTATGCAAACCTTGGGAAAAGTAGCCAAAAACCAAGAGATGAGCCTTCTCCTATGCAAATCAATGAAGAAGAAGAGGAGAAAACTACTGAAAAAAAAAAGGTTGTTGATTTCATTTTATGTGTCATCTCTGTTTGATGTAGAGAGCATTCTTTGTAAAAAGTTATGTTTAACATTTCAATAAAATAAGGCATCATATCAAACATTATGGTGTGCATCAATTGTAAAGAATATTTATGAAAATAAAGGTAACCTTTTCATGTCATTCCAAGTTAACCATCTTTACATTTTTAAAAGTTATGAAATTAACATAACATGATGAAGTTAATAACCACCTATTAATTTAACATTTTCTATTAACAATAATTAATTAAGAGTTAGAATAAAATTTTGATGTTGAAGTTAAGTATGATACCTTGTAAGCATTAGTAGACATTCATCACTTAGAAAGTGATAAACAAGTGTGAATAACATACAATTTTGAATTGTTACAAGGTGTTGTAATTCATCTTCAAAAACCATCATGTATTATAATGATTATAGAAATGATGTAGAGAATCAATGTCATTTTGTCCACTAAACATCATTACCTAATGATAGTAAACAATAGAAGAGAAATCTAAAGTATTCCTAATAGGTACTAGTACCTATCCACCACTTGAAGAAAATGACAGATAAGGAATTAAAGCAAAGTTATTATGTTTGTGATGAATTTCCAAGTAGTTTCATGAGAAGAACAAGAGAAATCTTTCTTTTTGGATGAAGAAATATTAAGTTCTTCAAAGCTTAAATCAACAAACTTACTATTAGAGACATAATCATCGCTTAAGTCTATCAAATCTATAGTAATAGTAAAGTTTTTAGGAGAAAAATGGATTGTAGGCTTGCCTATAAGTTTAAGCATGATATTAGCTGGTTTGCCACCAAGCTAATAAGTAATAAATACTTGGGAACTATTTTTCTACTAAGACAATTATCTAATAGTTATGGATAAAAATGTGTATCTCCTAATAAGTGATAAATACTTGGGAATGTGCTAATATTCTTTTAACACTAGGACACTCATGTATAATCATGGAAAGAGCTTTAGAGTTCATAGAATTACCTATAATAAATGATAACTAAATTAAACCTACAACTTCTACTCGCATACTATTAAAGGAAATGGAGTTAATACATGTTTAGTTGAAAGCTACTTAATCATGGAGACTCAAACACTTGATAATAGTCCTTGTGATCACATTAGATCCAACACCTTCATCAACATGTATTATTGGATTGAAAATTGAAGTAATACCATAACGGTGATGTAGAGTAACAACTGATAGATATCTCTTATCATCAAGGTAGTCTTAATGCTCTCACCATAGAAGTTTATACTAGCTAATGCATAATGAGGGACTTGAAGAAAGAAAGATATAATTACCATTTGAGTAGGAATCTCACTTGGGATAATGATCCAAACATCATATAATGTAGCATGATGCTCTTTAGATGTTACTATGAAGTCATATAAGGATAAATTAGTGCCTTTAGAATGAACAATGGTGGTCATTTGCTACAAGACCTTATTGTCTATAGGCTAAGATGCTTGTGATGCAAGTGATACTATGATTGGTTGTATAGGATTGAATGAAGATGGGAGGTTGCTTAAAGAAGCAGTCTCTTGTTGTTGCTAGAAAGAAACCTTCTTTGATATCTTAGTAGGTTTTTTTGTACATTGGTAGCTTTTTCCTTTTATTTTTCTAAGTGTGACTCATTACTCTACTGGCTTTAGGTAAGAATTCTTACCTAAGGTGATGGAAAATGGTAAGTAAATGTCTAAGATGTAGTAGGTGAAAGAGTTCTTTAGAATTTAGTGTGGTATGGAACAGGATGAGAATAGGAAGGATAGATGGTTTGAGTAGCAAGAATGAAATGATAGAATTGGGTAGCATAAATATGATAGGGAGGTGTAGAAGAATGATTTAGCTTTGATGATGTGGTGATGTAATCAGACTAAGGAATAGTTTTAAGGCTTTCATGGTTGCAAAGATGACTATTGATGATGCTTGTAATCATGGTGAATAATATAAGGCTCCCTAGGTGAGAAGTTACAAGATTTATATTCAAGCTTAAAAGCTAAAATGGTACATCTAGCTCCTGAGGGATTCATAGCTATAAGCTATATGCAATGGTAGCATGCCCTCACTTGATTATAGACTTGCCTCCTCTTAAGATTTTCATCCCTAAGATGATTATTCAAAAGCAGAGAGTACCTCATAAGTATCTTGGTGTACTAACCTCTACTCCTTTGAGGATTACATTGTTGAGTTGAAGATGAGAAAGTTAAGGGGGAGTTGTTTTGTTCCTTAGAGAAAGAAGAAACACCTAGATAGGTTGGTTTATCTCTACTCTTATTTTGCAATATTATTAGCCTTGTTATGAATTGATAGGAATTCATGGTCATTGCATTGAATACTAGATTTTTTAATGCATATGGTAGTGAGAAAAGCATCATTTAGAGAATGATGCTTAAGACAAGTCACTCTCTTCTAAATGTAATTAATTACTATGGCTCAAAGATGTCTTCCAAATTACATTCCTCCAAATGATATGGAAGCTTGACTGATGTCATTATCCATTGAGAGATGAACTTGTCACTGGGCTCATTTGGATTCTACTTAATGATAACAAAAGACATAATGCTGCACATTGAACTTAAAGCATTCACTAAAAGCTACAAGCAGTTGCTCCAAAGAGGTGATAGATCCATGTGCTAAGGACCTATAGCATTCTAAAGCTCTTCCAAAAAATATTTTGAAAAGAATCTCAACACAATGTGAGGGTAAGGGGCTAGAAGCATGCATTCATTTCTGAACATGAACACATGATTTATGGGATGTCCTATTTTATCATTATACTTTATGCAAGATGGCAACAAGATTCCATTAGGTAGAATTGACAAAGGAATAATAGAGCTTATATGATTGCTTCGAACCTAATCCAAGGAAATAGGAAAATTTCTTTACATGATCAATGCCTTAGTTTCTTTATCTTTAGCGCTTTGGAAAGCATAACATCATTGAATAGTGTTATCAAATGTGGATCTATTCTAGGAAGGTGAGGTATAGGTTGAGTTGCAATGGTGGAATTTGATGTCAAAGGAGGATGCATGTATGGAATAAATCCTAATGTAGTAGGAGAAGATATACCAAATAAAATTAAATTGGATGGGTATATAAGAAAAGAGGTTATGCTAGTAGGTTAAGGTACACTAAACAAGAATGGCATAGTAGAAGCAAGAAGTGGAATGGATTGAAAAGAAGGTATGATAGGGTAGGGTTGAGGGATAGAATACGTAGTTCCAAAAGATAGCACAAATGATTAAAATATGGAGTGGAGATTATTGACATTATTGGAAGGAAATAGATGGTAAGGAAGAATAGAGCTTGTAGAAAAGCTAAGTGATTTTATGGTAAGGGAAATAAATCCATGTGAAATTCTTAGCTATGATGCTGATGTTATGGATATGATGTGACAAATGATTACTCTTGCCAAGCTTCCATCTTGGATATACTTTCTCTTCATCTATTAGATGATTATCATATTTAGAGGCTACACTTCATTTCCTTTCTCTAAGAATGATGTTAAGATTAAGAGGCCAATTGAGGATGGTTCTCATCCTAGCCTCCTCAATCTATAGATGTATACATTCTTACATCTTCTCCTACTCCATGATAAACTCTATGATCTCCTTAGCTTCCTCCTTATCTAGTTTAATTAGACAATCTTAATTAGAAAAAGAAGATGATATATCATTAGTTGCTTCATGCTCTGCCATGAGCTTAAACATGTTTGGTGTAAGCAAGTAGCCCAACTCTCATTTGGCACATTTTATTTCATAATTCCTTAAGGTTAGTCCTTCTAAAAATCCTTGATTTCTCTTCAGCCCCATGAGCTTCTAAATCTTAGAGAAACATAAATCAAAATATAATGTCATCCCTATGATTGCAAAAGTGACTATAACCTCACATGGCAATTAACAAAGCTTTTAGTTTTTCCTACAAATCAATTCACCCTTAAAATAGAAAGTGAGAACTCTATGTTTAAAGGAAACATAGAAGTTATAGAGAATGGACATGACATTAGTGTTTTAATGTGATACATAATTGAAACTTCAAAGAAAAGTGTGCAAAGAGAAATGGTATAGAAATGTAAGTAGAATGGGAATCCTAGAAGTGACATTAATTTTGTTGAGGCCCTTCTTCTAAACCCAAAAAGATATTATGGTAACGATCATAGTAATACAAAATCCAATACAATGTAACTTGAAACTGAGCCAAGAAATTTCGTGGCCACCAAACTATCCAGGAAAATTAATTTTCCTTAAATAAAAAAGACTTGCAAATTGTTAGAAAAATTTGCCAATATGAAATAAGTGTTTTTACCAAATGCTAGTGAAAAGAAAGTAGAAAAAATGTGCCTAGAATAGCTACTAAAAGATAAGCAAGAATAAAATGTATGTACAATGACAAAAGGAATAGAGGAAATGTGTGTGTGACTAGTAGCAAATGTAACTAAAACAACATGTAGAAAAGAAGCAAATCTAATTTGTTAAAAGCTAGATCTAAAAGAAAACACTTAAAATAGATCTAGTAAAATACTAGAACAAGAAAACTAAAATAAACAAATTAGAATTATAGGGAAAAAGAAATTTTGAAACCTTCTATAAAGATCCTGAGAAATGGACTAGGAATCAAAGATGTTAAGCAAGGATTTGTGTTAACTCGTTCTCACTCCAATACGTACGGTTGATGTAAATCTAACAAGAACACTATAGATTCTAGGGTTGACAATGAAAAGTATTTGACCAG
Source organism: Gnetum montanum (assembly GCA_015680685.1). Classification (NCBI taxonomy): domain Eukaryota; kingdom Viridiplantae; phylum Streptophyta; class Gnetopsida; order Gnetales; family Gnetaceae; genus Gnetum; species Gnetum montanum. Next base: position 210,786 of record MNCI01009873.1, on the reverse strand, counting down.
ATCAGTGTATTGACCTAATACCAAATGACTGTCCGTGTGTTAAGAGGGTAGCATGATGGGGATGCAAATGTGTTAGCAAGAAGAAAGATAAATTAAAGATGTTGATATCTCTAATGAGAAAGCCATTATTCTATAGAGAGACCATGTCTTTACAATGATTTCTAAATTGTTAGTAAACATGAAGCCACCTATGCTTAGTAGCAAAGATAGATGTGAATAAGCCAAAAGGATGCTCACAAAGTCTAACACACAAACCAAATGCTAACCCCTTATTATTTAGAAGTGTTATCTTATGTATAGGCTAAAAATGCCTATAGATCATGAAGAAATGATACCTTAGGGCCTATGGAATCATGTTCTAGATAAGATAATCAATGTGTAGATGATTGATAGGAAAGATGACATCGGATGTTAAAAGTAAGATTGACGTAGAACATTGAGAGGCAAAATGATGTTGCATGTTGAAAAATAGATTTTGCCAAAAAAAGTTGAGGTCAGAATCAATGTAGGAGCTAACACTAGTTTTCAAAACTGAAGACTATAGATAGAGATTAAAAAATGACATTGTAGATGATGTGAGATGTTACTTATGGCAAAAGCTAAAGATGAAGATCTAGAAACCACATTGTAGATGACGTAGGATGTCGAATCTGGATTGCTGAAAATGGCTTTGAGTTGAGAAGCTATAGAATGTACAAGAAACTCTCACTTATGTATAAAAAGCCAAAGTGGGTACAACTTTTGCTACCATGCATATGTATCTAGGTATACAGTGCACTTGAATAAAATTCTATACAATTAGTTCAATTCATGCTATGGGCTCTTAGAAAAGAAAAATTCTAACTTTCAAAAAATGAAACTACAAGAGTTTGGCTATGCTACTAACCAAATTGTGTTATAAATTGTAAGAGTTTGGCTATGCATCAATCTATCATAAGATGTGTCGATGCATAAGTGTTAACAAAGCTACATCAATGCATACTTGTCAATGCAATTAATTGACTTAAGTTTCATCATCATCTTTAGTGATATATGTTTTCACTTATTAGTCCACTTAACATTGATGATAATAAAGTTTTGATCATTTAGGGACACATACCTTACTAGACTAAAAGATGTTTCCATGTTAGAGTGTCTAGATTTTTTTTTTGATTTTTAATTTTAATTTTTGGATCTCCTTATCCAACACTTTGTTTTAGTGCATAGTCAAGGCATAAGATGTCCTTTTGTAAGTTTTTGATTTGGTTTATTTTCTTATGATAAGAGTTGATAAGTAGGTTGGATGTTTCCATGCATGTTTTGGACGGTTTGGCCCTTTCATTATATAGCCACTAGATGTCTTTTGATTTAGCAACTATCATGTATACATGGTTTTGCACACACTACATGGCATCAACCTTATTATTGAATCATCCCAATAAATTGAAAGAACAATGTCAAATTTTTTCAAAACAGGGAATGCCTTTGGAGGGTGTTGGAACCTAAAATAAGTGAAACATAGGTACACCCCAAGATCCATGCCACTAGGCTAACACCTCATTGTTATGGCACAAAATGTATTTAATGTCAAATGTCCTTGTATTGTCAAAGGCATTCCTTTTATTAACAATAAGATGTTAGCCTAAAGATTATTCAAAATTTTCAAAATAGCCCTAAATTAGTAAATGAGTTTGAAATCAAGTGTATAACAAGCATCCAATCAACAATATATGGTTATGCAATTATAATCATAGTATTTTCATTTAAAGGTAAAAATGGGAAGATACCCCTCAATCCATTTATTTAGGATTTGGCAAATGAATTTCTAAATATATGTAAGTAAAAACCTTTTATAAAAGCAATGCCTTTGGGGAGTGTTGGAACCTTAAATAAGTGAACCAGAGGTGTACCGCAAGATTTATATAAGTTTATAACTTAGTGCCACCTAGTAGAATCACACTTGTGACCTACGTTTACCAAGTCAAGACCCTTACCTTTAGGCTAACATCTCATTGTTAAAAAAAGGAATGTCTTTGACTATACAAGAACATTCAACATCAAATATATTTTGTGCCATGATAATAAGGTGTTAGCCTAGTGGTGTGGATCTTGGAGTGTACCTATGTTTCAATTGTTTCAAGTTCCAACACCCCCCAAATACATTTTGTACCAAGATTTACCATCCTTAACCAAAGAACTTATAAAATGATGTCTAGATACACAATTAAAGTTAAGGAACTCTATAATAGTAAGCTTATTGATGAAAGTATTTTACATTGTGCTATACCAACTATTTTAATATAAAAAATGTAGTTACTTTTAGAGTAGTAAATATAATTATTATGTGATTTTCAATTTTAAAGATAAATGATATCTTAAATGTGTCAAGCAAGATAAATGATATCTTAGATATGTTAAGGAAGGATAAAGATGTTTTAAAGACTAAATTGAAAAGTAGATAGTGCCAAATTTAATTGTGGAAAGGTGAGAAAACAGCTAGAGGCTCACACGATCTGCCCGGCCAACTTGGCAGGACTGTTTTAAAGGAAATACCTTTTGAAAAAAAAAAAAAACTACAAAAGGGTAGAGGGTGTTTTGAGGTCTAGTGGTAGAATGCTTCCTTTCAACGACACAAGAGAACGTTCGACTCCCGGGGGGTTCAAATTTATTTTAATTTTTGCCATTTTCCGCTGCAATTGTGTTATAATCAGCTTCTCTTTGGAAACTCAACCAAGCAACAGAAAATCCTAATTGACAAGGGCTACCAAACTGGACAATTTTCTACAGAATCCGCCATGAATCTACTGAAGTTTTCATCGCTGCTCATTTTTTCTGCCTCCACCGCTTCATCTTCCATCAACAAATTTGTTCATCAATGGCGATATCGTATGTTGGCAACGTTCTCCTGCGCTGCTGTTGCTCAGCGACAGATCACGAGCCCAGATCCGATGTTTCAGTTTTTGCAATGCAAGCTGAACTTCTCTGCGGGTGAAATGTCTGTGCTACGGAGACGAAATCCTAAGCTGTTTAAGGCAAAATCTACACACAGAGCTGAAGAGGCGATTGACCTCTTTCGAAGCTACGGCCTCTCGGATGCTCAGCTCAGGTATTATCTTATCCGCAATCCCACGATCCTTGTCCTCAGAGCAGAGCAAACTGTGAGGCCGAGGCTGCAGCTTCTGAAATCGCTAGGGTTTGCATCAGATGCATTTCCAGAGGTCATCTCCAAAGGTGTTAGGGTATTGAGCGCAAAGGACCTCCCCGGTCGCATAAGTCGTCTAGAGTCTCTGTGCGGAGGAACTCCGCAACTCCGGAAGTTGTTGATAAAGCATCCGAAGGCGCTGGCGGTCGACCCAGAAAAGGTAGAAAGATATCATAATCTGCTGAAAAATGTAGGCATGCAGAATGACGCCATTTCCTTATTGGTTTTCCGTTACCCTGGCGTGTTAACGGCATGCTCTCAGCGATTACGCTCTGCAATAGATTACTTGAAGGAGGTTGGCGTTTGCGTGACTTCTGGAGTGTTTGCTCGAGGTCTAGGCTGCATCGCCAGAGGCAGCGATAGTTTCCGAGAAACGGAGACAGCGTTGGCCGCCTCAGGACTTGGTGGCGAAGAGATCAGGCAAATAATCAGAACACAACCGCCTCTTTTGGCGTTGTGTCCGGAAACTTTACGGAGGAAAATGGATTTTCTTGTTCATTGTGCTGGCGTTTCTCTGGAAGCCGTTGTAAAGAACCCCGTATTGTTGGGGATGAGCGTGAACAGGAGGATCAAACCCAGGTTANCGTATTGTTGGGGTTGAGCGTGAACAGGAGGATCAAACCCCGGCTGGAGATATTCAGGCGTCTATCTGCAACTGAGCCTTCGGTTAAACTTCCGAGTCTGTCGACCTTCTTTGCGGTTAGTGAACATGTATTCAGGAATCGATATGTGAAAAGCCATCCCGATGCCGCAAAATTGTTGGAGATTCTGCAACGGGCTCAGCAGCAGGCACGATAGAGAGTTTCTGTGGCTGTGCAACATTGCTGTCCGGTAACCATTCGACTAAATGGGTGAAGAAAAAAAAAACAGTTTTAAAATGAAAACTTTGGCATTGCATTATGCTTGAATGATTTTCGAGTTACAAGCACAATGTGTGGTTGGATTCTTAGGTTTTTTTCTTTCTTGAATTTGAGGTCATTTATTTGCGATTGAGTATGTGATGCCACACGAGTGTTGCTTCCAATTCTTAACACTTATTTAACATGAATTATGAGACCAAGAAAACACTGCTTCATTTTCTTTTCACTTACATTCTTGTAGCATGAATTTTCACAATGATTTGTCCTCCGTGTAGACATTTTTGTTGAGAGCATTAATTTTCACAATGATTTATCCTCCTTGCGGACACTTTTGTTGAGGTGCGTTTGAAAAGATTTGAAGCTAAAAGAAAGTTAGTCTTTATTGCCCATAGAGGTTGACTTTAGAACTTTGTATGATACAAGTTTAATGATCTAGATGTCCAAAGCCTTGATCATATGGCATTCCTTCAAAATCTATTGCGAAACCTATTGTAACAACATTATAATTGGAGACCTTAGGTGATGTCCCAATTTGATGCACAATACAAAAGTTTAAGAATGCATAGATTTTGGAGAGAATATGTAAACTGAGTTTTGCTTCATCTATTTTGGAATGAAGTCTGAGGGAAAATTGCAAAGTGGTTGAGGATCATCCTAAAGCCAAAAGGTAAACAAAAGCTTAAAAGATTACTTTAGATATATGGCTTTAAGGAGAATAAATAAATATTGATAACGTCAAATTCATTAATGTCATGGGAGAAGTGGAGAAGTATGAGGTGAGGTCTACTAATGAGGCACAAAGTGCCCACAAGTGGCATTTGGAGGGTGGAGTTAAGTATTTTGGACGATTTAATAAGATGAGAATTATATGTGCTTTAGGTTTAAAGCATTCCTACCCTAATGTAGTAGAATGTGTAGGGTTGATTAAGAAAATTGTTAAAATATAAAAAAGGTTTTTGTAGTATGTGTAGATTGGAAACAACTGATGATCACTTAGGATCCAACTACACTAAGGTATTGGTTAGGCTTCCCTAAGAGAGGAATAAAGATTGACAACATAAGTAGAGTTGTCAATAGTTGAAGAATGGGTAGGTTCGTAGAAGAGAGATTTTATCAATGTCAAAAAAGGGAACAATGAAGATTTGAATAAGCTTTTCCTTTTGTTCATAGAAAGACTCTTTTCCAACAAAATTGGATAGAAATGGAAACTAACATTCATGAGATTGTATGGGCTATATACAGCAATGTCCCAAGGAAGGGTAGTTGGCTAGACATTAGTGATTTGTCAAGGGGTAGTTGAAGAAATAGAAAAACTATTTGAGGACAAGAAAGGAAAGAAGAAGGTTGTAAGAAAGAGGCATATTTTTTGTTTTTATTACAAATTAATAAGAGTAGTGGCAACTTTGTTTGCCCATAGTGGAGAGAAGAAAACTAATGAAAATTAATGTTGCTTCAAAAGCAACCTCTAGGCCTCCACTGTGCCAACATTTGGGAAGTCTAATGTTTGCTTACAACATTGAAGAAGGTGCTACTTTGACATTAGCATTAAAGACCAAAGAAGAGATCAAGTCTTCAGTGTTTGAAAGCATTAAGGAGGGAGAAGAAAAAGTAAAAGAAAGCTAAAGTTGAATAACAAATCTCTTAGAAGCAATGCATTAATAAGCTCTAAGCGTTTGATAAGCTAAAATGCTACTCGGATGGTTATAGATGTTCACCCCTTTACATTTAGGGGTATCATCCTATATATAAGTTGAAAATGTCTTGTAGATCATGTAGGAACAATGTAGTGGGGTGCATAGTATCTTCTGAAAGCTTTCAAAAGGTTCTAGATATGAAAATAATGTAGGAATAAAGTTTAACATCAAACATAAAAAATCTTATGCACAACATCAAAAGTTGGAGATAAAGAATAATGTTGGATGTCAAAAATAAGTTTGACATCAAATGTTGAAAATTTGACGTGAAATGTCAAAAGTTGAAGATGGAAGTTGATGTCGATTGTCAAAGATGAAATTGACACTAGAAGTTGAAAGTCTGATATAGGATGTCAAAAATAAGTTTGATACAAGATGTCAAAAGCTACAGATGAAATTGACGCTAAAGTTGATGCTAAACGTTGAAATTAAAAGTGAAGATAAGATGATGCAGTAGACAATGTGAGACATGATTTCTTGCAAGCTTAAGATAGGAGGCTAGAAACGATGCTACAGATGATGTGGAACATCAAATCTAGACTGTTAAAAATGACTTCAAGTGGTAGAAAACCATAAAATGTATTCAAGTCTTTGACTTGCTGGAAAAAAAAAATTAAAAGTGGCTACAATAAATGCAATGCTTGGAGGTGCAACATAAACTTACAATACCTTATCACCCTTAATCCAATAGTCAAAAAAAGGTAACCAATAGGAAGATCACTCAAATTCTAGTGAGAACTATTAGCAAATATAGAAAAAATTGGAGCACCAAACTCAACAATGTTCTTTAGGCGTATCTCTTAACATGGAAACTTCCTATAAGCTACACTTCCTATGAGTTAGTGTATAGAAAATTACCTAAACTTTCAATTCAAACTGAACTCTATACATCCACAACTGCATGTGAACTCAACTTAGACATTAAAAGGAATGAATCCTCACACTTAACATACTAGACAAAACTTGAAGAGTAGCTTTACTGATGAGTGAAGTGTAGGAGGCATACAATAAACAACTTTACAATGTATCGATAAGAAAAGTTACATTATATTTAGAAGACAAGGCTCTCTATTGGAATCCCATTTATGTGCCACAACAAACTTAAGTTCCAAACATTATGGGAAGGACCTTACATCATACACTCAACTTTTTCTTTTGGGGCTATGATAATTTACTTTCCAACAAGCCCTAAAAAGGACATGCTCATTAACATCCAACAACTTAAACCATTTATGGACTTTCAAGTAACTAGCCACAACACTAATACCTCTAATCAAGAACAAGCTCACTCCATTCTTTGAATTTCCTCCTTTCAACTTAGTCATGGAAGAGATATCCATCTATCATAATAGTTTAACAAGAATGAAAAAGGGGTTTTTCTTCTATTTTTTTATAACTTTCTTTATATGTTTTTTAAAAATATTTTACTAATTATTTTTATATATTTTCTTTTTCTTGTTGTTTTTATTTAGTTTTATTTGAAATCTCTAATTTTGTTCCATGGCTACTACAAATTATGGAAATTATTGAACATAACTATTAAGGGCATGATTTAATATTTAGGCCAACTTTGTCCTTTGATTATGTTCTCAGCTAATAGTCTATCAGTTTTTGGTGGTATCAAGCAGTGAGTTCACAACATTCACCCATTCCATTTGTCTCATGAGGAGTTCTACATTATGGCAACATTAAGGTTATTTCATATTAAAACTAAAAATAACAGATGATCTTATTAACCAACAAGTTGGGAAAGGACCAAGTGGAAAAGGAAAAGGGTGTGACCTCAAGAGGATTTTTTGTGTTCTTTTCTCAACTTCCTACTTAAGTTTTGTAGCTACTCATAGGCATATCATCACTTCTACTATTGACCATAATTGAAAGTATGTCTCTATATAGTATGGTTCTTGCTATAAAAAATGGGAATTCAAAGCACACCCCTTTGATAATCTCATAGGCTACAAGCATTGGTTATGGGGTTGGAATAATATGTTACCCATGCCTGAAGACATTCCTCTAATTGAGGTCTTACCTACTTTCTTCTTCTTTGTTCTTCTTCTCTTATAGTGATGGTTATCCCTTGTGGTTGTCATAGGCTCATGATGGTAGGAGAGGAAGAATACATTAATGCAAGGTCATTGAAATTGGAATGGACTTAGTCTAGACTAAGAAGAAACAGGTATAATATCATTCCAATCACAAATTTTACTAAGGATCCCATGTGATCATGATGCAAATTATTCATCTACCATTCTCTTTCTACTATTCATGTCATCCATTTTCTCTCACCTCACTATCTCATGCCATGGTAAATTAATAGCTTTGTTTTATAGTTTGCATAATTCAAAGACAATCCCTCATATGGGTACAATGCTTAACTTGAATAACCATTCATCATCTAGGTTGCCTACAAACTTATTATGGTGAAGCCAGACAAGGGCTTATTAGGCATTAGCCTACTCAGGGGAGGATCAACTTGCATATCTTTTGATTTTCTTCAAGTTTAGTCCCTTAACCATAGGCCTCAGTATAATCTTGATTATTTTGATAGCTTGCAACATCTAGTTTTTGCTTTACTTTATCATAAGAAACATCCTCGAATTACTCATTCCACTTGATCAAATTACTCTAATTTTATGAAGCATACCCTCAATTATGTTGTTATGATTTTCCAACCTTTTTGGCTTCCATTTATCTCTTATTTCAACTTCAAACTCATTCAAAAGTTAAGCTCTACAAAGAGTCTAAACAATTGTTAGAAGTGGCCAATGTAGAGCTTGAGGTTCTCAAAAGCAAATTCACTAATTAAAGATTTTTTGTTGATAATTTGGCTAGAATAATAAGTGACTAACAAGAGCTACAAAACCTTATTTTTACATTCAACATTAAACATGAACAATTCATAGCTTGGTTTTTCAATGTAGAGAAGATGTTTCCTACATTGTCATGTCCATGGGATATAATAGCACCAACTCATTTAGGTGAAGCAACCTAGATAATTCATGATCCATGGGGCAAGGAGAAAAATATGAAGACACTTCTAGATGCCTTTCAAGTTTCAACAACAACAATAGAGTAGCCTACTCCTTTAGTAGAGCAAAAACATGATGAAGGATCCTCCATGCCACAAGAGTCTTCACCTCTAGGAACAATTTAAAGACTTCATCTCATCTCTATGCATCCAATAGGCACGTGTTCATTTTTGCCAAAAAGTGTTCAATATTTTTGTATATTGCACTAATTTCGTAACCATGCAAAATGACACTCAAGAGTTCTTTTTTGTGTAAGAGTTAGTCATTTAATTCCATACTTCTCCAAATTTTATAAGAAACTCAATCCCATTTTGTTCACTAATGACAAGTTTTCAGTTAGTCATGGGGGTATGATGATGCATTAATAAGCTAGCTATGTTGATGCTTGCCCATCAATGTAGCTTCATTGATGCATCCTTGTAGACACATCACAGGATGTGTTGGAACATGCATGTTGATGTTGATCCTTCCAAAGCCTATATAAGTGCACATACAACTACATTTATGGCATTGTTGGTCAGTCCTTTAGCTAAAATCTTGCAATTTTATTTTGTAGAACTTAGTGAAATTTTTCTTGTGAGTGCTTGTAGCATGGATTAAATTGATTATATGAAATTTTATTCAAGTGTAATATGCACCTAGACACAGTTATATGAACAACAATAACTTAATTTTTAGCACTTGAATTAGTTTAAGTTTAGTTTTCAGCATTCTACTTTAAATGTAACTTACTTTCTTGTACATAAGTGATGAGTGGCAGGTACCCCTACATCCAACCATATGAATCACAAGCATTCACCCATGATCTAATCAAATTTCATGGATGGAACTAGTTGTGGCATCTAGATTGTTAACCATTGATCACATGATGTTGTCTTCCTACTTAGACTAGTGGTAGCTTTGTCATGTATGGTTTAGTCCAAAGTGAGGCATATCATGATTGATGTTGTTTGACCTTTAATACTCCTACTTGCAAACATAAGTGGGAATGAAATTCAATCCTAAGTTTAAGTAATGATGGTACTGTAAATCTACTCTAGCGTAGAGCGATGAGCATCTGATCCTAGCTTACTATACATGTCTTGGGCTCATGTAACCATTATTGGATTACCCAAGTGTTATGCTACTAGGTGAACCAAGTTATAAAATGATTGGGATTACCAAATGATTACACTTAAATACTTGAAACTAGTCATATTCATTCCGCTTTACTAACAAACAAGTAAAGTAAAATACTTGGAAATGTAAATGATTAAACTAAGAAAATAGTAAACACTATGCTAAGTAAAACAACAAAACTAAGTAGATGCTATGATGAAAAGCAATTTTAATCTTTATTTCTAATCATGAATTGTGCCCAAGTACACTTCACTCAAATAAATATTCCATACATTTTCTTGACACCACATTGGGCATTCACTTATTGCCAAAAATATGAAATAAAACCACAAAACTCTACCTAAGGAGGGATTGAAACTTCTAGAGACCCATGCACCCAAGTGTTATATTTATAGGTTGCACACATCCTATGATATTAGATCTATGATGATGTAGCATGTGCTATGATATCAAATATACGACATCGTAGTTACAATATCATTGTTGAACAAAAATTAACTTTATCAAGCAAATGCAACATTACATTTGTAACATCATAGATGTGATGTAGCATCTACAATATAACATCCAACTGAGATGCATTGACAAGGATACTACAATGAAGATGTGATGTAGCATCTATGACATAGCATCTACAATATCTCAGCCAACTGATGATTCATCATACCCCCATGATTGGCTAAAAACCCATCCTCTAGTAAATAGAGTAGGACTAAGCTTTTTTTTTTTACAAAATTGGAAAGGTATGAGATTAGTGACTGACTTTGAGTGTTGTAGTGATAAAATAACAAAAAAATCAAAGTGGCTTAATGTAGTTCATATTTCAAGTAGTGGTGGCTCTTCCATTGGCTTCTTCCCTATATCATTAGGCTTTTGGAAAGTTTCTCCTCTTCTATTCCTGTCTTATTTTCCATATGCTGTTTCTACTAAGTATGACATAGATACTCCTTCAATTTTAGTTGTTGCATTGACCTATTTATTTTCCAAAAATTGGTATGTTTCTCCTAGATACGACTCTCTATTGTTAGATAAAGTAGGCCATAATGGAGGCACTTGAAGTTGTGTCTTCACTACTTTTGGAGCAAATTCCATAAGGAACCAAAATTTAGTTCCATAATGACTATGGACATGATTGATCTTTCTTGGATGCCTTGGAGGTAATCTAGTGATAGCGTGAGGCACTATCCTTGTTTAGGTGCTTGTGAAATTTTCACCTCTCCCTAGGTTGAGTGCTCCGTAGCAAGAGTTTCTTGATGAATGCTATATGATTGGGTCATCTGCTCTATGTGTGTTGCTTGTGGGGTTTATTCTCCCACTTAGCCTCTTCCGTGGCCTCTTGGTCTTTTACTCCATTGTTGTGAAGGTCCTTCTTCAACATCCTCTTTGGGACCATTTGCAATCAACAAGTATTTGAAATTATTAGGATGTTCATATCAATTCTTAATAGTTCTTTACTTTGCTCATATCCTTGGTTAGATCAAGTTCTTATCTTATTACGATTGTAGGGTTAGAAAAATATTCATAAGGGAACCCCTTAGGTGTTATATCTTTTAGTTACTTATGGAATTCTATTATTTTCCTTGCTTATTATGGTCTAAAATAGTTGATATGGTATATTAAGAGTATTATCTAAATATTTTTGGCCTTAGTTTGGTTGATTAACTTTAACATTCTTATTATCTCTTAGTACTTATCCTTTATAGTATCTTTTAGGCATTAGGAATTTTTGGCTCAAATTTTTAAGTTTTGCTTATATAGTGTAATTCACCCCCCACAACTAAGTTGAGCACTCTGGGATCAACAAAATTTAAGAATTTTGGAAATTAAAGCTATGAGGATGAAGTTATGGCCTTTGGAAGCTAGTGTGCAAGAGTTAAAAAAAAAAACAACTGCAAAAACTCTCTTGTTGCAAAATGAGGAAGTGAAAAATTTCACTAACTCCCATGCATATATATACTATTTTTATATGCACAACATCATAGATCATACATTGTAGATATGACACCATAAGAACCTATGACATCATAACTACGACATTACCATTAAAAAATTTCAAAATTTTCATTAATTTTTCTTGGAAAAAATGAGTCAAATGGAATATCTAGAAGATAGTAAGCATTTCCATTGAGTGTTGGAGTAGCCATGATGCTTAGATTTCAAAAATTAGGCATTTAAAGTCTGTAAAGAAGGAATCTTGGGTGATGCAAGTTTATGGTATGGATAAGAAATGGATAATGAATTTTTGATGTACAGACAGATTATTAGATGATATGGGAAGTTTATTAGATGTTTTGGAAGGCACAAGATGATGTGGAATTTCTTTGAAAGTATGAAAAATAAGAGCTATATAAGTGGGACCTCCCCAAAGCAAGTTCTAGTCCATGGTGCCATTGTATAACCATGCCTAAAAGTGTTCATAGGCACTCAAGGAGTTGAATGTAAGACACACTTGTCTAGCAAAACACACATATTAGTATCATTAGATTGGAAAAATAACACTATATTATACAAAACCACATGTTATGATTAAATATATAGTGAGGTGAGATGGACTAGAGAAGGGATTGGTGAACTTGAAACATGAGGTGTCTTACCATAGGCATAATGAATCCTTGTGTGTTATTGATGGTTAAAGTAATTAGTAGCCCTTTTCTCCAAGATTCAAACCAAGTCTAGACCACATTCTAGTGACATCACATTATTTCATCTCCAGGATGTACAACTGTAAGACTACCACTATGTCAAGGAGCATTACTACTTGGCGTATTGTCCAAGGGAGGAGTTTATTCATTGTACTTTTTGTTATTATTGTTTTTTAGATTCTTGAGGATCCACCTACCTTTAGGCATGGGTAGCATGTCTTTCCAATGACATGATAAGGTAGCAGTTATTGTACTCTTACTCCAATTTTTCGTTGGATCTACAAGGATATAACACTCCTAAGAAATAGTATAGAACTCACAGTAGTAATCCAAGAGAATCCACAAATCCCCTTAATGTTACACCCTTTGCATTCCCACTTGGTTTTTCACTCTTCTTTCCAAGCATAATGATCATAGGTTTATTCTTAGTTTTATTATGAGAACCTCTTATTGTTGGAATGGGTGGATGGATGTTGTGCCCTCATTGTATAGATAATCAATTCCTTATGATTGATAACATAGAGAAATCATCACATTATTTGGACTACATCTTGCCTTATTTGATGTGTTTTATTCAAAATTGATAGAAATATGTACAAGAAAGAATAATAGCAAATTATAGAAAAAATTGTAAAAGATATCAAGAATTGCAAAGATAGTAAAAATGAAAGATTATCAAACAACTACAAAATATCAAAGAATATAAAAAATTTAAGAAATGAGAAAGTATAAAAGAATGAGAAGATATTAAATAATGTGAAAAAGTATTAAAAAGGAAAAAAGGTATAACAAAAAGGTGGTGTAAGATGGATAAGAGGTGTAAGATGGTGATCCCATAGAAGATGCTATAAAATGATGATATTTGGGGGAGTGATAGTAGTGATTCAAGGTAGAGGAAGTAGAATTATTTGAAAAAATAGGTTGTTGAACATAGTAGTCATATGGGTTTGATTGGCAATAAGGGTATTGCTAGTTTATTTATGGCATCCCTCATGATTGTGGGTTTTGCCATTATAGTTAGTTCTAAGACTAATAATAAGTCCCATTAGAATAGTATGGTTGGTTGTAGGATTTTCTATAATTACCTTGTGAGTAAGGTAATTCCCTAGGCATTTACTTTTGTACAAACTTGGAATTCAAGTAAAAAGCCTCAAACTCTTGTAGATGTAACATAATTAAGCAATAGTGCTTTGGATGGTCATATTGGTAGATGTCACATCCATCATCCTCTTTCATGGTTAAGTCTATAGCCTCTTCTACTATAGTTGTTTTTCCTTTTTTTATAAATGTTTCTACCTATTTCTTTGTTCTTTTTCCTCTTATTGTTTTGATCACTTGATCATTTTTGCATTACCCTCTCCTCTATGGTTTTCACATAGGTCTTAACTTTTTCATTTATCAATTCCCACATCTTATCTATCCTTGCTTCAAGTTTAACAATAGACTTTTGTATTGGCAAGGTTTGTTGTGAAATCACCTCATCAATAGCTACCTAGTTTTCCTCATCATAGATATGTATCCCTCCTTTTTAAAAAATTTGGATCCTAGTTATATTCCTCAACAGTCTCTCATTTACATAGCTCTCCTTCTTCTTTTGCCACTTATATGATTAGCATTTGTATCTAATGGAATTTTAATTCCAAGAATCAACCTTGGGCATAAATCCCAAGGGTCTCTCTCATTTGGTTACAAAGCCCATTTATGATGTGGAAATGATACTCTTTTTGAGAAAAATCATGGCCTAGACATCTATGTAGTAGCAAATAGTATCTATCCAAGGCCACATCCAAGGATTCATATTTTTCTTACTTTCATCCTTGGATTTTTTTACTTAGGTTGGATATTCTCACGTAGGTCTGGTATTTTTTGTTGGAAAAATCCAACATTGTGGACCACTAATGGATTGAATCTAGTTCCAATGATCTATACCAACTTTTAGCTTTGTATATTAGTGTCCTAGGAAAGAGTGTAAGCTTTTTCCACTCACTCTTAATGTTCTGTAGGGTGCAAGCATCATGGAAGGCTTTTACATGATGTTGTGGATCAAAGTTATAGCCTCTCACAAATTTAGGAATGTCATCCATATCAAGCCTTTTGACCAAAATTTCTCTTTGATGCCTATGGGGTATTCTAACTACCTTTGTTATTTGCATCATTATCTTAATATCCAACAAGGTTCCATCATCATTAGACATGTTGTGGTGATATCATGTTGCATCTATGATGTAGTAGCCAACTGAGATGCATTGACAAGGATGCTACAACACAGATGTGATGTAGCATCTACTTCATAGCATTTATGATATCTTAGCCAACTAATGATTCATCAATAAGTGTTTAATATTCTAATTCATAAGTAACATGAGTACAACCACTTCAAGCATAATATACTAATGCTTATTAATATTAGTAGTAAATACTTGGTATGCCAAGTAGTAAACACTTGGTAACCGAGCAATGTTATTATATGTTCAAGATGTATATGGAAACTGGGATCAGATACTTCATGTTTAGGATAGTTTAGTTATTATTTAGTAAAGTTAAAATATTTCAATCCTTCCTTTAGTTAATCATTTTACAAATAAAGAAAATAATAAAAATTATAGAAATAAATATCTTATACCTTAGTCATACGCACAAAGTTAACATAAGTAATAATTAGGAAGATAATGACCAATAATCACACATTATACTATTCAAGGATATAGGTCACTTGGGTAGAAGAAGTCCACAAAATTTAACTAGATCATGCATACATGCTTATGATTTATATGGTTGGGCATAGAGAATACTCACTACTCATAAACCATACTCCTAGACTCCTTGGAGTAAGCACTCAAAAAGAAAGAAGAAAGTGAGCAATAAATAACAATGTTATATGACCAAGCAGAGTTGTTAGAGGTAGAAATAAGGGGTAGTAATATGGTTAGGCACAACTCTCCTTCCCATGCATATTGGAGAGAAAGAAATAAAGTTATATAGTTTGAAAGAGCATTAATGGAACAATAGAGATTAACTTTGCCAATGACTTGTTCCATGACAAGTTTATGGAACTCTATAGCAATATGGAAGAGTTGAGGTATAAATCACTAGACAAATAAGAGGTGGTATAAAAGAAAGTACAGTAAGTTAAAAATAATAATAAGAATTTATTCATAGATTAAAAAAATAAGAAAGATATTCATTAAATAGTCTAAGTTAGAAGTTTTTTTGAAGATTTTGTACATAGTGTGGTCATTACCACACTAGAAGAAGAATAGAGAGGTCCATAGGAAGAATCTAATGATGATATCATCTTGAAGGAGTTGAAAGCCTATGAGGAAGAATGAGCAAGCATTCTATCAAGGATTCCAAGTTTAGCTTTTGACATGCTAGACACAACCAATTTAAGCTTGGAGGATATGGAATTAAGGATATTAGAGATATATGAAGAAAAAAAAGAAAGCATCAAAACCTTAGGCAATCAATTTATTACATTTTATTTAATTGAAGAAATACATAAAACTAACTTGTTTGTTTTAATTTTTGTATGCAAGCCTTGGGGAAAATAGTTAGAAACCAAGAGATGAGCCTTCTCCTATGCAAATTGATGAAGAAGAAGAGGAGGAAACTATTGTAGAAAATGAGTTTCATTTAATGTGTCATCTATGTTTGACGTAGAGAACATTCTTTGTAAATAGTTAAGTGTGTTTAACATTTCAATAAAATAAGATGTCACATCAAACATTATGATGTCCATCATTTGTAAATAATATTCATGAAAATAAAGATAACCTTTTCATGTCATTGCAAGTTAACCATATTTACATTTTTAAAAGTTATGAAATTGACATGATGTGATGAAGTTAATACCTACCTATTAATTTAAAATTTTCCATTAAACACAAGTGATTAACAATTAGAAGTTAAGTTTGATGTTGAAGTTAAGTATGATACCTAATGAGTGTTAGTAGATATTCATCACTTAATAAGTGATAAAAAAGTGTGAATAATGTACCATGTTGAATTGATACAAGGTGCTATAATTTATCTTCTAAAATCATTATGTATTATAATGATTATAGAAAATGATGTAGAGAATTAATGTCATTTTTTCCAATAAACATCATTGCCTAATGATAGTAAAAAACAGAAGAGAAATCTAAAGTGTTCCTAATAGGTACTAGTACATGTCCACCACTTGAAGAAAATGACAAAAGATGAATTAAAGCATTTGGAAACTTAAGCATCTAAAGTTATTATGTTTGTGATGAATTTTCAAGTAGTTTCATAAAAAGTATAGGAGAAACATTTCTTTCTAGATGAGGAAATGTCAAGTTCTTCAAAGCTTAGATCAACAAACTTGATATTAGAGACATACTCGTTGCTTTAATCTATTAGATTTGTAGTAATAGCAAAACGTTTTGGAGAAAAATGGATTGTAGGCTTGCCAATAAGTTTAAGCATGATATTAGCTAGTTTGCCACTAAACTAATAAGTTATAAATACTTGGGATCTATTTATCTACTAAGATAATTATCTTAAGGTTATGGATAGAAATGTGTGTCACCTAATGTATTAGGAAAGACACAACTCAACATTGAGCTAGCAAAGGATGTGCTAATATTCTATTAATAGTAGGACACTCATGAATAACCATGTGAAGAGCTTTAGATTGCACAAAATTACCTATCATAAATGGTAACTTGATGGAACCTATAAGTTCTACTCACATACTATTAAAGGAAATGAATTTAATAAAAGTTTCGTTGAAAGCAATTTAATCATGGAGATTGAGACACTTGATAATAGCCCATGTGATCATGTTAGATTTGACACCTTCATCAACATGTATTAGTGAACTAAAAACTTTAGGTAATACCATAATGGTGATGTAGAGTGATAGTTGACAAATATCTCTTGTCATCAAGCCAGTCTTAATGTTCTGACCATAGAAGCTTAGACTGTCTAATCCATAATGAGGGACTTGATATAACTTCCATTTGAGTAGGTATGTTACTTGGAATCATGATACTCTCAAGAACATCATATAATGCAGTATGATGCTCTCTAGAGGTTACCATGAAGTCATAAAAGGATAAATTAGTGCTTTTAGAATGAAAAATGGTGGCCATTTGCTACAAGGCATTATTGTTTGTAGGCTAAGATGCTTATGATGTGAGTGTTACTATGATCAGTTGTATAGGATTGAATGAAGATGGTAGCCTACTTGAAGAAGTAGTTTCTTGTTGATGCTAGAAATAAACCTCCTTTGATATCTTAGTAGGTTTTTTTGTACATCATTAGGCTTTTCCTTCTATTTTTTTGATCATGAGTCATTAGTCTACTACCTATTGGTAAGAATTCTTACTTGATGTGATAGGAAAGGATGAGTAAATGTCTAAGATGTAGTAGGTAAAGGAGTGTTTTAGGATTTAGTGTGGTATGAATAGGATAAAAATAGGAATGATAAATGGATTGATAGAATTGGGTAGCAAGAATGGAATGATAGGATTAGGTAGCATAAATGTGATAGGAAGGTGAAGAAGAATGATTTAGCTTTGATGATGTGATGTTGTAGTTAGACTAACTAATCATGTAAGGATTCCATGGTTACAAAGATGACCACTAGTGATGCTTGTAACCAGACTAGTGAATAACATAAGGCTCCTCAGATGAGATGTTTCAAGATTTATATTTAGTCTTAAAAGATAAAATGGTACCTCTAGCTCCCAAGGGATTCTAAAATACTTCAAGAAATTGATTATCTAAGTGCATAGTGAATGGATTTCTCTCCACTAATATTCTGACCTTATTTATCAAATCTTGGATGTTATCTTTCATATTTCTCTAGTAATTAGTATCATGTCTAATGGTCTTATGATGGTAGTAGGATTTTTGATAGTCATACCACTTAGGCATCTCAGGGTCACCTTTTTATCTTTGAGAAGGATTCATAGCTATAAGCTATATGTGATGATAGTGTGCTCTCACTTGATTAAAGACTTGCTTCCTCTTAAGGTTGCCATTCCTAAGAAGATTGTTCAGAAGTAGAAAGTACCTCATAAGTGTCTTGGTGTACTAATATCTACTCCTTTAATGACTACATTACTAAGTTGAAGATGAGATAGTTAAGGAAGTGCTTTTTTTGTTAGAAAAAGAAGAAACACCTTGAGAGGATTGTTATCCTTTTTCTTTTTTTTGCAACCTTATTAGTCTTGTTACGAATTGATAGGATATCATGGTCACTGCATTGAATATTGGCTTCTTTAATGCCTATGATAGCCAAGAAAGCCTCATTCAAAGAATGAGTCTTGGGATTAGTCACTCTTTTTTAAATGTAATCAATTACTATAGCTTCAAAGATGTCTTTCAAATTACATTCCTATAAATGATATGGTAGCTTTACTAATGTCATTGTTCATCAAGAGATGAATTTTTCAATGGCTCATTTCAAGATTGCTTAATGGTAACAAAAGACATAACACTTGTTCTTTGAACCACATTGAACTTAAAGCATTCAATAAAGGCTATAATCAGTTGCTCTAGAGAGGTGATAGATCCATGTGCTAATGACCTATACCATTCTAAAGCTCTTCTAAGAAAAGAGTTTAAGAAGCATCTTAACACAATATGAGGATTAGGAGCTAGAAGCATGCATTCATTCTTAACATGATCACATGATTTATGAGATCTCACATTTCATCATTATACTTTGTGCAAGATGGTAGTGAAACTCCATTAGGTAGAATTGACAAAGGAATAATAGAGCTTATAGGATCACTTAGGATCTTATCCAAGGAAATAGGAAAATTTCCTTACATGACCAAAACCTTAGCTGATTTATCTTCAATGCTTTGGAAAGCATAACATCATTAAGCAGTGTTATCAAATGTGGATCTATTCTAGGAAGGTGAGGTATAGACTAAGTTACAATGGTGGAAGATGATGTCAAAGGAGGATTCCTGTATGAAATAGATCCTAATGTAGTAGGAGAAGGTATACCCAATGAAATTGAATTGGATGGATATATATGAAAAGAGGGTACACTAGCATGTTAAGGCATATTGAACAATAATGGCATAGTAGAAGTAGGAAGTGAAATGGATTGAAAAGAAGGCATGGTAGGTTAGGGTTCAGGGATAGAATCCATAGTTTCTAATAGATAGAACAAACAATTAAAAAATGAAGTGGAGATTATTGACATTATTGGAAGAAAATAGATGGTAAGGAGGAATAGACCTTGTAGAAAGGCTGTGTGATTTTGTGGTAAAGGGAATAAATCCATGTGAAGTGATTTGAGTAGCTATGATGTTGATATTATGGATATGATGTAATAGAAGATTACTCTTGTCAAGCTTTCCTCTTAGGTATACTTTGTCTTCATCTATTAGACGAATATCAAATTTAGAGGCCACACTTCCTTTCCTTTATCTAAGAATGATGTAAGTACCTAGAGGCTAATCGAGGAAGGTTCTCATCCTAGCCTCCTCAATCTATAGATGTATACATTCTTGCATCTTTTTCTACTCCATGATAAACTCTATGATCTCCTTAGCTTTCTCGTTATCTAGTTCAATTAGACAATCTTGATTAGAAAAAGAAGACGATAGATCATTAGCTCATTCATACTTTTCCATGAGCTTAAACATGTTTGGTGTAAGAAAGTAGCCAAGCTCTTATTTGGCATAGGATATTTTATAATCCCTTAAGCTTAGTCCTTTTGAAAATTCTTGATCTCTCCTTAGGCCCATGATCTTCAAAATCTTAGAGAAACCCAAATCAGAAGATAATGTCATTTCAATGATTGCAAAAATGATTATGACCTCACATGGATATTATCAAAGCTTTTTGTTTTTTATGCAAACAAATTCATACTTAAAATAGAATGTGAGATTTCTATGTTCAAAGGAAACATAGAAGTTCTAGAGAATTGACATGACATTAGTGTTTCAATGAAACATTTTGTTCACACTTCAAAAAAATGTGTACAAAGAGAAATAGTATAGAAACATAAGTAGAGAGGAAATCCTAGAAGTAACATTAATTTCATAGAGGCCCTCCTTCTAGCCCTAGAAGGATATTATAGTAAAGATCATTGCAATATGAGGTTCAATACAATGTAACTTGAAAATAAGCTAGGTAATATTGTGGCCATCAAACTATCTAGGAAAATTAATTTTCTTAAACAAAAATGAGACTCATAGATTTTTGGAAAAATTAATTGATTTAAAATAAGTGTTTTTACCAAATTCTAGCGAAAATAAAGTAGAAAAAAGCATGCCCATGCCTAGAATAGTTACTAAAACATGAGTAAGAATAAAATGTACATATAATGAGAAAAGGAATAAAGGAAATGTGTGTGTGTGAGGTAGTAAAAGAAATTAGAACAAAATCTAGAAAACAATCATATCTAATTTGTTAAAATCTAGATTTGAAAGAAAAAAAGAAAACACCTAAAACAAATCTAGTACAATGCCAGAAATAAGAAAACTAAATAGACAAATTAGAATTACATGGAAAAAGAAATTTTGGAACCTATTGTAAAGATCCTGAGAAATGGACTAGGGATCAGAGATGTTAGGCAATGAGCTATGTTAACTCATTCTCTCTTCACTATGTATGATTTATGTAGATCTAATAAGAACATTGCAAATTCTAGGGCTGACAAGGAAAAGGATTTGATCAAGTTACTGTATTGACCTAATACCGAATGATTTTCCCTATGTTGAGAGGATAGCATGAGGGGGATACAAATGTGGTAGGAGGAAAAAATGATAAATTAAAGATGTTGATGTCTCTAATGGGAAAATAGTTATTCTATAGAGAGACCATGTATTTAGAAAAATTTCTAAATCACTAGTAAATAAGAAGCCACCTATGCTTAGTAGTAGAGATAGTTGGGAATAAGCCAAATGGATGCTCATAAAGTTAAACACATAAACCAAATGCTAACCCCTTTTTATTTACGAGTGTCCTCTTATTTATAAGCCAAAAATGCCCATTATCATGAAGAAATGATGCATTGGGGCCTATAGAGATCCCTAGCATTTTCTAGATAAGGGAATCAATGTGTAGATGATTGATATGAAAAATGACATCAAACATCAAAAGTAATATTGATGTAGAACATTGAAAGGAAAAATGATGTTGCACATTGAAAAATAGATTTTGCCAAAAAGTTGAGGTTAAGATCAATGTGGGAGTTTATGATGGATGTCTAAACTAAAGACTATAGATGAAGAACCAAAAATGATGCTGTGGATGATGGAAGATGTCACTTATGGCAAAAGTTAAAGATGAAGATATAGAAACCACATTGCAAGTAATGTAGGACGTCAAATCTAGATTGCTAAAAATGGCTTTGAGCTGAGAAGCCATACACTGTACTTGAAACTCTCACTTATGTAGAAAAAGCCAAAGTGGGTACAATACTTACTTCCATGTAAATGTACCTAGGTATATAATGCACTCTAATGAAAATATTTATAATCAGTTTAGTTAACGCTATCAGCACTTAAAGGACAAAAATTGAAACTTTCACTGAATGAAAGAGTTTGGCTATGCTACTAAACAAAATATGCTATAAATTAAAAGATTTTGGTTATGCATCAATGTATCATAAGATGTGTCAACACATAAGCATTGAAAAGGCTTCAAAAATGCATACTCATCAACATAGCTAATTGACTCAAGTTTCATCATCTTTAGTGATATATTTTCACGTATTAGTCCATTTAACATTGATGATAATAAAGTTTTGATCATTTAGAGATACATCACTTGACTAAAATATTTTTTCATGTTAGAGTCTTTAGAAATTTTTTTGATTTTGATTTTTAATTTTAATTTTTAGATATCCTTATTTAACACTTTCTTTTAGTGCATAGTTAGGGCAAAGGATGTCCTTATGTAAATTTTGGATTTGGTTCATTTTTTAATGATAAGTGTCAAAGTGTTATGTCGATGGGCCTTGTCAATGTGGCCTCGTTGATAGGTCCCCATTGATGCGGCCCCATTAACATGATGTTGTCCACTTGACGGGGCCATGTCAATGTAGCATTTGCTATGTTTATGAGGCCTCATTGATGTAACTACATAATAAATTCTATAAATACATGCTCAATTATTATGTTTATGGGATGTCTTGTCATATTTGTAGTAAAACTCTTGTAGTTTTATCATTTGAGAGTTTGAAGTAGGAGTTAGAAAGCATATAGATCTTTATTCGAGCATTGATGTACTTGAGCACACCAGTGTGAATGGAAATAAAGATAAGCCTTTTGATCAAACCATGTAGCACTTGGAATAGAGTAATAATTTATTTCTACATTTACTATTTTCATTGATTACATGATTAATTAAGATAAGTAGCACATTAATTAATTAACTAATTAAGTTAAATAGATTAACCACATAAGTACAACTACTTTGAGCATAACATGTAACACTTGGTAATCTCAGCAATGCTTAACACTGGGTAGCCCAGTAGTGTGTATGTGTTCAAGATGTGTACAAAAAGTGGGAACAGATGCTTATGTTAGGATAGTTAGTCATTAATTAACAATCAAATTAGTTAAATTGGTTAATAAATTAAGTTTCAATTTGTTATCAATTTTAGTTGGATAAAATATAAAATAATAAAAATCAGGTGCCCCAATTACACTTAACCATATGACTATGCTTCACAAGTGTAGTTGGAAAGACAATGATCATCACAACTAGATTTCACTTCCTAGAACCAGCGTACTTAGGAACTTAATTTTTGTAGAATTTGACTATATTGTGTGTGAACACTTGTAATTCGTATGGTTAGTCATAGTTTATACTTGTCACTCATCAATGGCATCATTGTTGGGGACCCTTTTGGTTTAAAACATGTGCTATCTAGGCATAGTGAAAATCATTAACATCGCTGGATGAACCCTAAGGTAAAAATCATTCTCCAAATGAATATAACAAATTAAGCACATTGATCTAATATTTTAATTGTAGAATGTCTTCTTCTTACAAGCATGATGATACTAAACTGCTAGTGCCTCAAGAATGCAAGGTGGTATATACTCATCTAGATGAGTATGTGCCTAACTTCTCCTTCATCCTACACCAGGATAAAAAACTATGGTGGTGAGATATGGAGGGCAATGTTGTAATGCCTCCTCATCAATATATGCCTAGGATGCTACTCCAAACTCTTAGAAGGTTGGTCATTCAAGATATTTAATAAGAGTACATTGTGCATGACTATGACTACTAGGACCATCGTCCCATTGAAACACAACATAGGAGAGATCAACACTAGGAGAAGCACCATGAGGCTATGAAGGGAAAATGGTTCACCAATCCCTTATTATTTCTCAACCAAAAAAATAAGGGATTCTCAACATGAAGATTCTCCATCCCTTAATATTGGTGATGGGGGCTTGAAGCTGAAGTTTCCATTCACTATCAACAATCTAGATTCAAGAAAAAGTGGGAGTCCAAGTAGGCACTCAAGTAAGCATCAAGATGACAAAAAAGCTAATGAATGTGACTGTGACAAGTGTATAGGAGGTGGTAGAAACCATGGTACTGGTATTCCTCCTTCTTCTTTTCCTACTTCATTTGCATCTTCTTCTTTCTCTTTTGTTCTGATAGACATTGCAAAAAGGACAACCATGATGAAGGTAAACATCAAGATAATAATGATTGCTAGGCCCACCATGAATGAAGGGGTAGTAGAGGACATCATAGGAATCATTGAAATAGTGATGATGATGAGCCTTTATTCGTAACTTGGAGTATGCTAAATATTGCAGAGGTAGTGAAAATCCCAAGTAGGCATGTGAAAGATAGTTAGATCAAGTGACTTGACATGAATAATATCCCTAGATTTGAGGGGGGATATAACTCTAATCTAAAAACACATCTTCAAGACTTTCATGATGCTTGTGCCTTACAAAATATTAAAAATTATTGGTAGAAATTAAAGGTATTTCCTAGGACACTCATTAAGGAAGTAAAAAGCTTGTATTGATCCTTGGAGCTAGAATCTATACATAGGTGGAATACAATGATGAAGCTATTAGATGTACTCTTAAGTGTCCAATTTAAGAAGATAGAACCATGGATGAAAGCAAGGAACAAATGAACCCTTGGATACCACCAGGAGTAGATACTATTCTCTCATACATTAATGCCTTGGCCATGGTTATTCTCAGCAAGAACAAATTTACCACATCATAGATGGACTCATATTAGAAACAAGAAGAACCCTTGGGGTTTATGCTAAATGAAGAGTATTAGAACTTAGAGCTAATCAAATCTAAAGGCTTATAGAGCATGTAGCAAAAGAAGAAGGAGATTTGAGGAAATAGGGAAGTGCTAAAGAATATAATAGGGATCCTTCCATCAGAAAAATGAAGGTTTGATTTTATGACAATGAGGTGGTGAATAGAAAGACCTTGCCAATCCTAAAGTCTATGCCTAAAATTTCAGCCAAGGTAAAAAAAATGTGGGATTTTTTGGATGAAAAATTGCAAACTACTCTAAATAGCATAAAAGAATCAAGAGAGTAGAGTAGTGACTGTAACCATAGGAGGTAGAAAGTAGCTAAATGTGTCTCCAAAATGGGTAAGGGTAAGCTTATGATAGTAGAAGAGGTTGTGGAGTTAGAATTAAATGATGATGGTGGATGTAAAATCTACCAATATGAACATCATAAGGAATGTTTCCCCATCATGTCACACTTATAGGAGTTTGGGATGTATGCTTTGAATCCATGACTAGTAAAAAGACAAACACATAAAAGATTGCCTTATCCTCAAGGCAAACCTAGGTAGTTCCATCAACAACAACAATATTATCCAAGGGGAACTCCACCACAACTGCACGAGTAGTACCAGTAGTGGCAACACTCATAGTCATTGAGGATGCCACCACTAAGGAAATAGTAGCCTTACAGATAACCAGATTCATATGGGTATTACGTTTAGAAACCCCTGTCTCCATATGACTCTTTCAGTCATGTTTCTCCTCTCCAACATCACTACTGTTCTCATGAATACTATAGAACTCATTCTTCACATTTTACAAGGGATACCATATTTCATCCTTATCCTCCTCCTATTCCTACACCTATTTCTCCATCCTTAATGCAACTACCGCTAGCTCCCTCCATGTAGGATGAACTTCTAATCCAACCACATCAATGCAATGCTACCAAGGCCATCAATCTAAAACTAGTTAATCAACTAAATGGTTTAGAACCTCATGCTTGTGAAAGGCCATTTTTCATTCCAACAACCCTACTAAGCCCTCATATACTTAGGCGATTGGTCATCCTACTCCTACCTCATTCTCTACAAACCATTTCATTGGGAATGCTTCAAACCAAATGCCACCTAAAATCCATACTATAATGCTCACTCATGTTGTATCTAATTGGATCCAGGTTGGCAACCTTTCTAGGAAATTAACTAATCCTAGGAGTCCTTTTATCTATTTATAAATTGTTGTGAATGAACCAGGTAAATCTCTTCTTGATTCAAGTTCCAATGTTAACTTGATTTCTCATGAGATGTATATTACCTGGAACCTACCACCTCTCAAGAAGAGCAATATCCGATTGGAATCGATAGAGTAGTCCATTACTATTCCATTGGGGCTGATAGAAGACATTATGACCATTGTCTATGGTTGGTCTTATCTTACTGATTTCCTAGTAATCAAGGTTGAAAACTATAAAGGGCACTTCCCAGTTATTATGGCAAGGGCATGGCTAAGCATTGTTGATGTGAGAATGGGCATAAGAGATCTTTCCCTAGAAATATCTAAGGAAAATGAATTTGGAAAGATTAAGAAGAAGTGAGTTCCATGTACGTGATGCAATTGCATGTAGAAGCTCTACTCTGTGAAATGAGCATCTATCTTTGTATGTAGGCAATGTGCACATGAAGTAGATATTCAAAGGTATATGTATGCAGTAGCCATAAAACAAGAGGACACCCAGTGGCTAACCACTCATCATTAAAGTAGCACAATGTGCATGGAAACTATTGAGAACCTGACATGTGCTTATGTCATAGGCATGAATGAACTAGAGTAAGTTTATCACCAACTTTCTAGTGATGAAAATGATGATAGAAATTGGGAAGAGTTGGAGATCAATGAGAATTTTAAACAAGAGCCTCTAGAGTTGAAAACCCTACTTGTTGGCCTAGAATATGCATTCTTGAAAAATGGAAAGTTGGTCATACATAATGCCAAACTTGCTCCTAAGTAAAAATAAAAACTATTGAAAGTGATCAATAAATGGTTAATAGCCTTTACCTGGTCATATCCTCAACTTACTAAAATTTATCCATGGTTATGCCATTACTACATTTATACTAATCCATCCATGAAGCCAAGGAGGTAGCCACAATGGTGGTTGAACCAAAAATTAAACCAAATAATCAAAGAGGATATTTAGAAACTCCTTAAGGCAAGGTTCATCTAATCCATTGCAAATAGTAAGTGGGCCAACCTACTCATGATAGTGCTAAAAAGAGGTGGCAAATGGTGGGTTTGTATCAACTTAATGCTATTAAACATGGTAATATTTAAAGATCATTTTCAATTTCCATTCATTGTTCAAGTGTTGGACACCATAGCTAGGCATTGCTATTACAATTTTCTAGATGGTTCTAGTGGCTATATCCAAATCTAGATTGCACTAGAAGACCAAGCCAAAAAAACATTCACAAGTCCCTTGGGGACTTTTGCATAATGAAATATGCCTTTTGATGTGTGCAATGCTCCTACAAATTTTCAAAACCTAGTCTTAAGCATCTTTTAGTAGCAAAGTGGTAGCAGAGTGAAAGTCTTTATGGATGACTTCTCCACTTATGGCACTATATTCAAGCAAGCCTTTGACTACCTTGAGTAAGTACTCCAAAGATGTGTGGAAACAATGTTACAACTCAATTGGTAGAAGAGTCATCTCATGGTCGAAGAAGTCATAGTATTGGAACACAAAATTTCTCAAGCAAGGATTGAAGTGGACCTTGAAAAGATAAGGGTCATTCAAGGAATAACTCATCAACCAAAAATCATCAAAGATGTTCAGTCATTCCTTGAACACACTAGTACTACCCAAGATTCATATAGAATTTCTCTAAGATCTCAAAACCATTGGTCAAGTTAACAAAGAAAGATGCTCTATTCATCTAGACTAAGGAATGCTAAAAGACATTCCATAACCTTAAGGAGAAGCTCATAGAGATTCTAGTTTTACAAACACCTGACTGGTCTAGATTGTTTCATATCTTGATAGATGCATCAAATTAAGTCTTAGGGACTATGCTTACATAGTTGGACGATAAGAAACATCTATATTACATCCACTACACAAGTCAAAATATTGTGGGTGCATAGTTGAAGTGCACCAAAATGGAGAAAGAACTAATGGTGGTGATGTATGCTTTGGAAAAGTTCAATTACTATGTGCTTGGATATAAAGTGTTTATGTACATTGACCATAGTGCTATCTGCTTCATAATGAATAAGCCAACGATGAGCTTTTATGTCATATGGTGTTTGGTGATCTTACAGGAATTTGATCTTACAATGGTAGATCGAAAAGAGATTAAGAATATGGTCATTGACCATCTCTCTTGATTATGATAGGATAACAAAGAGGAGGAGAGCCTACCTACTCTCGAACCAATCTCCTAATGAACTTCTCTTTGCTAGTGCAATAAATGAACAAGTGCCCATAGAATTCAAATGGTATGATGGCATCCTCACTTTTCTTTTCACTCAAGAGATGCCACAAGATTTGGACTAAAGGAAGAAATAATATTTTTTTCATTAGGCCAAAAAATTCATGGAAATCAATGGATACCTTTACAAGGTGTGTGCTAATGACCTGGTTTGTTGGTGTGTACCTGATGCTGATCAACTGTGCATTCTCTAGGATGCTCATGAGGGTCCTTATGGGGGACACTATGCAAAGAGATGCATGACCATAAAAATCTTAATGGTAAGATACTATTGGCCCATAACCTTTAGGGATGCCCACCAGTTTGTCTAATCCTGTGAATTCTATTAATGAGATGGTGGTATGACCACACAAATGGAGCATCCTCAACAATGGATTTAACCACTAAAACCCTTTGACATATGGGGCATTGACTTCATGGATTCCATCACATCCATGTAAAATGGAAATGCATATATAATCATTGTTTTTGATTACTACAAAAAATGGGCAGAAGAAACATTCATCATCGACTGTACATCATCCAATGCTGTATGGTTTATATAACAAAATGTTGTGAAAAGGTTTGGGGTGCCACATGCATTGATTTTTGATAACAAAACCCATTTTATAGGTGCTAATTTTTACAAGCTTATGTAATGCATAGGGGTTGAACATAAATTAATAACACCCTACCACCCGCAAGCCAATGGTCAAGTAGAAGTTACCAATAGGGAGATCATGAAGATCCTAACAAGAACTGTTAACAAATATAGGAGAGATTGGAGCACAAAATTAAATGATGTTCTTTGGGCATACTGCTCAAAATGGAAACTTCCTATAGGCTACTCTCCCTATGAGCTAGTGTATGAAAAATTACCAACTCTACTATCCAATCTGAGCTCTGTACACTTTCAATAGCCTTTGACCTGGACCTTGTCCTAAGTTTGGCATAAAAAGAAGGATTGATCAACCTAAATGTGCTAGACAAAAATTGATTGGTAGCCTTATCCTTGAATGAAGTACATAAGACATTCAACAAATAATGACATGACCTAAGAATTAGAAGGATCAAACTTTAACTTGGAGATAAGGTCCTCTATTGGAACCACACACATGTTCCTCAAAAAACCAAATTTCAAATACTGTGGAAGGGGTCTTATATAATCGATGAAACCTTTCCTTATTGGGCCATGATAAGATACATACTTGAAAGCCCAAAGAAGAAGTAGTTAGTCAACATCCAACAGGAAAAAACTTTCAATGAGCCCAAGCAAGCCAATGCAACAAATACCTCAACAAATGGACAACCATGCTCAATTTTTTGGATCTCCTCCTTCCACCTTAATCATGAGGAAGATGGCCATTCATGTTAACCATATATATGGCTCCTCAATTTTTCTATTTTTGTATTACACATTTTTGTTTTTTGTAAATTTTTTATTTTCTTTTATACCTTTTTAAAACTTTTTTATATTTTACAACATTTTTTATTTTACAACATTGTTAGTACATTTAAATTTTTCTTGAATATTTTACACTTTCTTATATATTTTACCTTATTTTATTTTACTTTATTTTAGTGTGATTTTCTAATTTTTGTTAATAAACATGCTCTATGCCAATAGGACACAGTGGTGCTATAGTTGTTGCTAATGGTGGTTTGTGCTTAATGTTTTTGTATGCTAATGTCTATTTTCTATTTTGGAATTTTTGTATTGATGGCTAAGACATGGTTTCTTTTTCATGGAATAGGCAGTGAGTCCACAACATCCACCCATCCACAAGAATCTATGGTTTTCCTTGTTTTGAAAATGTTAGGTCCCTTTCATTAAATAAACCTTTAATCAATTTGCGGCCTTGGTGATTTCTAGAATTAGGAAAGATTCAAAGGTTTGCACAAGGTGTGACTTTAAGGGGATTTAATACTCTTTATACTCTTCTACTTGGATGCATTTTTTTAATGGATTTCCTACCGTTCTATGTTGACCAATAATAGTGATGGGACGCGATATCGCATGGGCTGCGATATCACGTCTTCCTTGTGATATCATGTACACGATGTATCATATGCGATATCGTGTCTTCCCTGTGATATCGCGTCGCATCTTCCCTACGATATCACAGTCCACTGCCATTTCTATAAATAAGAGGTGGCCCTCCATTGTTTCTCAATCTAAATCTAGACCCTTAGCAAAAATCTGGTAGTTTTACCTCTCTAGAGATAGAATAATTTCCATGTGCCTATAGTAGGAGCTCCAAAGTGAACGGATCTTTATTCAAGCAAATATTGTACCTGAGCACAAGTTTGTGTGTGGTAATAAAGATAAACTATTAGATAAACCTTGCAGTGCAT
This sequence comes from Gnetum montanum, assembly GCA_015680685.1. Lineage (NCBI taxonomy): Eukaryota > Viridiplantae > Streptophyta > Gnetopsida > Gnetales > Gnetaceae > Gnetum > Gnetum montanum. The sequence continues at coordinate 180,205 of MNCI01009873.1, read as the reverse complement.
GGAATAGGCTAAATAGGAATTTAATTATTGTTATTTATTATTCATCATTTAAATGATTTATTAGTTAATTAAATCTCTCTCAACCCTTCTCTCATAGTTAAGTGCATTCAGTACGACCGCTTCAAGCACATGCGTTACGCTTGGTAATCCCAATAACAACTAGCGTTTAGTAATCCCAGAAGGTTGCATTGGCTCAGGGTGTGAACAGTAAGTGGGAAAAGATACTGATGCTAGGTTAATTAAGGCTTAGTTAGTTAGTTAAAGTTAGTTAATTAGTCTCTTCACCCTTTCCCTGCTAGCTTAGGCGATAAAAACATAAAAGATATAAAAATCACATACCTCAGACTTACTTAACCATACAATCATGGAAAATACAAGTAAGTCTGGGAAGACAATGAATGATTAACCTTAAGTGTTCCATAAGGTGTGTAGGCACTTAGTCTGCAAAGTTCAACTGGATCATGCGTGTAACGCTTGTATTCATATGGTTGAGTGTAGGGGTACCTCGTCACTCATCATTGGCGCCATTGCCAGGGACTAAGTGTTTGTGCACTAAGTAGAACATAGGAAATCATCCACATAGTTGGGAAGCTTAAACAAACCCTTAGGGTTAATCAGAAGAAATTTTAAACAACGGTCAATAGCACACCAAGTAAGATAACAATGTCTTCTTCTTCTCATAAAAGCACTTCACCACCTAGGGATCACACAAGAGACAGTCAACAGTCTAACACATGTAACCTAGATCTACCAATTCCTCAAGAGTATCGGGTAGTGTATACTCATCACGATGAGTATATACTTGATTTTATCTTTATCCTCCATCAGGATGAACAATTGCGTTGGCGAGACTTGCAAGGTAACATAGTGTTACACCCAGATCGGGCAGTCCTTAACATGCTCCTTCATGCTCTTGCACAGATAGACATGATGCAGCTATATGCTGAATACGTTGCAAAAGATTATGACACAAGGGACTACCATCTCACAGATGTGCAACGTCAATGGGACTTGTGGCAAGAGAGTCACCACACATCATTGAAGGGCAAAGGTCCCTGTAATGCTTTTCCTGTCATAAGAGAAATTAGGGGTGGTGAACCTATCTCAATAGGTTCTTCATGAAATGATGTTCCCCCTCCTAATGATGGTGAGGAGGTGGGGTATCAAAACCTGTGATCCACGATACACAACCCTGGTTCTGATTCCCATGAACACCAAGTGTTCACTGAGGGAACAAAAACACATGACAAGGACGGGCATTTGAATCGTCATCACAATGGGGGTCGTAGCCACTGAAGAGAAGTTAGAAACATCATCATGGCGATGGTTCCCCTTCTTCTTCCCCTTCATCACATCATTCACCCTCTCCTTCCACATTAGGACGTAGTCACAAGGAGCATAATGGTGAGGATAAGGGTAAGAAAAATGAGAGACCTTGACAAGAGAGTTGAGAGAGAGGATGAGGGCATTCTCGAGAATCAAGGCATGAAAGAAGGAAAAGTAGGGAACCACGTAGGCATCATAGACATCATGAGAGAGATGATCATTATGAACCCCTACTTGCCACTCGAAGTATGTTAGACATTATAGAGGCTGTGAGAATACCTACAACGCATCAAAAAGACATTCGGATCAAGAGACTAGACATGAATAATATTCCACGACTTGAAGGGGGAGACAATGCTAATCCGCAAAATCACTTACAAGCATTCCACAATGCCTGTGCCTTGCAAAATATTGAAAATAAGTGGCAGAAGTTAAATTTATTTCTTAGAACACTCATAAAAGAAGTAGAGAGTTGGTACCAATCCTTAGAGATGGAAACCATTAGGAGGTGGAGTACAATGCTAGAATTATATAATAATAAATACCAAAAGTAGTCTAGAGTGTCCAACTTATGTAAGCAGATCCAAGGATGGAACCAGGGTAATCATGAGCCCTTGGATGCTACCATGGGCCAATATTATGCATTGCTACATCATTGCCCAGGCCATGGTTACGCACAATGGGATCAACTCTGCCACCTCGTAGATGGGCTAAGACACGAAACTAGGAGAACCCTTGGGACATATGCCCAAGGGAGATTATCTGAACTTAGGTCCCACGAAGTTCATAGATTGTTGGAGCAAGTAGCTAAAGAAGAAGAGAAGCTACGGAAAAGAGAAAGTGTAGAAGAGTATAACTGTGATCCTTCCCTCCGAAAGAAGGAAGTAAGATTCTATGAGGAAGAGGATGAGTCACCACTCGAGGAGTTGGTGAATAGAAAAACCTTGTTGCTATAGAAATTAATAATGGAAGTGTCAGCTAAGGTAGATGAAATATGGAGCTCCTTAGATAGTAAAATTGAAACGGTCTTGAAAATCATAGAGGAGTCTAAGGAGGAACGAAGTAGTGACCATGATAAGAAAAAGCGGAGAGATGCAGGTCATGCACGTAACAAAGGTAAGGGAAAAATGACTATCTCCGATGAGGTTGTGGATTCTAACATGGACAATGACGATGGATGTGAGATCTTCCAATATGACCATCCTAAGGGATGTTGCCCGATAATCTCACATCTACAAGAGTCCAAGGTGTATGCACTCAATCCAAGACTTAACAAACGACAGGCACCCTGAAGGTTACCTCATCCCCAAGGTAACCCAAGACAGTTCCACCAACCGTTAACATATTATCCAAGTGGAACTCCACGACAACCTATCAGGCAACACCAATAGTGGTAACACCCACAGTCATGGGGGATTCCACCACCTAGACAATAATACCCTTACTGGCAACTAGACCCATATGGCTACTACGTGCAGCAGCCGATTTCTCCAAGTGACTCTATGGCTCATGCAACCCCACAACATCACTACCAAGTTCAGGAGTATTTTAGGACTCTTTCTCCTATGGAAGATACACCACATGCATACCATCCTCTAAATACATCCGCCACTCATACTCTAATAGTTCCACTACCACCTGCTCCAACAATACAAAGGGAACTCCCCACTTAACTATAGCAACGTAATGCAACGAGAGCTATAAACCTTCAACCCACTGCTAGTTCTAACAACTACATGAAGAGAAGACCTTTTTTCAGAACCAAAAGCCCAAAAAAGCTCTCACAACCACAAGCAGTTGAGTTTGTGCATGCTCCTCCAACAAATAAGGCTTCGAAGCTCCCTTCAAATCAACAACAGGGCTTAACGCATACGGTTATGTTAACACATATCGTCATTGATTGGATAAAGGTGGGCCACCTTCCCAAGAAACTCTCTAACCCTGGAAGTCCCTTAATCTACCTCCAAGTTGCTGGGAACAAACCACGTAAGACTCTTCTTGACTCAAGTTTCGGAGTCAACTTAATCTCATGAGAAATGTATAAAGCCTAGAACCTATCTTCCACTCAAGAAGAGAAATATTCAACTAGATCTGGCTCACCAATCCATCACCATTCCATTGGGATTGGTGAAGGACATCATTACCACTATGTGTGATTAGTCATACCCAGTTGATTTCCTGGTGATAGAAGTCAACAGTAATAAAGGGGACTTCCCAATTATAATGGGGAGGGCATGGCTCAACACCATCAACATGTGCCTAGGAATTCTTGATCTTTCATTGGAAATATCTAAGGAAAATATTTATGGAAACATCAAGAAGAAGAAAGATCCATGCATCACATACAGTGACTCAGAGGGTGATGACATACAAGAATGCTAAACATCTCTTGTATGCAACCGATGTGCCCAAGAAACTCAGATACAAAGGTGCCTGTATATAGCAACCACACAACAAGAGAACACCCAGTGGTTGACAACTAATCAAGAGAGTAGCCCACCAACATGCATGGAACAAACTAGGGGAAAAACTTGCATCCACAATGAAGGCATATATACACTGGAGTATGAGTGTCGCCGACTTCCACCGCTTAACCTAAAAACATCAATCGGGAGAAGTTGGACATTTCTAAAAAATTCAAATAGGCACTCATTATTTTGGATCTCTTCCTTTCAATTTAGTCATGGGGGAGATGCCCACCTATGCTGATCATTCGGGGCCCTCAGTTCTTTTAAATTTTTGTTTTACACATTTTTGTTTTCCACATTTTTGTTTTACAATTTCTTTAACTTTTCTTATTTTTTTTTTACAACATTGTTTATACTTTTTCATTTCTTTATGTGTGAGTATGTGTGTGTCTTATCCATTTTGTTAAGTTTGTCACCCACTAAGTGCTATTAAATGATGGTATGAACTATTTTCTATTCGTTGCTAATGTTTGGTTTTTACCTTTAAGTTACATTGTTAATACTAAGGTATGTTCTTTTGATATGGCAGGCAATGAGATCACTTCATCCAG
>MNCI01009873.1:153009-175514 GCA_015680685.1 Gnetum montanum | reverse complement strand
TCCATTCTCTTCTTTCCATCATTCTTCCTCCATTGTCCACCTCATTGCCAATTGTATCATTAGTGTATATTTTGGTTGATGCATTGTTTTCTTTTTGGTAAATTCTTGTGGTTAAGAATTTAAATCTTGTTCCAAATGACATTCCCAGAGCCTACGGACTCTTTGAATGTGGGTTTGTCAAGGCATTAAGGGCATAAACCTACTTTGGGGAGGATCCACTGACATTCCTATTTGGAAACCAGTTAAATTCTTTTCCTTAAACATTTTTGCAATCAACTCTATTTTTTTCATTTCCATCGTGACATTTATTTTATCGATGTTATAGTTTTCTCTTTTTCTCCATCTTTCTTGTTCATTTTCTTTCTCCATTCTATCACTACCAGAGGCTCACTCTTAGTCTTGGAGGTCCTGACCCAATTTTTTTGATTTTCGCCTAACCCCTACACCTTCGGTAGTCACCATTATTATATCTCTAGTATTTGCATCAACCATACCACAACTCAGGCAATGGACCTTACACCGAAGCAAGGTATCAATTACATTATGATTCATTTACCCTTGCTAATATAAGATTGTGTTGTGTGTGCAGATGACAATCATAAAACAATGGATTGGATCTGGAGGAAACACTTGGAATGGATCAATGCTGAAGCAGTTATGCAAGAAACAAGATTGATGGTGTACATATGGATAGATAACAAAAGGCACAAATTTGGTGTTGGCAGCAACAAAACTTCTCTCTCTCTCTCTCTCTCTCTCTCTCTCTCTCTCTTTCTTAGTTGCCAAAAGACGCCTGATGTCAAATGTAAAAGGTATTCACTCTTGTTGTTGTGAACACCAATTTTGTTATGTTTCTTAATGATGATCCGTTCACATGTCATCCCATTCACCATTAGTTCCATTCAAGTCAATAATCCCATACCTCCCAATATTTTGTAAGGAACTTGAGGACGAGTTTTTATTCAGTCATGGGGGTATGATGGGATGTAATATCGCATGGGCCGTGATATCATGTCTTCCCTGTGATATCACGTATGCGATGTATCATACACAATATCTCGTCTTCCTTGCAATATCACATATGTGATATTGTAGTCCATCGTCATTTCTATAAATAAGAGGTGGCCCTCCCTTGTTTTTCAATCTAGATCTAGACCCTTAGTGAAACTCTAGTAGTTTTACCTCTCTAGAGATAGAATAATTTCCATGTGCCCGCAGTAGGAGCTCCAAAGTGAATGGATCTTTATTCGAGCAAATATTGTACCTGAGCACAAGTTTGTGTACAGCAATAAAGATGAACTGTTGGATAAACCTTGTAGTGCATGGAATAGGCTAAACAAGACTTTAATTATTATTATTTATTGTTCATAATTTAAATGCTTTAGTAGTTAATTAAATCTCTCTCAACCCTTCTCTCATAGTTAAGTGCATTCAGTACGACCACTTCGACCACATGCGTTATGCTTGGTAATCCTAGTAACAACTAGCGTTTGGTAATCCCAGAAGGTTGCATTAGCTTAGAGTGTGAACGGTAAGTGGAATAGATACTGATGCTAGGTTAATTAAGGCTTAGTTAGTTAGTTAAAGTTAGTTAATTAGTCTCTTCACCCTTTCCCTCTTAGCTTAGGCGATAAAAACATAAAAGATATAAAAATCACATACCTCAGACTTACTTAATCATACAATCGTGAAAAATACAAGTAAGCCTGGGAAGACAATGAATGATTAACCTTAAGTGTTCCATAAGGTATGTAGGCACTTAGTCTACGGAGTTCAACTAGATCGCCCGTGTAATGCTCGTATTCATATGGTTGAGTGTAGGGGTACCTCGCCACTCATCAAATAGGAAGTTAAATAAGTCTCTGCATGGTGTGGTTTCCATCCAAAAAAAGAAAAAAACAAACAAAAAAATAAAAAAGAGAGAAAAAAATAAGATGGGAATTCAAAGCACATCCCTTAGACAAATAAACAGGCTACAAGCATTGGTTATGGGGCTAGAAAGACATGTTACCCATGCTTGAAGGTTCCCTCTAACTAAGTCCCTCTCTCACTTCCTACCTCTCTTTTCTTCTCTTTAAGAAATGGTGGCTATTTTGTGGAAGCACTCTTGTGTCTCAAGGGGGTGGATTAGTCTTAGAGTGATAATGCGAGCTCACTAAAAGTGGTTGGTTTTGGTCTGGACTAAGGATGAGTCCTCTTAGGTCATCTAATAATAAATTCACAAGGGACTTATTATGACCTCAATTTGAAACTCCATTCCACCTTCTACATCATCCATTTATGCTACCCATAACTCACCTCACTACTAGTGTCTATGTTCTTATTCGGTGTATTTGTCTGACGTACCAACATTCTTTGGTGGAATCTTCTGGGTTTTGATCTTTAACTTTCATAAATAATTAATCACCTATGGGGTCCATAGACTCCATAGGTTCAAGTTATGTAAGGGAAAATAGGGCATGTGCCTACTATGTGAAGGACCCACTTGCATATCTCTTGGTTGGATTCATTAAGCAACTTATCCTTAGGCATTATTGTAATCAGAATCATTCATGCACCCATCTTCTACATCCAACCTTGTGTTCCTTTAAATAATTTTATTCAATTCACATATTCTTTGTCAACTTTTTGGTTTGTGAGCTTTCAAAGACTCTCTTCAATGATTTCATCGTATTCTTGGTTTTTTTGGGACTTTATAGACTCCAAATTCATTCAAAAAATTCTTGTGTTTTTTTGAAATATTCAAATTTCAAAATTTTGTTTACAAACCCCATAAATGGGGCATTTTCAATAGAGCCCATGTGTATACAAGGCCCCATATACATGACCTCATTAACATAATGCAAAAATACTATATATATGAGCGACGACCCTTTAGAAATTTTCACATTTACTCTCAAATGCCTAAAGATTTTTTGTAATTTCTAGAGCCCATAACTTCCTAACCGTTTCTTTGAATCACTCCATTTTTTAACCCTGTAGCTCCCAGAGGTAAGCTCTTAGTTGTGGGGGCTTCGAACATGCCATTTTTAATAGAGAACTTTTTGACATTTTTCTAATCCCACAAAGGATTAACTAAGGAATCAACATTAAAACACCAAATTACAAGAGTTAAACCTTTCCAATGAGCTTTGATGACACTTATAATAAAAAAATTATTATTATTAGTTAATAAAATAATCAACCTACCATGGTCTAACTGTAGCCAAGTGTAACTAATTAACGAGATAAGGTATTCAAATATTTTAAGTTACACATTATATCTACTAATCCACAATGTGTTGTGATTGTAGATGACACCAAAAGGAAAAGACAGACAAGAAGGAGGACCATCTCAACTAAGGAAAAATGGCCAAGAATAGTAAGGGGCCAAAAATAGACCCAAGAATAACTGATGGCAACCTATGCCATGGGACCTCTTAGGGAAGAGGCCGAAGTGAAGTCTATTCATCAATTTCTATAACAGGTGCCAACAACAAAACATTCCCATTGGGATGAGGCACCACCTCAATAAGTGAACCTTAAGGTGACCTTGAAATAATCCAATAGAAATCAAATCAAATCAAGGGAGGTCCAAAAGATTAGTGGTCAAAGAGTTGATTTAGCTCTTTCTTGGAGCAAGCATCTAAAGAGGTACAAGACCAATTAAAGACCTCTCCTATGCTGCCAATTATCACTTTTAGTGGAGAGTGGTATATGGGAGAGACATTCCTATTTTGGAAAAATAGGTAGGCTAGTTCAATGATGAAGATCAAGGAAATTTCTATTTCTTGCTTAGTGCAAGCCATTACAAAGGCACTTGGGTTTCCTAAAACTAGGGTGAATCTCACCAAGATTCTAATGTAGGAGGACCCTAGCATAAAAAAGTAATGGGTTTAGTGATGCTATGGTGTCAACCACAAGGAGTATGACATACTCACATAGGCAGAAAGAATCCACTACAAGATTTTGGCCTATCATTTAAATCCCATGATGAGGCCTAGCAAGATCAGTGCTTTTTTTGCCTATGCATGTGCTACTATGAGTGGAATATTCTTGGTCAACCTTCCACAACTAATATACCTAGAAATATAAAAATGGTTCAAGAATAATGAACATGGAAGGAAGGCACTTCCCTTTCCATGCTTCATTAGAAAATGATGTCCAAAGGAAGGAATAGCCTACTACACTAATGATGTTGTTTGATGTGCTCTGACTACTAATTGGGTAGAGATGATGAAGTAAAAAACTCTTGCAACAACAATCCAAGAAGAGAAGTAGTAGCCACCACCTCCACCTACAACTCAAAAAATATTGCTAGATGTCATTGTAAGATCCTAATGGTGAGTACCAAGAATGGTTCTTGAGTGAGCAAGAGAAACAAGCCCATTGTGAGCACGAGTGGTGGAGACTAATTTGTGTACTAGCCCATGATGAGTCACCTAAAGGAGGTGGCACAAATAGTTAGCCTAATGGGAGGAGGTGGATTCATTTTTTTTTGCCCAATGAATGCAATCGTTCATGAGGTTGAATCCTAGCACTAGAGAGGGAACGATATGTATCTTAGAACAAAAATAACTCTTAGAGATTTTTGAGAATGTTGTGACCTTTTTGATGCACTTGGAGGAAGGCAAGGGATCATTAGTATTGGTGATGTAGCACTAATGACAAGAAACAATAGTAGAGGTGGTTGCTGAAAAAATCATTGAAACACTCAATCCATGTGTGGAATATGTACTAGATGTCACTCCACTTAAAGATGTACAAATATTCACAAGGATCATAAGCAGCAAATTAAGTGTAACACAATATGAACAACTGCAAGACTGAATGGTAGGAAGCAAACAACTACTTTCGGATGTCTTTGACCTTTTGGATAGTATAACTACAACCCAATCAAAGTTGCTAGAGGCAAGGGGTAAGAATATTATTTTAGAAGGACAACTTGAAATAGCTAAGGAGTTGAATGAATGCTTGACTATGGAAGTTGTTGAATTACAAGCCTAGATTGCCAACCCTTCATTTCTCAACCTAGCATAGACAAGCAATTAAGCTTTTAAATAGCTTCACACCAAGTTGAAAGGGGTTGAGGGAGTGATGGAGATAGTGGTGTTCTACCAATCCTTGGTAGAGGCCACCTAGCATAAAATTTAGAAGGCCTTGGATCTGACTTGCTAGGAGAATGTGTAATTAACTACAAAAAATCATAATATGTAGTTGACTATAGAAAATCATTGCCTATGAAACATTGATGCACATAAACAAAATCGATTAAATTTATCCATCAATAGTAAGAGCAACTAGCTAGAGCAAATACAGAGTTAAGAAGATTGGCAGCAAAGAAAAGAAACATCTCCATGGAGGAGATCCGTGTCATTTTCCAAAAGACTGTAATAGAGGTAGCCACTTGGAAATTAAAGGTTCTCAAATTTGAGAGAGTCAAGGATTACTATAGTGAATAGGTTGGCCTAAAAAAGGAAATAAATGAGAAACACTTTCAAGTGGCAAAGGCAAAGGTGAATGAGATTCTCCAACAAGGATGCAAATTATGGAAACCCATCATTGATGGGATTGATCAATATAATAAAGAAAATTTTACTTGAAGGAGTTGGAGATAGAGGAAATGACTAAATATATGGAGCTTTCCAATCTTTGGTACACAAACTTAGCTATATTGACTACCGAATGATCATGGTTAGAACTAGAAAAGTAGGTGGCTAGCTTGTATTTGTTGTATGAGGCTGAGTTCAAGCACCACAAGGACACCAAGAAAAAGCTTTCAATGGAAAACACTAAACTTGAGGCTCTCAAGGGCAAATATATTGATCAAAGATCCACTATTGAGAGCCTAGCCAAAATAATAAATGACTATCATGAGATGAAAAATGTAGTTAGTGTGCTTGATGTCGAATGCAAAGAATTTGCTACCTGGTTCATCAACGTCAAGGAGTTGTTCCCAATAATGCTTTGTCCATGGGATATTCCATTCCAGCCCACATCGATGATGCTATGTGGACTATGAATGATCCTTGAAGCAAAGAGGAGAAGATGAAGGCATTATTGGATGCCTTCTACCTTCCACTAGAGGTAACAACCATAGCAAGATAACCATAGCCTCCTCAGCCACTACACTTTCCTGAAGTTGGTTAATGTCCTTTAGAACCTTAGCAGCCTTCATTGCCTGGGATTATTTGATCTTCTCAACCATCTTCATGCCATCAGAGGAAGTGTTGTCCATTTTGAGTAGTCATGTTAAGGTGTTCAATTTTGTTTCATGAACACCACAAATTTTTGTAATGATGTTGATTTGTACACTCGGGCACTTAGTTTTTTTAACAATTTTGTTATGTCAAGAGTCAGTCAATAATCCAATACCTTCCCAATTTTGTAAAGAAACTTGAGGATGAATTTTCATTCAATCATGGGGGTATGATGAAGTGTCAAAGTGTCATGTCGATGGACCCCAATCGATATGGCCTTGTTGACATAGTGTTTGCTGTGTTTATGAGGCCCCATCAACACAACTCTGTAATAAAGTCTATAAATACATGCTCACCCATTTATGTGATGTCTTGTCGTAGTTGTAGTAAAGCTTTTGTAGTTTTGTCATTTGAGAGTTAGAATATTTTTTGAGTGCCCACAATGGGAGTCAAAAATTATATAGATATTTATTTGAGCATTGATGTACCTGAGCACACTAGTATGAATAACAATAAAGATTAGCCTTTTAATCAAACCTTGTAGCACTTGGAATATATTAATTGATGAGCCACGATATCGCGTTAGCCCCTGCGATATCACGTACACGATATCGCGACCTGTCACCATGTCTATAAATAAGAGGTAGCTTTTCCTTGTTCACTCATCTAGATCTAGACCTTAGCCAAACTATAGCAGTTTTACCATTCCAGAGTTAGAATAATTTCCATGTGCCCACAATAGGAGTCTCAAAGTGAATAGATCTTTATTCGAGCAAATTGTACCTGAGCACATATTTGTGTAAGGCAATAAAGACAAACTTTCTAATAAACCTTACAGCATATGGACTAAGCTAAATAGGATTTAATTATTGTTAAATGTTTAAATTATTTCCTAGATAATTAATCTCTCTCAACCCTTGACTCTCCTAGTTAAGTGTGTTCAGTATGACCGCTTCAAGCATGTGTGTAATGCTTGGTAACCCAGTAACGAGTAGCATTTGGTAATCCTAGTAGTGTTGCACTGGTTCAGGGTGTGTGTAGCAAGTGGGAATGGATACTAGTGCTAGGATAATTAGAACTTAGATTAATGAATAGTTAATGAAAGTTAGTCATTTAGTCTTTTCACCTTTCCTCTATTAGCATAAACGTTAAAAAGATAAAAGATATAAAATCATACACCTTAGGCTTACTTAATCATACAACCGTGACAATACAAGTAAGTATGGAAAGATAGTGATTGATTAACCTTAAGTGTTCCATTAAGGCGTGTAAGCACTTGGTCCTTGGAGTCCAACTGGATTGTGCGTGAGATGCTCGTATTCGTATGATTGAGTGTAGGGGTACCTTGCCACTCATCATTGGCACCGTTGCCGAGGACTTAGTTATTTGTGCGGTATGTAGAACATAGGAGATCATTCATATCTTTGGGATGCTAGAACGAACTCTTAGGGTTGATCAAAAGAAAAATAAGATAACAGTAATTAGCACACTGAACAGGACAAAAATGTCTTCTTATTCACACAAAAGCACTTGACTACCTAGGAACAACATTAGAGATAGTCAGCGGCACAACACACATAACCAAAATCTACCAATTCCTCAACAATTCCATGTGGTATATATTCATCACAATGAGTATATACCCAACTTTACCTTTATTCTCCATCAAGATGGACAACTATGTTGGAGAGACTTGGAGGGTAACATAGTGTTGCCTCCAGACTGAGAAGTTCCCAACATGCTCCTTCGTGCTCTTGCACTAATAGGCATGTCACAATTGTATGCAGAGTACATTACATGTGATTACGACACAAAGGACTACCATCCCACAGAAGCGCAACATCAATAGGACTTGCTGTAGGAGAGTTATCACACATCTTTGAAGGGCAAAGGACCCCATAACACTCCACCCATCTTAAGCAAAATTGAGGGTGGTGAACCTCTTTCAATAGGTTCTCCACAAAATGTTGTTCCCCCTTCTAATGATGGTGAGGAGGTGGTGTATCAGAACCTTCAATCCACGATTCACAACCCTAGTTCTGATCCCCACGAACACCAAGTGTTCAACGAGGAAACACAAACACATGACAAGGATGGGCATTCTAATCGTCATCACGATCAGGACCGGGACCATCAAAGAGAATGTAGGAAACATTGTCATGGCGATGGTTCTCCTTCTTCTTCACCTTCATCGTCACATTCACCCTCTCCTTCAGTATCAAGATGCAGTCATAAGGAACCTAACCATGAGGATAAGGGTAAGCAAATTGAGAAACCTTGATGAGAGAGTCGAGAGCGAGGATGAGGGCACTCTAGAGAATCACAACATGGAAGAAGGGAAATTAGGGAACCACATAGACATCATAGATTCTATGAACAAAATGACCACAAAGAACCCCTACTTGCAAGTCGAAGCATGTTAGACATCACGGAGGCCGTAAGAATTTCCACAAGGCACAAAAAAGATAGTAGGATCAAGAGGTTAGACATGAATAATATTCCATAATTTGAGGGGGGATACAATGCTGATCCTCAAAACCACTTACAAGAATTTCACGATGAATGTTCCTTGCAGAACATCGAGAATGAGTGGCAAAAATTAAAGTTGTTCTCAAGGACATTGATGAAAGAAGCAGAAAGCTGGTATTGGTCCTTAGAACTAGAATCCATTCGAAGGTGAAGTACAATGCTAGAACTGTTTAATGATAAGTATCAAATGTACTCCTAGGTGTCCAACCTGTGAAAGAAAATCCAAGGATGGAAGTAGGGAACTCATGAACCCTTGGATGCTACCATGGGCCAATAATATGCACTGTTACATCATTGCTTGGGCCATGATTACTTGTAGTAGGATCAACTACGCCATCTCATAAATGGACTTAGGCATGAAACTAGGAGAACCCTTGGAACGTATGCCTAAGGGAGATTATCAGAGCTTAGGTTCCATTAGATTCATAGATTGCTGGAGAAAGTAGCTAAGGAAGAAGGAGAACTACGTAAGAGAGAAAGTGCGAAAGAGTACAACCGCAATCCTTCCCTCTAAAAAAAGGGAGTGAGATTCTGTGAGGAGGAGGAAGAGTCACCAATCGAAGAGATGGTGAATAGGAAAACCTTGCTTCTCCAAAAATTAACAACAGAAGTGTTGGCAAAGGTAAACCAAATGTGGGACTCCTTGGATAGTAGATTTAAAACCATTCTTAAAATCATAGAGGAGTCTAATGAGCGAAGTAGTGACTATGATAAGAAGAAAAAGAGGGATTTGGACCATACACATAACAAAGGTAAGGGTAAAATGGCCATCATCAAGGAGGTTGTAGATTCTAATATGGACAATGATGACAAATGTGAGATATGCCAATATGACCATCCTAAGGGATATTGCCTAGTAATCTCACACCTGCAAGAGTCTAGGATGTATGCACTTAACCCACGACTTAACAAATGGCAAGTGCCCCGAAGGTTACCTTATCCCCAAGGTAATCTAAGGCAGTTCCACCAACCCTTAATGTATTATCCAAGTGGAACTCCACCACAACCTATTGAGCAACACTAGCAATGGCAATATCCACAGTCATGGGGGATGCCACCACCAAGGCAACAATATCCTTACCAGTAACAGAATCTATATGGCTATTATGTGCAACAACCAGTCTCTCCAAGTGACTCTGTTGATCACGTGACCCTACAATGTCACTAACAAGCTTAGGAGTATTATAAGACTCCTTCTCCTGGGGGAGACACACCACATACATACCATCCTCCGAACCCATCCGTGACTCTTACACCAATATCTCCACTACCACCTGCTCCAGCAATGCAAGGGGTATTCCCCACTCAACCACAGCAACCCAATGTCACAAGGGCTATGAATCCTCAACCTGCAGTTGGTTCTGACAATCTTATGCCGAAAAGACCTTTCTTTAGAACCAACAATCCAACTAAGCCCTCACCATCACAAGCAGTTGAACATCTAAACACCTCCATACCAAATAAGGTTTTGGGACCTCCTTCAATCCAAAAATCGAGCTTAACACACACAGTTATGTTAACACATGCTGTTACTGATAGGATTAAGATGGGCCACCTTCCTAGGAAATTCTTTGATCCTGGAAGTCCTCTAATCTATCTCCAAGTCACTGGGAATGATCCATGTAAAGCTATTCTGGACTCAAGTTCCAGAGTCAACCTAATATCATAGGAGACGTACAAAGCCTAGAACCTACCTCCATTAAGGAAGAGTAACATTTGACTAGAGTTGGCCAACCAGTACATCATTGTCCCCTTGGGACTGGTGGAGGACATCATTACCACTATATGTGGGTGGTCATATCTAGCTAATTTCCTAGTGATACAAGTAAACAACGATAAGGGGGACTTCCCAATAATAATGGGAAGAGCATGACTAAGTACTACACATGCATGCCTAGGAATCTGTGATCTTTCCCTAGAAATATCCAAGAAGAACACTTTTGGAAAGATCAAGAAGAAGAAAGTTTCATGCATCACATACAGTGACACAGGGTGCCATTGCGTGCAGAAATCATGGGTTATGTGAAGTTTAGCATTGCCTACATGCAATCAGTGTGTAGAAGAAATTAATATACAAAGGTTCTTATATGTAGCAGCCACATAACAAGAAGACACCTAGTGGCTGATGGCTGATTAAGAGAGAAACTCGATAACATGCATGGAACTAACTAAGGGAATAACTAGTGGTTACATTGGAAGCATAGACACACTTGAGCACATTCGTTACCAACTTCCAAACCTTAACCTTGAAAAAATTAATTGGGGGAAGTTGCAAATTCTTGAAAGATTTAGACAAGAGCCCCTAGACTTGAAACCATTGCCCACCAGTCTGGAATATATGACCCTTGAAAACAGAAAATTAGTAATCATTAACACAAGACTTATTCCCAAGCAAAAAGAAAGACTGCTGAAAGTGATAAACAAGTGGTCAAAAATCTTTGCCTAGTCATACCCCAAGTTAACCGAAATAGATCCTAGGATATGCTAGCATAAGATTTACAAAGACCCCTCCATGAAACCTCGAAAACAATCGCAAAGGTGATTGAACCCAAAATTGAAGCAAATAGTAATGGAAGAAATAGAACAGGTTCTTAAAGCTGGGTTTATATATCCCATTGTTGATAGTAAATGGGTTAGCCCTTTGGTTATCATGCCTAGAAAGGGATGAAAATGGAGGATGTGTATAGATTTTAGGCTACTGAACATGATAACATTTAAGGATCACTTTCCGTTGCCATTCGTTGACCAAGTCTTAGACACCATAGCAAGGCATCGCTGTTATAGTTTTCTAGATGGCTATAGTGGGTATAACCAAATATGGATAGCCCTAGAAGATCAAGCCAAGACAACATTCACCAATCCTTGGGGAATGTTTGCATATAAAAAAATGCTATTTGGCTTGTGCAATGCTCCTGCCACGTTTCAATGCCTAGTTCTAAGTATATTCCAATAGAAGATAAGAAATGGAGTGGAAGTCTTTATGGACGACTTCTCCACTTATGGAAAAAGTTTTGATCAAGCTTTGGATCCATTAGAGCAAGTGCTAAAAAGATGCATAGAAACCAACTTAAGGCTCAACTAGCAGAAAAGCCATCTGATGGTCCAAGAAGGTGTAGTACTTGGGCATAAGATTTCACATTCAGGAATCTAGGTAGACCTAGAAAAAGATAGGGTCATCCAAGGAATCACCTGACAACCAAAAACTATCAAAGACATTCAGTCATTCCTTGGACACACTAGCTACTATAGGAGATTCATTGAGAACTTTTCCAAGATTGTCAAACCATTGGTAGAACTAACGAAGAAGGATGCACCATTCGAATGGACCAAGGAATGTGAATGAGAATTCCAAACACTGAAACAAAGGCTTGTGGAAACTCCCATTCTACAAGCTCCTAACTGGTCCAACCCATTCCATATAATGATTGATGCATCTAATTATGCCTTAGGAGCTGTAATTACATAGTTAGATGACCAAAAACATCCTTATTACATCCACTGTGCAAGTAAGAGTATCGCTGGTGCACAACTTAACTACATAACTACAGAAAAATAAGTAATGGCTGTAGTGTTTGCACTAGATAAGTTTAGGCACTATGTGCTAGGCTACAAAGTGTACATTCATATGGATCATAGTGCAATCAGGTTCCTTATGAACAAACCAATAGTTAGCCCTCGTATTATACGATGGCTGGTAATCCTATAGGAGTTCGATCTAACAATGATTAATTGAAAGGCACTAAGAATGTAGTTGCAGATCATTTATCTCCATTGCACTGGGATAGCAAAGAGGATGAATATGCCGTATTAGATCATTTTCTTGATGAAACCCTCTTTGCTAGTGTAGTGAATAACAACCCATGGAAAAAAATTGGTATAGTAGCATTCTCACCTATCTCCTTTCCCAACAAACACCACAGGAGCTAGACTTTAGGAAGAAACAACAGTTTCTTCACAAGGCCAAGTACTTCATGGAGATCAACAAACAACTTTACAAAGTCTGTCTTGATGGCTTGGTTCGATGGTGTGTACCCGATGTGGACCAACTAAGAGTCCTCCAAGATGCTCATGAGGGCCCTTGTGGGGATTACTATGTAAGGAGATGAATGGCTATTAAGATCCTACTTGCAGAAAATTACTGGCCAACATTATTTTGGGACGCCCATTAATTTGTCCAATCCTGTGAGTGCCGTTAGCATGATGGGGGAATGACTGCTTGAATGGAGGGTCTACAACAATGGATTCAACCTTTGGAACCCTTCGAAATTTGGGGAATAGACTTTATGAGGTCCATTATACCAATGTCCAATGGAAAAGCTTACATCATTGTTGCTGTGGACTATCTAACAAAATGGGTTGAAGCAGTTGCTGTTATAGATTGTACATCATCTACAACTACACGATTTGTGCAACAAGAAGTCATAAATAGGTTTGGTGTGCCACAGGTACTTATCTTGGATAATAGAACCCACTTCATGGGTGCATCCTTTTGAAAATTGATGCAACACTTAGGGGTTGAACATAAATTGACTACACCTTATCACCCCCAAGCTAATGGCCAAGCTGAGGTCACTAACCGGGAGATTACTAAAATATTAACAAGGATAATTAGCAAATATAGGTGAGATTAGAGCACTAAGCTGAATGATGCTCTCTAGGCATACCGCTCCAATTGGAAACTCCCTATAGGCTACTCTCCCTATGAGTTAGTATATGGAAAACTTCCAAAGCTTCCAATTCAAATCAAGCTCTATACACTATCCATGGCATGTGACCTCCACCTTGACCTTGATCTAGCACAAAATCAAAGATTGGTGACTCTAAACATGCTAGATGAAAATCGATTGGTTGCCCTGTCATCAAATGAGTTGCACAAGGCACATAACAAGAAACATCATGACTTAAAAATTCAAAAGGTTAAGTACCAACCTGGAGATAAGGTCCTTTATTGGAATCCCACACATGTACCACAATGCATGAAATTTCAAACCCTACAACCTTCCCCGTAGGAGCCATGACAATATACAAGCCTGAAAGCCCTGATAAAAGATTACTGGTTAATGTGCAACAAACCAAACCCTTCCATGAACTTAGAATAGCTAGTGCACATAATACCTATGAGAGAGGATGACCTCACTCATTATTTTGAATCTCCTCCTTCCAACTTAGTCATGGGGGAGATGCCCACCTATGCTGATCAATCAAGGCCCTCAGTTCTTTTTAAGTTTTTTGTTTTACACATTTTTGTTTTACAAATTTCTTTAACTTTCCTTGTTTTTGTTTTGCAATATCGTTCATAATTTTTTGTTTATTTGTGTGATTATTTATTTTGTTAAGGTTTGTTACCTAATAAGTGCTCCTGGAGATGGTATGAACTGTATTCCATTGATTGCTAATGTTTGGTTTTTACCTTTGAGTGATGATGTTGATACTAGGGTATGGTTATTTTGATATAAAAAGTAATGAATTTCTATGGTCTCTCTTGGCTTGGAACTATGCAGTCCCTTTCTTAAATAATAAGAACTATCAATGAATCAATGACTAGGCATTTCTCAAACTAAGGAAGGACTCAAGGACTAAAAAGGGTGTGACTTTAAGGGAACTTGATGCATTTGTGTTGGCCATTCTCTTGGGTGCTTGGATGTTTTGTCCTTGAGTTTTCTGTACCATTTTGATGTTGCTCCATTATCAAGAAGATGAGCTAATAAAAATAATAAGTCTTTGCATGGTGTGGTTCTCACGCAAAACACACACAAAAAATAGTGAGAATTCAAAGCACACCCCTTAGATGAAATAATCATTTGGGCTACAAGCACTAGTTATGGAACTCAACAAACATGTTTCCTCTAACTAAGGCCCTTTCTCACTTCCTACTTTCTCCTTTCTTTTTTCGTCGAAATGGTGGTGACTCTTTGGTGGAAGCATTCTTGCTACTTCAGGTGGATGGATTGGCCAAATGTATTAATGCGAAGTCACTGGATGTCGATTGTTTGAGGTTGGATTTGGAATGAGATCTACTAAGTTACATTAACCATTAATACACAAGGGGTTGTACACCATCTTATTTTTGAGACTCCATTCCATTCTCTTCTTGCCATCATTCTTTCTTTCCCCATTTTACACCTCATTGCTGGTTGTATCACAAATCCATACTTTGGTTGATGCATTTTTCTCTTTTTGGTAAACTCTTGTGGTTAAGAATTTAACTCTTGTTTCCAAATTGCATTCCCAACGCCTACGAACTCTTGGAATACGGGATTGTTAGGGCATTAAAGGCATGAGCCTGCTTTGGGTAGGACCCACTAGCATTCCTATTTGGTGCATCCATTAATTTCTTTCCGTTAAACATTTCTGCAATCACCATTTATTTTGTTCATCTCCATCTTTGACATCTATTTTTATCGGCGTTGTCATTGTTTCTTTTTCTCCATCTTTCTTATTCCTTACCTTTTTCCATTCTCTTGCTATCGAAGGTTTGCTCTCAATCATGGGGGTCCCAGTCCAATTTTTTTGATTTTCTCTTAACCCCTACACCTCGGGTAGTCACCAGTATTATATCTCCAGATCCTCATTAGCCATATCACAACTCAGCCAATGGACCTTACACTGAGGTAAGATATTAACTGCATTGTGATTCATTTACCCTTGCTAATATAAGATTGTGTTGTGTGTGCAGATGGCAATCATGCACCAATGGATTGGATCTAGAGGAAACACTTGGAATGGACTAGTGCTGGAACAGTTATGCAAGGAACAAGATTGATGACATGCTTATGGATGGACAATGAAAAGCGTAATCTTGGAGTCGGCAGCAACAGACTTCTTCTTTTCTCTCTCTCTTCTCTCTCAACTACCAAATAAGGCTGGATGTCAAATGTGTTTAGTGTTCACTCTTGTTGTCATGAACACTAATTTTATCATGTATTGTAATGATGATCCATTCACATGTCACCCCATTCACCATTACTATCATTCAAGTCAATAATCCCATACCTTCCTAATATTTTGTAAGGAACTCGAGGATGAGTTTTCATTCAGTCATGAGGGTATGATGAGCTACGATATTGCATACGCGATATCGTAGCCCATCACCATGTCTATAAATAAGAGGCGGCTTTCCCTTGTTCACTCATCTAGATCTAGACCTTAGCCAAACTACAACAATTTTACCATTCCAGAGTTAGAATAATTTCCATATGCTCATAGTAGGAGTCTCAAAGTGTACAAATCTTTATTCAAGCAAATTGTACCTAAGCACACATTTGTGTACGGCAGAAAAGATGAACTTTCTGATAAACCTTGCAGCATATGGACTAATCTAAATAGGATTTAATTATTGTTAAATGTTTAAATGCTTTCCTAGATAATTAATCTCTCTCAACCCTTGACTCTCCTAGTTAAGTGCATTCAGTATGACCGTTTCGAGCATGTGTGTAACGCTTGGTAACCCAGTAACGAGTAGTGTTTGGTAATCCAATAGCGTTGCACTGGTTCAAGGTGTGTGTTGCAGGTGGGAATGGATACTGGTGCTAGGATAATTATAACTTAGATTAATGAATAGTTAATGAAAGTTAGTCATTTAGTCTCTTCACCTTTCCTCTATTAGCATAGGCATTAAAAGGATAAAAGATATAAAAATCATACACCTCAGGCTTACTTAACCATACAACCGTGACAATACAAGTAAGTTTGGAAAGACAATGATTGATTAACCTTAAGTGTTCCATTAAGGCGCATAAGCACTTAGTCCTTAGAGTTCAACCGGATTGTGCGTGAGACACTTGTATTCATATGGTTGAGTGTAGGTGTACCTCGCCACTCATCATTAATGATTTATTTCTGCATTTACTATTTTCATTAATTATGCGATTAATTAAGATAAGTAAGACATTAATTAATTAACTAATTAAGTTAAATAGATTAACCACATAAGTACAATTGCTTCAAGTATAACATGCAGTGCTTGGTAATCCCAGCAGTGCTTAACGCTTGGTAGCCCAGTAGTGTTGCATGCATTCAGGATGTGTACAAATGTTAGGGTAGTTAGCTATTAATTAGCAATCAAATTAGTTAAATTGTTTAATAAATTGAGTTTCAATTTGTTATCAATCATTGGTGAATAAAATATAAAATAATAAAAATCATGTGCCCCAACTACACTTAACTATACAACTAAGCTTCACAAGTGTAGTTGGAAAGACAATGATCGTCACGTTTAGATTTCAGTTTCTAGAACTAGCATACTTAGGAACTTAAGGTCTATGAAATTCAACCAGATTGCGCATGAATGCTTATAATTCATATGATTGAGCATAGGGTATACTCACCACTCATCAATAAGCATTGATAAGTAGGTTGGATGTTTCCATGCATGTGTTTGGATGGTTTGGCCCTTTCATTATATAGCCACTAGACGTCTTTTGATTTAGTAGCTATCGTGTATACATGGGTTTACACATACTACATGGCATCAACCTTATTATTGAGTGTAATGGTTACAAATAATCATCCCAATAAATTGAAAGAACAATGTAAATTTTTTTCAAAAATAAGAATACCATTTGGGGGGGGGAGGTGGGTGGTGGGGAGGGGAGGGGGAGGGGTAAGTGGGAGGAGGGTGGGGCAGAGAAGTGTGGGAGAGGTGTTGGAACCCAAAATAAGTGAAACATAGGTACCACCCAGGACCTGTACCAATTGGCTAACACCTCATTATTATGGCACAACATGTATTTGATGTTGAATGTCCTTGTATGATCAAAGACATTTCTTTTTTTTTAATAATGAGATGTTAGCTTAAAGATTATTCAAAATTTTCAAAATAGGCCTAAATTGGTAACTGAGTTTGAAACCAAGTGTATAACAAGCATTCAATCAACAATATATGGTTATGCAATTATAATCATAGTATTTTCATTTAAAGGTAAAAATGGGAAGAAACCCCTCGATCCATTTATTTAGGATTTGGCAAATGAATTTCTAAATATGTCTAAGTAATTTTTTTTTAAAGGAATGCTTTTGAGGGGTGTTGAACCCAAATAAGTGAGACATAGGTGCATCCCAAGATTTATATAAGTTTATAAGGGATTACCATGGGTTACTAGGGTTACTAGGTCAAGACCCTTACCTTTAGGCTAACATCTCATTGTTAAAAAATGGATGTCTTTGATAGTACAAGAACATTCAACATCAAATACATTTTGCGCCATAACAGTGAGGTGGTAGCCTAGTGGTACGGGTCTTGAGGTGCACCTATGTTTCACTTATTTCGGGTTCCAACACATTTTGTGTTAGGATTTACCATCCATAACCAAAGAACTTATAAAATGATGTCCGTAGATTGATTTTAGAGTAGTAAATAGAATATTATGTGATTTTCAATTTTAATGATAAATGATATCTTAAATGTGTCAACCAAGATAAATGATATCTTAGATATGTTAAGCAAGGATAAAGATGTTTTAAAGATTAAATTGAAAACGGATTACTACCAAATTTAATTGTGGGAAGGTGGGAAGTGGATATGAAATGCTAAAGGCTCACACGATCTGCCCTGCTAGCTTGGAAGCATTGTTTTAAAGGGAATTCCCTTTAAAAAAGAAAACCAAAAAACAAAAAACCAAAAAAGAGGGTTGGTGTTTTGATAGATTAGTCCATTAATTTAGGAAAATATCATTCTCATTAACAAATTTACGAGTGGTCCAGTGGTAGAATACCAAACAGACTCGCGCTCGACTTCCCGCTGTTGCCAATTGAGTTTTAATTTCGCGATGCAATTTCTCTGCCTTGTCTTTCAGTTTTTGCCTTCCTGGAAATTTATAATCAGCTTTTCTTTGGAAATTTAACGAAGCAACAAAACAACTTAGTTGACAAGGGCTACCAATCTGGATAAATTTTTACAGAATCTGCCATGAATCTACAGAAGCTTTCATCGCTTCTCATTTTTTCTGCCTCTACCGCCTCATCTTCCATCAACAAATCCGTTCATCAATGGCGATATCGTATCTTGGCAGCGTTCTCCTCCGCTGCCGTTGCTCGGCGACAGATCACGAGCCCAGATCCGATGTTTCAGTTTTTGCAATGCAAACTGAACTTCTCTGCGGATGAAATGTCTGTGCTACGGAGACGAAAGCCTCAGCTGTTTAAGGCAAAATCCACACAGAGAGCTGAAGAGGCGATTGACCTCTTTCGAAGCTACGGCCTCTCGGATGCTCAGCTCAGGTATTATCTTCTCCGCAATCCCACGGTCCTTGTCCTCAAAGCAGAGCAAACTGTGAGGCCGAGGCTGCAGCTTCTGAAATCGCTAGGGTTTGCATCAGAAGCATTTCCAGAGGTCATCTCCAAAGGAAGTAGGGTATTGAACTTAAAGGACCTCACCGCTCGCATAACTCGTCTGGAGGCTGTGTGCGGAGGAACTCCGCAACTCCGGAAGTTGTTGATAAAGAAGCCGATGGCGCTGGCGTTCGAGCCAAAAAAGGTAGAAAGACATCATAATCTGCTGAAAAATTTAGGCATGCAGAATGACGCCATTTCCTTGTTTGTTTTCCGTTACCCTCACGTGTTAGCCGTATGCTCTCAGCGATTACGCTCTCTAATAGATTACTTGAAAAAGGCTGGCGTTTGCGTGACTTCTGCAGCGTTTGCTCGGTCTCTAGGTTCCGTGGCCAGAGGGGGCGATAGTTTCCGAGAAACGGAGAAAGCGTTGGCCGCCTCCGGCCTTGGTGGTGAAGAAATCAGGCACATAATCAGAACGCAGCCGCATCTTTTGGGGTCTTGTCCGGAAACTTTACAGCGAAAAATAGGTTTTCTTGTTCATTCTGCTGGCTTTTCTCTGGAAGCCGTTGTAAAGAACCCCGTATTGTTGGGGTTGAGCGTGAACAGGAGGCTCAAACCCCGGCTGGAGATATTCGGGCGTCTGTCTGCAACTGAGCCTTCGGTTACACTTCCGGGTCTGTCGACCTTCTTATCTGTTAGTGAACATGTATTTCGGAATCGATATGTGAAAAGCCATCGCGATGCCGCAAAATTGTTGGAGATTCTGCAACGGGCTCAGCAGCAGGCACAATAGGGATTTTCTGTGGCTGTGCAACATTGTTGTCTGGCATCCATTCGACTAAATGGATGGAGAAAAAGAACAGTTTTAAAATGAGAACTTTGGCATCGTATTATGCTTGAATGATTTTCGAATTACGAGCACAATGTGTGGTTGGATTCTTTGGTTTTTTCTTTGTCAATTTTGAGGTCATTTATTTGCGATTATGTGAGTGTTGCTTCCAATTCTTAACATTTATTTGCCACCAATGCTTAACACTTGTTTAACATGAATTATGAGACCAAGAGAACACTGCTTCATTTTCTTTTTACTTTCTCACATTCTTGTAGCATGAATTTTCACAATGATTTATCCTCCTTGTGGACAGTTTTGTTGAGAGGTGGGTTTAAAAAGATTTGAAGCTAAAAGAAAGTTAGTCTTTATTGCCTATGATACTAACTCTAGAACTTTGTATAATACAGGTTTAATGATCTGGATGTTCAAAACCTCAATCATATGGCATTCCTTCAAAATCATTTGTCAAACCTATTGCAACATTAGAATTGGAGACCTTAGGTGATGTTCCAATTCGATGCACAATACAAAAGTTTAGGAATGCGTAGATTTTGGAGAAAATATGTAAATAGAGTTTTGCTTCATCTATTTTGGAATGAAGTCTAAGGAAAAAATGCAAAGTGGCCGAAGTGGTCGAGGATCATCCTAAAGCCAAAAGGTAAACAAAAGTTTAAAAGATTACCTTAGATATATGGCTCTAAGGAGAAAGACGTTTATTAACCAAGATTTATGGTTAATTGTAGGGTAAATAAATATTGATAATGTCAAATTCATTGACATCATGGAAGAAGTGTAGAAGTATGAGGCAAAGCTCACTAATGAGGCACAAAGTGCCCAAAAGTGGCTTTTGGAGGGTGAAGTATTTTGGATGATTTAATAGGACAAGAATTCTGTGTGCTTTAGGTTTAAAGCATCCCTACCCTAATGTAGTAGAATGTCTAGGGTTGATTAAGAATTATGTTATAAAAAATTAAAATAAAATAAAAGAAAAAGGTTTTTGTACTATGTGTAGATTGGAAACAATTGATGATCACTGAGGATTCAACTACACTAATGTATTGGTTAGTCTTCCCCATGAGAGGAATAAAGATTGACAACATAAGCAAAGTTGTTAGTAGTTGAAGAATTGGTAGGTTTGTAAAAGAGAGATTTTATCAATGACAAAAAAGGGGACAATGAAAATTTGAATAAGCTTTTCCTTTTGTTCATAGCAAAACTCTTTCACAACAAAATTGGATAGAAATGGGAACTAACATTCATGAGGTTGTATGGGTTATATAGGGCAATGTCCCAAGGAAGGGTAGTTGATTGGACACTAGTGATTTGTCCAGGGGTAGGTGAAGAAATAGAAAAACAATCTGAGGAGGACGAGAAAGGAAAGAAGACTGTGAGAAAGAGGCTCAATTTTGGTTTTTATTACGAATTAATAACAGTAGTGGCAACTTTGTTTGCCCACAATGGAGAGAAGAAAACTAATGTTACTTCGAAAGCAAACTTTAAGCCTCCACTGTGTGAACATTTGGGAAGTCTAATACTTTGACGTTAGCATCAAAGACCAAAGAAGAGATTGAGTCTTTAGTGTTTGAAAGCATTCAAGGGAGAGAAGAAAGAGTAAAGGAAAGCTAAAGTTGAATAATAGATCTCTTAGAAGCAACACATTGATATTGATAAGCTCTAAGTGTGTGAAAAGCTAAAATGGTAGTCGAATGGTTATAGATGTTGATCCCTTTACATTTAGGGGTATCATCCTATATATAAGTTGAAAATGTCTCGTAGATCATGTAGGAACGATGTAGTGGGGGGTCCATAGAATCTTCTGAAAGCTTCCAAAAGGTTCTAGATATGAGAAATATTGTAGAGAATGAAGTTTAACATCAAACATAAAATCTAAAGTTGGATGTTAAAAATAAATTTGACATCAAACATTGAAAATTTGATTCGAGATATCAAAAGTAATTTGACGTGAAATGCCAAAAGTTGAAGATGGAAGTTGATGTCAGTTGTCGAAGATGAAATTGACACCAAAAGTTGAAAGTCTGATGCATGATGTCAAAAATAAGTTTGATGCAAGATGTCAAAAGTTGCAAATGAAATCGACATTGAAGTTGATGTTGAACGTTGAAATTAAAAGTGAAGCTAAAAAGATGCAGTAGATAATGCGAGACATGATTTCTAGTGAGTTGAAGATAGGAGGCTAGAAACAATGCTACAGATGACATGGAACGTCAAATCTAGATTGCTGAAAATGACTTTAAGTGGTAAAAAACCAGAAAATGTATTCAAGTCTTTAACTTGCTAAAAAAAATTTAAAAGTGGCTACAATAAATGCAATGCTTGGACGTGTAACATAAACTTACAATACCTTATCACCCTCAAGCCAATAGTCAAACAAAGGTAACCAATAGGAAGATCATTCAAATTGTAATGAAAACCATTAGCAAATATAGAAAAGATTGGAGCATCAAATTCAACGATGTTCTTTTAGCATATCACTTAACATGGAAACTTCCTACACGCTACACTTCCTATGAGTTAGTGTACAGAAAATTACTTAAACTTTCAATTCAAATTGAACTTTGTACGTTCACATCTGCATGTGAACTCAACTTAGACATTAAAAGGAATCACTCCTCACACTTAACATACTAGAAGAAGTGGCGGCCATTACCGCTCCCCCCATTGCCATCACTCAA
>MNCI01009873.1:58381-153000 GCA_015680685.1 Gnetum montanum | reverse complement strand
GGGGGGGGGGGCAAGCTTCACCTCATTAATTGGGCCCGCATTGCGAGCCCTCATAAGGCAGGGGGTTGGGCATTACATCCTTTGAGGACGAAATCATGTTGGGGAAGCAACAGCTCCTACATCGGCTAACGTGCAGGCATGGGGAAAAGAGCCAGTGGGCCCACATCATCAATAGTAAATACACGCAGTGGGAAGTCGAAACACGTTCCTCGCACCCCTGGCAGACGCTTTGTCAGCACACATGAACAATGGTAACCCAGGACTGGCTGCACCTCGAGCCACGCACCCTGCTATCAGAAAAATATCCACAGGAGGACGATTTGGCAGTGGATTTGGTGTGGGTGGCTCCCTGAAAAAGTCAAAATGTTTTTATGGTTGGTACGGTCTAAAGCGCTCCCTGTATGTGTTGTCCTACACCAGCGTGGCATCATGCAGGACGACACGTGTCCTCGCTGTGGCGCCGCGCCAGAAACAATCACACATTTCATCTATGAATGCGCCTGCATGCGTGAAACCTAGC
The DNA here is from genome assembly GCA_015680685.1 of Gnetum montanum. Taxonomy (NCBI): domain Eukaryota; kingdom Viridiplantae; phylum Streptophyta; class Gnetopsida; order Gnetales; family Gnetaceae; genus Gnetum; species Gnetum montanum. Next base: position 152,480 of record MNCI01009873.1, on the reverse strand, counting down.
GTGAAGCGGTGGTGCCCCCCCTCGAGATAGTTGACGGGCGACTCCTAGGCATAAATGCTTTTATGGGTTGCTTGGAAGGCACGCAACCACACTATTTTCCAGCAGGAAAGGCTCCCCCCCCTTGGTGAATAATTGCTCTGACGTGTTGTGTGTGGAGCGAAATCAGAGCAACCATGGGTATCACGCCAACATACGAACCTGACTGTGCTACCTTCCAGGATGATGAGGAGCCCTGGCGGCTGGTTACCAGGTGCGACTAGTCTGGCTTGTTGCAGCAGCTGGTCGGTGACCCAGACCTCGTAGATGATACTTTTTTCGCAAACTGGGACAGCGACCGGACCTTCTTCCGAGGATGCATGATTCGTGTCACTGAGTCGGTTATCGCCAGCTGCCTGGGGGCCCAGGCCATTGGAGAAATCATCCTGCCCACCACCTCAGGCCTACAAGACGCTGAGCTCTTTTTTGATGGACCCGTGCCACAAACGCAAAGCCGTCAGGTTCCCAGATCTTCTCTCCCCCGTCTCTAGGCCAGGGCAGTTGATCTAGTGGACCGTTTTTTCATCTAGTTTGGCAATGCATCCAAATTTCAAGGATTACATTTTGTCTTCATGTGATGTTTGAAGTTAGGCCTCCAAATTAACCTCCCACATTTTTTTCTGGAGGTCCTTCTTCTCAAACAACGTGGTCGGCATTCGGGCTTAATCCTGGCTTTGTGGAGGGGGCGCCTGGCCCTTCGTCATCTACCCCCCGGGGGGCACCTTTACTGCCCCCCCTCCCCCCTTGGCCCCAACCAGCCAAGAGACTCACTGGATTCTAACTACTATAGCCTTTGCTTGGGGACGCCGCTCCCAATGAAGCTCACGCCCCCTGCTATCAGGATGGTTTCCCCCCTAATAGACTCCCCCAACGGTCGCTACAACTGGGCTGAGGAGCTGCAACAAGCCGAGTAGCGTGCACAGGCGGCGGAGAGGCGAGAGTGGGAGGAAAAGTGGAACGAGGCCCTTGCCCAGTCTTGGGCTAACCTGGAAGCCCAATTCCATGAGCGGGAACAGGAGCAGCTGCGGCAACATGAGCTTTTGGGGGAGGCTGCTCGGGCCTGTCTCATTGACGAAATTCGAGCCCAGGTGAGAGAGGAGCTGAGACAAGAAGATGTAGCCCGAAGAGCACAAGAGGAGGCAGAAAAAGTAGAGCAGGAGCACCTACGGGAGGAGGAGGAGCAGAGACAAAGACAACTTGACCGGGCACACAAGCACAGTGCTCGTTAGTGGCTCAGGGGGGGGGGGGGCAGTGCCCCTACCTCATCCTAGGCATTAGTTGTGAGAGCTCCTAGGGGGAGCTCCGGAGACATATTTGGCGAACCTTAGCGCGTTATCATCCAGATGCGGGCGACTCACCGACGGATCGGAGCAGGCAGGAATCTGCCATGCAAGGCATCCAACAAGCGGCAAACTTCATGGATACTGAGAAGCATCGCAACACTTTGGACCTGCTCCATGAGCTTGAACGTTCACAATGCACCTACCATCACTTGTCGACTCGCCCCTAAAGGCCTCCCCCTGCCCCCCCACATGTTGGGTTTGCCCCCTGGCTTTGTTTTTGTTCGGGGGTGCACCCCCCCCCCCTTGATTTTTGGGTTTATGGGGGGGGGCGCCCCCCCTGTTTTGTCAATATGGGGTGCCAATTTTTTCCCTATATCGGGGTTTTCCACCCCCCCCTACGGGTCATTTCTGATGACCCTGGTACTGCATACTCTTGTACTATAATTTCTCAGTAATACAATCTCGAACATTCTCTCAAAAAAAGAAAAAGAAAAATGAAGAGTAACTCTAATGATGAGAAAAGTGCATAAGGCATACAATAAACAAATTTACAACATATGAATAAGAAAAGTTACATTATATCTAGGAGACAAGGCTGTTTGTTGGAATCCCATGCATGTGCGACAACAAACTAAGTTCCAAACATTATGGGAAGGACCTTACATCATACACTTAACTTTTTCTTTTGGGGCTATGACAATTTACCTTCCAAGAAGCCTTGAAAAGGACATGCTCGTTAACATCCAACAACTTAAACCATTTATGGAGTTTCAAGTAACCAGCCATAACACTAATACCTTTGATCAAGAAGAAGCTCACTTCATTTTTTGAATCTCCTCCTTTCAACTTAGTTGTGGGAGAGATTTCCATCTATCATAATAAGTTAACGAGAATGAAAAGGGGTTTTTCTTCTATTTTTTTATAATGTTCTTTATATGTTTTGTTTATATTTTACTAACTATTTTTATATATTTTCTTTTTCTTATTATTTTCTTATTATTTTTATTTAGTTTTACTTGAAATCTCTAATTTTTTTCCATGGCTACTATGAATTTTGGAAATTGTTGAACACAACTATCAAGGGTATGATTTAATATTAAGGCCAACTTTGTCCTTGGATTATGTTCTCAACTAATAGTCTATTAGTTTCTGGTGGTATCAAGTAGTGAGTTCACAACATTCATCCATTCCATCTATCTCATGTGGAGTTCTGCATTATCACAACATGAAGGTTATTTTATATTAAAACTAAAAATAACATATTATCTTATTACCCAACAAGTTGGGAAAGGACCAAGTGGAAAAGGCACAAGAATATTTGATGTGTTCTTTTCTCAACTTGCTACTTAAGTTTTATAGCTCCTCATAGGCATATCATCACTCCTACTATCAACCATAAATGAAAGCATGTTTCTATATGGTATGGTTCTCGCTATAAAAAATGGAAATTCAAAGCACATCCCTTTGATAATCTCATAGGCTACAAGCATTGGTTATGGGGTTGGAGAGATATGTTACCCATGCTTAAAGACACCCCTCTAACTAAGGTCTTACCTAATTCCTTCTCTTATGTTCTTCTTTTCTTGGAGTGATGGTTATCCCTTGTGGTTGTCATAGGCTCATGATGGTAGGAGAGGAAGAATACATTAATGTGAGGTCATTGAAATTGGAATGGACTTAGTCTAGACTTAGAAAAAACATGTATACTATCATTCCAAACACAAATTTTACTAAGGATCCCATGTGATCATTATGTAGATTATTCATCTATCATTTTCTTTCTAGTATTCATGTCCTCCATTTTCTCTCACCTCACTATCTCATGCCATGGTAGATTGATAGTTTTGTTTTATCGTTTGTATAATCCAAAGACAATCCATCACATGGGTACAGTGCTTAACTTGAATAACCATTCATCATCCAAGTTTCCTACAAACTCATTGTGATGAAGCCACACAAGGGCATATTAGGCATTAGCCTACTTAGGGGAGGACTAACTTACATATCTTTTGATTTTATTCAAGTTCAATCACTTAACCATAGACCTCATTGTAATCTTGATTATTTTGATAGCTTGCAACATCTAGTTTTTGCTTTATTTTATCATAAGAAACATCCTTAAATTACTCATTCCACTTGATAAAACTGCTCTAATTTTGTGAACCATACCCTTAATTATGTTGTTATGATTTCCCAGCCTTTTTGGCTTTCATTTGTCTCTTATTTAAACCTCAAACTCATTTAAAAGTTAAGCTCCACAAAGAGACTAAACAAAAGTTAGAAGTGGCCAATGTGAAGCTTGAGGTTACTTAGAAGTAAATTCATTGATTAAATATTTGTTGCTGAGAATCTGGCTAGAATAATAAGCAAACTACCACGAGCTACAAAACCTTATTCATACATTCTACATTAAACATGAATGATTCATAGTTTGGTTTTTCAATGTAGATTAGATGTTTCTTATATTGTTGTCCATGGGATATAATAGCATCAACTCATTTAGGCAAAGAAGCCTAGATAATTCATGATCCATGGGGTAAGGAGAAAACGATGAAAACACTTTTGGATGCCTTTAAAGTTTCAACAATAGTAGTAGAGTAAACTAGTCCTTTAAAAGGGCATGAATGTGATGAAGGATCTACCATGTCACAAGAGTCTTCACCTTTAGGAACAGTGTAAACACTTCATCTTGTCTCCATGCATCCAATAGGCACATGTTCATTTTTTCCAAAAAGTGTTCAATCTCTTTGTACATTGTACTAATTTTGTAACCATGCAAAATTACACTCAAGACTTCTTTTGTTTGTTAGAGTTAGTCATTCAATTCCATACTTCTTCAAATTTTATAAGAAACTTGATCCCATTTTGTTCACTTGATGATGAGTTTTAAGTTAGTCATGGGGGTGTGATGAAGCATCAATAAGCTAGCTGTGTTGATGCATGCCCATTGATGTAGCTCTGTTGATGCATCCTCATTGACACATCACAGGATGCATTGGTACATGCATGTTGACGTTGATCCTCCCAAAGCCTATATAAGTGCACATACCAATAGCATTTATGATACTATTGGTCAATCCCTTATCTAAACTCTTACAATTTTCTTTCGTAGAACTTAGCAAAAATTTTCCTATGAGTGCTTGCAATGTGGATTAAATTGATTATATGGAATTTTATTCAAGTGTAATATGCACCTAGACACAGTTATATGAATAGCAATAATGATGAGCAGTGAGGTACCCCTACGCCCAACCATACGAATCACAGGCGTTTACATGTAATCCGGTCAAATTCCATAGACTTGAATTACCAAGTATGCTAGAGCTAAATAGTGCATGCGTGTTGTTCATTTGTTGTCTTCCCAGTCCCACTTGTGGAATGCAATTGTATGGTTAAGTGAGACCGAGGTGTAAGATTTTTATTATTTTGTGTTTTATCAATTTACTCGCCTAGAACAAGAATGAAAGTGAGAGTGATTAAGTGCTAAGAAAACTATTATCTAATCTAGCCTAACACAAGTAACTATTCCCACTTCCTAGACACATCTTGAACTTTGTGTAAACACTACTGGGTTGTCAAACATTAACTATTTCTAAGCTACCAAGTGTTCACACATATGTTCGAAGGGGTTATGCTTGTGTATTTTAATTAGTTGCTTAATGAATCAAAATTAATTGTTGAATGAACAACATTAATGTAAACTGAATGAAATCACAATATATATAAATGCATAAGAAAGAAAGTCTCAAGTGTTGTAACGTGAATCAAAAGCTTATCTTTATTGCCAACACAATGGTGTGTTTAGGTACAACAATGCTTGAATAAAGATCCAATCACACTTAGATCTCTTGCTGCGAGCACTTGGAAAATATTCTAACTCTCAAATGAACAAATTGCAAGAGTTTCACTAGTTGATTGCCAAAAACTACTTCTAATCATGTGCTTGGGGGCTGTATTTATAGACCTAGGAGTAACCCTACGATATCGAATGTATGATATCACATCTTGGGCCACAATATCGGGTACACGATATTGTGTGCCCAATATTGCGGCCACTCTAATATTAGAACATATGAAAAACACNATGCCATCTAGTTGTACACATCTTCACAAATATTTTTAGTGAATTCCTTCTTTTTATTATTGTGAATTTCTATACCCTCTTTCCAATATTCCTTGTGTTAAGCTTTTTTTGAATTTTATGAATTGCTTCTCTTACTTAACCCATTTTTTAGTCTTCCCACTAACACTATCAAGCAACCAATCTATCACAATCACAACTCGACTAGATAAAATCATTGATGAGATAGGGTATTCAGCTATTATCTATTACACTTTATATACTAATACTTGATTTTGTTGTGATTGTAGTGGAAAGCATGGACTGGAAGAAAGATGGTCTTCACCAAGGAGGATGCAACAATATCACTTACGGGAGATTGTTCAANGTGATTGTGATAGATTGGTTGCTTGATAGTGTTAGTGGGAAGACTAAAAAATGGGTTAAGTAAGAGAAGCAATTCATAAAATTCAAAAAAAGCTTAACACAAGGAATATTGGAAAGAGGGTATAGAAATTCACAATAATAAAAAGAAGGAATTCACTAAAAATATTTGTGAAGATGTGTACAACTAGATGGCATGGATGGGGTAAATAAAGAGAATTTGATTATAACAATGTCTAAGGGTAAAGAACTTAACTTAACCAGACCAAACCAAAGGATATGTAAGTGGGTCCTCCCCAAAGCAGGCATAAGCCTTTTATGCCCTTGCATAACTTCAAACCAAGGAGTCCATGAGCACCATGGATGATTAATGATTATGGAAAGTTAAGTACAAAAACCCAAAAGTAATTAACTAAGGAACCTGACACATCAAACTAGAACATTGAATTAAAACATGAAGCTGGTAGTGAGGTGAGGCATGAAAAGCATAGGTGGATGAGAGAGAAAATGGAATGGAGTTCCTAATTATGGTCACATTAAGTCCTTGTGGAGTTTGTGATTAAATGACTCAGTAGGATCCATCCTCAGTCTAGACCAAAACCAACCACTTTTAGTGAGTTCACATCAACATTCTAGGACTAGTCCATTCCCTGAGATAGAAGAATGCTCCCACCAAACAACCACTATTCCAAATTAGAGAGAAAGTAGGAAGCGAGAAAGGGCCTTAGTTAGAGGAGACAAGACAAGTCCCATAACCAGTGCTTGTAGCCCTTTTATTTGGTCTAAGGGATGTGCTTTGAATTTCCATGTTTTTTTTGGATGAATGGGAACCACATCATGCAAAGACCCATGCATTTTTGCTTTTTTTTTTATCCAAGGGATGTGCTTTGAATCCTCATCTTTTTTTTTATGAGGACCACACCATGCAAGGACTTATTTGACTTCCTATTGTGGAATGACACAAAATAGTGAGAAGGTCATGAGAACACCCCCGCACATAGGAAAATGGAAAAGCATAAAGAATACCACATCCCTTTGAAGCCACACCATGTCCAAACCTTTAATTCTTTCCCAATTTTGGAAGCTAAACAAGTCACTAATTTATTAAAGTTGCATTAATGAAAAAGGGACTACACGTTTCCAAAACAAGAAAAACCATAGAGTATGTGGATGGGTGGATGATGTGGACTCATTGCCTGTTACATGAAAAGAAACCATGTCCCAGTTGTCAATAATTACATTGAAAGTTAGAAACCAAATGTTAACAATCAAATTACAAATGAAACATACCACCATCAAGTAGCACATTACCATTGTACTTGACACCCTATTAGTAGAAAGAGTAGAGAAATACGCCAAACATAAGAAAACATAAAAGAAAGTAAAAGAGTATGCAACAAATATCAAATATATTAATGATGGTGTAAAACAAAAACGTATAAAAGATCAATAACCTGAAAAACAAAAATTTGTAAAACCAAAAATGTGTAAAACAAAAAAAAAAATCAAAATACTGAGGAGCTGCGAAAAATGTTAGTATGGATGGCCATCTCCTCCATGACTAAGTTGAAAGGGGGAGATATGGAAAATTGAATGTGGTTGTCCATCTAGTGAGGTGTCTGTTGAATTGGTTGGCTTGGGCTCATGGAAAGGTTTCACTTTTTGGATGATGGAAAAGTCTCATCAATAATGTAAGGTCCTTCCCACAATGTTTGAAATTTGGTTTGTTGGGGTACATGTGCAGAATTTCAGTAGAGGACCTTGTCTCCTGGTTGAAACTTGAATTTTCTTATTTTGAGGTCATGGCACTTCTTGTTGAATGCCTTATGCATTTCATTAGATGATAGGGTGATTAACTTATTTTCATCTAGCAAGTTGAGGTTTATTAATCATTCTTTCTATGCTAGACTTAGATTTAGGTCAAGGTCACAGGCTGTAGAGAGCGTACAAAGCTCGAATTGGATGGGAAGTGTTGGTAGTTTTTCGTACATGAGCTCATAGGGAGAATAATCTATGGGAAGCTTTCATGTGGAGTGATAGGTCCCAAGGGCATTGTTTAACTTGGTGCTCTAGTTCCTTTAGTATTTGCTAATGGCGCATGTTAGAATTTTTGTAATATCCCAATTAGTGACCTCAGCTTGACCATTAGCTTGAGGTGATATGGTGGTATGAGTTTGTGCTCAACCCCTAAGCGCTACATAAGTTTTCAGAAAGTGGCACTTGTAAAATGAGTTCCATTATCAAAAATTAATGCATGAGGCATACCAAACCTATTTATGATATTTTTTTGTACAAAACAAGTAGCAATAGTGGATGTATAGTTTTTGATAGCTACTGCTTCTGCTCACTTAGTGTAATAGCCAATTGCAACTATGATATATACCTTCTCATTTGACAAAGGTGCAATGGGATCCATAAAGTCAATGCCCCAAATATCGAATGGCTCAAGAGGTTGAATCCATTACTGTGGCCCCTCCATTCGAGCTGTCATCCCACCATCCCTTTGACAATTATCATAAGCATGGATGAATTGATGTGCATCCCTAAAGATTGTTGGCCAGTAATATTCTACCATGAAGATTTTTATGGCCATGTGTCTCCTAGCATAATGGCCCCCACAAGGGCCTTTGTGAGTATCCTGGAGAATGCACTGTTGATCCATGTTAGGGACACACTAGTGTACCAGGCCATCGGGATAGAATTTGTAAAGGTTCCCACTGATTTCCATGAAATGCTTGACCTGGTGAAGAAACTGTTATTTCTTCTGGTGTCCAACCGTTGTGGCAGTTCTTGCTTGAGTAGATAAGTGAGGATGTTGTTATACCATTTTGGTTCATTGGGAATTTGCACATTAATAGCCCTTGCAATGAGAGATTCGTCAAGGAATTGGTCAAATAAGGGACTCTCTTTATTCTTATCATCCCATCTTAGCTGTGATAAGTGGTTAGCGACCACATTCTCCACACCTTTTTAGTCTACCATCATGAGATCAAACTCTTGTAAAATCATGAGCCATCATATGACATAGGGACTCACCATTGGTTTATTCATTAGAAATTAGATGGTGCTATGATCTGTATGCACAAATACTTTATAGCCAAGCACATAGTTCATGAACTTCTCTAATGCAAATACCACTGCCATCAACTCCTTTTTTGTGGTGATGTAGTTTAGCTGTGCACTTACAATACTTCATCTTGCACAGTGAATGTAATATGGATGTTTTTGATCATCCATTTGCATAAGCACTACCTCCAAAGCATAATTTGATACATTACTCATCACATGAAATGGCTTGAACTAATTAGGTGCTTGTAGAATTGGAGTTTTAACAAGCTTCTGCTTTAGTTGTTAAAATGTTGTTTCACACGTAAGGGTCTAGATGAATTATGCATCCTTCTTTGTCAATTCCACCAATGGCTTAGTGATTTTGGAGAAATTCTTGATGAAATGCTAGTAGTAGCTAGTATGACCAAGGAATGATTGCACTTTTTTAACTATTTCAAGTTGACGAGTTATTCCTTGGATGACCCTTAATTTTTTAGGATCCACCTCAATTCCTGCTTTTGAGATATGGTGCCCCAAGACTGTGCATTCCTAGAGCATAAGATGACTCTTTTGCCAATTGAATCGAAGGTTTGTTTCGACATATCTCCTCTACACCTACTTAAGATAGTCTAGGGCTTGCTCGAACATAGCTTCATAGGTAGAAAAGTCATCCATGAAGACTTTTATCCCACTATCGATTTGTTGTTGGAAAATGCTAAGGAATAATCATTGAAATGTGGCTAGAGCATTACATAGACCGAATGGCATTTGATGGTAAGAAAAAGTCCCCTAAGGACTTGTGAAAGTTGTCTTTGCCTGGTCCTCTAGTACAATCTAGATTTGGTTATAACCACGATAACCATCCAAGAAGCTATAATGGTTGTGCCCAGAAATGGTGTCCAAAACTTGGTCAAAAAAAGGCAACAGAAAATGATCTTTAAAAGTTGCCATGTTAAGTAGTCGAAATTCAATCCATACCTGCCATTTTCCTCTTTTCTTGGGCATGATCATGAATGGACTAACCCACTCACTATTTGTAACAGGGTAGATGAATCTTCTCTTGAGGAGTTGTTCAATCTCCTTTTGACAATCTGCTTTAATTTAGGATTCAATCATCATTGTGGTTGTCATTTCAACTTAACGACAAGGTCAATGTATATCTGGTGTTGGTATCTTCTTAGATCTATACCAATGAGCTCGGAATATGACCAGGCAAAGACTGCTAACCATTTTTCCACAACCTTCATTAGCATTCTCTTTTGTTCTGCAACAAGCTTGGCATTAATAATGACTAACCTTCAATTTTTCAAGAACACATATTTCATTCTATCCAATAGTGTCTTTAATTCAAGGGGTTCTTATTTAAAATTATCAGTAATTTCCAACTCTTCCCAATTAACATCATCATTTACTTCTTCGAAGAGTTGATGATGAACTTGCTCAAGTTCATCCATACTTGTAACATGTTCATATGTTAGGCCCTCATTGGGTTCCCTGCACAATGTACTATTGCTAGAATCAACTGTCAGTCACTGGGTGCCTTCTTGCTTTGTGGCTGCTATGTACAGACATCTTTAGATTTCAGCTTCTGGTGCACACTGCTTGCATGAAAAGATAGATGTTTGCTTCACTAACCATAACTTTTGCACACACTGGCACCCTGAATCATTATATGCAATACATGAAACCCTCTTCTTCTTGATCTTTTAAAATTTATTTTCTTTAAGTATCTTCAAGGAAAGATCTCTAATGTCCATTTTTTCATCAATGGTGCTTAACCATGTCCTTCCCATGATAATTGGGAAATCCCCCTTGTAGTTCTCCACCTTGATTACTAGGAAGTTGGTGGGATATGACCACCTACAAATGGTGGCTACGATGTCCTCTACTAGTCCCAATGGAAAAGTGATGGACTGGTCCACCAATTCCAGCTAGATGTTGCTCTTCTTCAAGGGAGGAAGGTTCCACATCATGTACATCCCATGTGAGATTAGATTAACACTGGAACTAGAGTTAAGAAGAGCTTTACAAGGCTCATTCCCAGAAATTTGGAAATATACCAAGGGACTCCCAGGATTAGCTAACTTCTTGATCAGGTTACCAGCTCGAATCCAATCAGATATAGCATGGGTTAACATGATGGTATGGATTCAAGAGGGATTTTGGTTTGAAGGGAACTTGGATAAAGGTGAGACAGAGGAAGGTGGAGGATCAGGGTTACCAACCATTGATGTGTCTAAGGGCTTTGGTGGACTATGAGGTTAGAAGAAGGATCTTTTCTTTGTTCATGGTTTTAACCTACTTGGTGGGTTAACTGGTTGTAGATTAACTACCTTCATAGAATTTCTTTGTTGTGGTTGGGTAGGCAATGCACCCTACATGGATGAAGCAGATGGTAGCTATTTAGGATATGAAGGAGTAGGTGTAGGGACAAGAGGAGCATGAGGATAGTAAGTGGCATCCCTCCTTGGATAGGGCGATTGGTATACTTTAGGAGGGTAGTGGTGAGGTTGGTAAGTAGCAACATGACCAGAGGAGTCCCATGGAGATGAAGGTTGCTAAACATAGTAACCATAGGGATTTGGTTGCTAGTAAGGGTATTGTTATCTTGGAGGTGCCAACACCCACGATTGTGGTTGCTACCGCTACTGGTACAATTCATAGGGTTGTGGTGGAGTTCCACTTGGATAGTACTATTGTGGTTGGTGGAACTGTTGAGTGTTGCCTTGTGGGTAAGGTAATCTTTTGAGTGTTTTCCTTTGTGCAAGTCATGGATGTAAGACATACATCCTAGATTCCTACAAGTGTGACACAATTGGGTAACATCCCTTAGGATGTTCATACTAGCAGACATCACGCCTGCCATCATCATCTGAGTCACTATCTATAGCCATCTCTATTGTAGCCATTTTACCCTTACCCTTAGACATAGCATGTTCAACTTCCTTACATATCCAGTGCTCACACTCACCACTTTGTTCCTTGGACTCTTTAGTAATTTTTAAGATAGCCTAAAACTTCTTGTCCATAAAATCCCATAATTGGTCAACCTTAGCCATGATTTCAGATTGCAATTTTTGAAGTGGCAAGGTTTTCTCGTTAGCCACCTTATTACTAGTTAATTCATCCTCACTATCACAAAATTGAATCCTCCTTTTGCAGATAGAAGGGTCTTTGTTGTATTCCTTTGCACTTTCTCACTTTCTCAATTCTCTCTCCTCCTTGGCTACCTACTTAATTAATTTTTGGATCTGATAGGCACTTAACTTTGTCAATATCCCTTGGGCATAGATGCAAAGGATTTTTCTTATTTTAGATCGCAGCCTATCTATGATATGGCAAAGTTGATCAAGCTAAGAGTATCCATGGCTGAGACACCTATGTAGCAGAGAATAGTATTAGCTAATAGTGACATCCAAGGACTCATGGTTCCCTTGTTTCCACCCTTAGATCTACTTCCTTAGATTGGTTACTTGGGAGCACGTTTGATATTTGTCATTGAACAATTCCAACATTGTACTCGACCACATGATTGATTTTGGTTCCAAGGATTGGTACCAATTTTCTGCTTTGTTGATGAGTGTCCTTGGAAATAATATTAGCTTCTGCCAGTCATTCTCAATATTCTGCAAGGCACATGCATCTTGGAAGGCCTGGAGATGATTTTGTGGATTAGCATCGTATCCTCCCTCAAACTAAGGGATGTTGTTCATGTCTAGCCTCTTTATTCTGCTATCCTTTATGTGCCTTGTTGGAATCATCACAACCTTTGTAATTTTTAACATGTTCTAAGTGGTGAGTAGAGGTTCATCAAGATCATGATGATGGTGCCTACGATGTTCTCTACCAGCCCTTCTTTCTTGGCGGTGGGTTTCTCTAGATTGCCCATGCCTCCGATCGTGACTGTCTCAATGGTCATTTTTGTTGTTCCAGTCCCATTAGTCACCTCCATCATGGTTATTCCCTCTATGGACACGATCTAAACTAGATGAAGATGATGATGATGATGATGAAGGGGAAGAGGAAGGGGAACTTGCTCCACAAGTGCCTATCACCCTTCCTTTGATGATCATGACCATGATCATGATTGTGACCTCCTTTTCACCCCTTATCATGACTTGTCTCTTCAAATTCATTTTTGTCATTGGATCTGTTTTGACTAGAACCTGGGTTATGAATTGTGGATTACATGTTCTAGTTGAGGGCCCCCTGAACAAAGTCAAAGAGAGGAGAATCACTAAGAAGTGGTCGCCTCCATCTAATGGGCCAAGTGGAGGTGGAAAAGTGTTTGACCCCTTGCCCTTGACAAGCTTATGTTGATGCTCCAGCTAACGATCCCTTAACCTTTGTGTTTTAGTGGGATGATAATCCCTTGAATTGGGATCTTTCATGTTGTGCTCTCTATGAAGATATTGAAGCCCATGTCGTGTGAGAATTAGCTGGAGCATCGTTGGAACAGATTGATCAGGTGACAACACAATGTTACGTTCCATGTCACACCACTGCAGCATTTCATCTTGATGCAAGATGAAGGTGAAGTTTGGTACGTACTCATTGGGATGAGCATATACCACCCAGTATTGCTAAGGCACTTGGACTACCCTAGGCAAAGATAGGCTTTTGTGAAAAAAAAGACATTTTATGTTAATGGATTTATAAGCAATGTGCAGTTAGGGTTTAATTTAATTATAATTCTAATTTTTGTTTTCATAAGATTTGACTCTTAGGGTTCAAACAACGAGGTTACTAAGTTTTACTTGGTTTAGATAGCGCACATAGAATTAAAGTCCCTGTGCCAATGATGAGCAGCGAGGTATCCCTATGCCCAACCATACAAATCACAGGCATTCATGTGCAATTTTGTCAAATTCTACAGACTTTAATTACCAAGTACGCTAGAGTTAAATAGTGCATGCATGTTGTCCATTCATTGTCTTCCTAGTTCCACTTGTGGAATGTAATTGTATGATTAAGTGAGACTAGGTGTAAGTTTTTTATTATTTTGTGTTTTATCAATTTACTTACCTAGAACAAGAATGAAAGTGAGAGTGATTAAGTGCTAAGAAAACTATGATCTAATCTAGCCTAACACAAGTAACCATTTTCACTTCCTAGACACATCCTGAACTTTGTGTAAACACTGCTGGGTTGTCAAATGCTAATAGTTTCTAAGCTGCCAAGTTTTCACACATATGTTCAAAGGGGTCATGCTTGTGTATTTTAATCAGTTGCTTAATGAATCAAAATTAATTGCCGAATGAACAACATTAATGTAAACTGAATGAAATCACAATATATATAAATGCATAAGAAAGAAAGTCTCAAGTGCTGCAAGGTGAATCAAAGAGCTTGTCTTTATTGCCAACACAATGATGTGTTCAGGTACAGAAATGCTTGAATAAAGATCCAATCACACTTAGATCTCCTACTGCGGGCACTTGGAAAATATTCTAACTCTCAAATGAACAAACTGCAAGTGTTTTGCTACTTGACTACCAAAAAATACTCCCAATCATGTGCCAGAGGGCTATATTTATAGACCTGGGAGTAACCCTGTGATATCGAATGTATGATATTGCATCTTGGGCTGTGATATCGCATACTTGATATTGTGTACCCAATATTACGGACACTCTAATATTGGAGCATATGAAAAACACGATTTCTCAAATAACTTACTATTTAGCACTTGGATTAGTTTAAGTTTCCTTTTCATCATTCTACTTTAAATGTAACTTACTTTCCTGTACATAAGTGATTAGCGGCAAGTACCCCTATGCCCAACCATATGAATCACAAGCATTCACTCATGATTTGGTTGAATTCTATGGATGGAACTAGTTGTGGTATCTAGATTATTAACCATTGATTGCAGGACATTGTCTTCCTACTTGGACTAGTGGTAGTTTTATCACGTATGGTTTAGTGCAAAGTGAGTTATATGATTAATGTTGTTTGGCCTTTAATACTCCCAGTTGCAAACATAATTGGGAATGATATTTAATCATAAGTCTAAGTAATGAAAATATTGTAAATCTACTCTAGCCTAGAGCGATGGGCATCCAGTCCTAGCTTGTTGTACATGTCTTGGGCTAATGTAACCATTATTGGGTTACCAAATGTTATGCTGTTGGGAAAACCAAGCTATAGCACTATTGGGATTACCAAATGATTACACTTAAACACTGGAAACTAGTCATACTCATTTCACTTTACTAACCAACAAGTAAAGTAAAATACTTGGAAATGTAAATGATTAAATTAAGAAGATAGTAAAAACTATGCTAAGTAAAACAATAAAACTAAGTAGATGCTACAATGAAAAGCAATCTTGATCTTTATTTCCAGTCATGAACTTTGCCCAAGTATACTTCACTCAAATAAAGATTCTATACAACTGCTCAACACCAGAGTGGGCATTCACTCTATTGCTAGAACTATGAAATGAAACTACAAGAATTTACCTAAGAAGGAAATGAAACTTCTAAAGATCTGTGCTCCCAAGTGTTGTATTTATAGGCTGCACACATCCTATGATATCAGATCTACGATGATGTAGCATGTGCTATAATATCAAATATACAACATCATAGATACAATATTGTAGTTACGATATTGTTGTTGGAAAAAAAATTAACTTTATCAAACAAATGTGACATTTCATCTATGGCATCATAGATGCAATGTAGCATCTACGATGTAGCATCCAACTGAGATGCACTAATAGGGATGCTACAATGTAGACATGATGTAGCATCTACAACATAGCATCTACAATATCTTAGCCAACTAATGATTCATCATACCCCCATGATTGACTAAAAACTCATCCTTGAGTAGGACTGAGATTTTTTTACAAAATTGGGAAGGTACGAGATTATTGACTAACTCTAACTACTAACTAACTCTGAGTGCTACAATGGTGTCTACAAAAATGACATAGTTACATGACAAAACAAAAATAAAATTCAAAGTGGATTGATGTAGTTCATATTTCAAGTTGTGGTGGCTCTTCCATCAACTTCTTCCCTATATTGTTAAGCTTCTGGAAAGTTTCTTCTCTTCTGTCCATGTCTTCTTTTCCATATGCTCTTTCTATTAAGTATGACATAGAGACTCCTTCAATTTTAACTATTGCATTGACCTATTTATTTTGCCAGAATTGGTATGTTTCTCTTAGGTACCACTCTCTGTTGTTAGATAAAGTAGGCCATAATGGAGACACTTGAAGTTGTGTCTTCACTGCTTTTGGAGAAAACTCCATAAGGGACCAACATTTAGTTCCACAATGACCCTGGACATGATCAATGTTTCTTAGATGGCTTGGAGGCAATTTGGTGATAGTATGAGGCACTATCCTTGTTTAGGTGCTTGTGGAATTTCTACCTTTCCTTGGGCTAAGTGCTTTGTAGTAGGAGTTTCTTGATGGATGTTGTATGATTGGGTTTTCTACTCTACATGTTCTACTTATGGGGTTTGTTCCCCCACTTAACCTCTTCCACAACCTCTTAGTCTTTTGCTCCCTATTGTGAAGGTCCTACTTTGGCATTCTCTTTGGGGCCATTTGTAATAAACAAGGGTTTGAAATTATTAGGGTGCTCATATCAATTCTTAATAGTTCTTTACTTGGCTCATATCCTTCGTTAGATCATGTTCTTATCTTATTACAATTGCAAAGTTACAAAAATATTCATAAGGAACCCCTTTGGTGTTATATATTTTAGTTACGTATGGCCTTCTATAATTTTTCTTGCTTATTATGGCCTAAAATAGTTGATATGTGTATTAAGAGTATTATCTAAATCTTTTTGGCCTTAGTTTGGTTGATTAACTTTAAGATTCTTATTATCTCTTTGTACTTGCCCTTTATAGTATCTTTTGGGCATTAGGAATTTTTGGCTCAAATTTCCAAGTTTTCACTTATATCATGCAATGCACCCTCCATGACTAAGTTAAGTGCTCCGAGATTAATAGGATTTAATAATTTTGGAAATCAGAGCTATGAGGGTGAATTTATGGCCTTTGGAAGTTAGTGTGTAAGAGTTCTAAAAAAATTACAAAAACTCTCTTGTTGCAAAATGAGGAAGTGAAAAATTTCACTAACTCCTATGTGTATATATACTATTTTTATATGCACAACATCGTAGGGCCCTATGACATCATCATTAAAAATTTCAAATTTTTCATTGATTTTTCTTGGAAAAAATGAGTCACAGGAAATATCTAGAAGATAGTAAGCATTTTCACAGGGTGTTGGAGTAGCCATGATGCTTAGATCTCAAAAGTTAGGCATTTAAAGTTCACAAAGAAGGAAACTCGGGCGATGAAAATTTATGGTATGAATAAGAAATGGATAATGAATTTATGATGTACAGATAGATTATTAGATGATATGGGAAGTGTATTAGATGTTTTGGAAGACACAAGATAATGTGGAATTTCTTCGCAAGTATGAAAAACAATAGTTATATAAGTGGGACCTCCCCAAAGCAAGCTTTAGCCCTTAGTGCCATTGTATAACCATGCCTAAAAGTGTCCATAAGCACTCAAGGAGTTGACTGTAAGACATACTTATCTAGCAAAACACACATGTTATTATTGCCAGATTGGGAAAATAGTACTATATTATACAAAACCACAAGTTATGATTAAATATATAGTGAGGTGAGATGGACTAGAGAAGTTGATGAGTGGTCGAGGTACCCCTACACCTAACCATATGAATCACAAAGCGTTCATGTGTGATTTGGTCAAATTCTATGGACTCTATAGTTTTTAGTGCACTAGTTCTCTAAGCAATGAACTTTTCCCTAATGGTTGTTCATTGTATTCCTAATTACACTTGTGACGCACATGGTATGGTTAAGTGTAATTGAGGCATATGATTTTTATTGTTTTGTGTTTTATGGTTTCAGTACTTAAAGAGAGAGATGAAGTAAATTGAGAACTAATTTAATTTAACTATTTAACTATTCTCTAACTAGTCCTAACATAAGCATCTGATCCCACTTTTTGTACATGTCCTGAACCAACATATCCATTGATGGGTTACTAAGCACTATGCTACTAGGTGCACCAAGCAACAACATTGTTGGGATTACTAAGTGAATACGTGTTTACACTCAAAGTGGTCATACCTATGTGCTTAATCTATTTATCTTAATTAATTAACTAATTTCTCAAAGTCTAATTTAGCTTAATTAATGACATAATTAATGAAAACAATAAATGCATAAATAAATTACTAATCTATTCTAAGTTCTGCAATGTTTGATCAAAAGGTTTCCATGCACACTAGTGTGGTTCAGGTACAACAGTGCTTGAATAAAGATCTATACACTTTTTGACTCCTGATGCAAGCACTTAGAGAAATATACTAACTTTCAAATGGAAAAATTGTAAGAGCTTTGATACTATTATGACTTGAATGCCCATAAATATAGCTGTGAGCTCGTCTTTATATTTTTTGCTATAGGACTATCTTAATAGGATCCCATAGATGTAGCAAACACTACGTTGATGTGGCCTCATCGACAGGACAACACCATGTAAATGGGGCCCGATCAATAGGGGCCCATTGATGGGCTATGTTAATGGGCATCCATCAATGTGACACTTTGATGCTCAACATATCCCCATGAATGAATGAGAACTCATCCTCAAGTTCCCTTACAAAAATTGGAAAGGTATGGGATTATTAACCAACTCTTGATAAAGCAAATTTACTTGACAAAATTGAGTGCCCGAGTGTACAAATCAAAACATTAAAAAAAATTGTGTTGTTCATAACAAAAAATTGAACATCATGACATGACTACACAAAAATTGGATAGCACATCCTTTGGTGGCATGAAGGTAGTGGAGAAGATTAGACAATCCTAGGTGGTGGTGGCTCCTAAGGTTTTGAAGGACCTTCATCGACTTTAGGCATGTGCGGTAGCTAAAGCAGTTGTGGCTATCCTATTGCGGCTGCAACCTCTGGTGGAAGGTGAAAGGCATTTAGTAATGCCTTCATCTTCTCCTCCTTACTTCAAGGAACATTCACAATCCACGCGACATCACCAATCTGGGTTGGAATGTAGACATTCCATGGATAGGGCATTACTAGAAACATTTCCTTGATAGTGATAAACTAGGTAGCAAAATATTTTTGTTCAACATCGAAAACTTTGAATATGTTTTGTAGCTCATAGTAGTCATTCATCCTCTTGGTTAGGTTCTCAGTAGTTGATCATTGATCAGTGAATCGTGCCTTGAGAACTTTGAGTTTAGCATTTTCCACTACAAGCTTTTGCTTGTTGTCTTTGTGATGGTTGAACTTAGCCTCATACACTAAGTATGAGCTAGCCACCTATTTCTTGAGTTCTAACCATAGCAGTTTGATAGTCAACATGGCTAGATTTGCATAACAGAGATTTACGAACTTCATGTATTCCATCATCTCCTCGATTTACAACTCCTTCATGCAAATTTTTGCTTTGTTGTAGGTCTCTATCCCATCAACGATGGGTTGCCATAATTGTTTCCCTTGCTAGAGTTGTTGGAGGTTTTTATTCACTTTCCCCTTTGTCAAATGGATGTATTTTTCATTTACTTCCTTTTGTAGCCTAACTTTCTCTTTGTAATGATCTTTGACTCTTTCAAATTTGAGAACCTTTAATTTATAAGCAACTACATCGATCGTAGTTTTTTGGAAAAGGGTGTAGACCTCCTTCATGGAGAGATTTCTATTTTTTGCTACTAATATCCTTAATTCTATGTTTGCTTTAGCTAGTTAATCTTGTTGTTGATGGATAGAGTCGGTTAATTGTTGCTTGTGCTCATCAACATTCTCTGTGGTTAACTGTACATTCTCCTAGTGGGTTTGATCAAAATCCTTTTGAATTTTGTGTTGTGTGGGCTTTACCAAGGATTAGTAGAATACCACCATTTCCATTGCATCCTTAATCCCTTTTAGTTTAGAGTGAATCTATTTCATAGCTTCATCTCTTGTCAATGTTGGATTGAGAAATGTGAAGTTGGAAATTTGGGCTCTTAATTCAGTAACTTTAGTAGAAAATCTTTTATTCAGTTCCTTGACTATTGCAAGCTACCCCTCCAAGATGATGTTCTTTCCCCTTGCCTCAAGCAACTCCAATTGGGTTATAGTAATATTGTTCGGAAGGTCAAAGACATCTAGAAGCAGTTTCCCACCAGTTGGTCTAGTTGTTCTTCATGTTGTGTTGCATTTATTCTACCAATTGTGGTTCCTATGGACATGTACACATCCTTGAGTGTAGTGATGTCTAGTACAGATGCCATAGGTGCATTGAGCATTTTGGCAATCTAGTCAGTGACCACCTCTGCTGTAGTCTCCTACCCTTGGTGCTACATCACCAAAACTATTATCCCCTCACCCTCCTCTAAGTGCACTAAGAGGGTCACAATGTTTCTAGAGATTTCTTGGAAAGACTATTTTTTTGTTAGAGATAGTATGACCTCTCTAGTGCTCAAATTTGATTGCATAGGTAACTGTGTTCTTTGGATTGAGAAAATGGATCCACCTCCACCCATCAAGTTGATTGTTTGGGCTAGCTCATTGAGGTGACTCATCGTTGGTCTATACATAGATGGATGCCCACCACCTTGCTTGCTCATTACTTTTATTCACTCAAGATCCATTCTTGATATTTTTGCAATCATTGGGCTATCGCAGTGATGTTTGGCATAGTTGTTTGAGTGGTATGTGAAGGTGGTGGTCACTACTCCTTTTCTTGGATAGTCATTGCAAGCATCTTGTCTTTCATCATTTCTACGTTGTTAGTAGCTAGAACATGCCTAATAACATCATTGTTGTAATGGAATATTCCTCCCCTCCAATAGAGTTTCTTGATGAGGCATGGGAAGGAGAGTGCCTTTCTTCAATGTTCGTTTTCTTTAAACTACTTCTCCATCTCTAGATAGATTAGTTGTGGAAGGTTGATAGGAAATCTCCCACTCAGAGTAGTGCATGCTTGGGATAGAAGGAAATGATTTTGCTTAGTCTTACCATGGGATTGAGGTGGAAGACCACAATCTTGTAGTGGATGCTCTTTGTTGGTGTGAGCACACCAAACTCCTTATGGTCAACACCATAGCATCATCGCATCCATTTGTTCTTGATATTGGGATCTACCTACATTGGGATCTCAACAAGACTTGTCTCTATTTTTGGTAGCCCAAGCACTTATGCAATGGCTTGCACCAAGTAGGACATTAAGATGTTCTTGATTTTTACCATTGATCTAGCTTACCTGTTATAACAGAATAGGAATGTCTCTCCCATGTACCACTTCTTGGTGGAAGTGATGATTGGCCACATGGGAGAGACCTTTAGCTGGTCCTACACTTTTTTTAGTGCTTACTCTAGGAAAAGGACAAAGTTTAATTCATGGAGCACTATTTTTTGGACCTCTCATGATCTAATCTAATTTAGCCAAGCTTCTATCAAGGTCATCTTGAGATTTTCTTATGGTGCTAGTGCATCATCCCGATGGGAGTGTTCTATTGTAGTTGCTAGTTCTAGAATTTGTCACATAGATTCCACCTTGGCCTCTTCCCTGAGAGGACCTATGGCATGGGTTGCTAGCTATTCTTCTTAGGCTAGTTCTTGGCACCTTCCCATTCTAGGACCTTTCTCCCTTGGTTGAGATGGTTTTTCTTCCTGCATGTGCTTTCCTTTTGGTGCCATATGCTATCACAACACAGTCGTGGATTAGTAAATATAATGTGTAACTTTAAAGTTTTGAATACCTTCTATTGTTAGTTAGTTACACTTTGGATAAGGTTGGACCATGGTATATTAATTATTTTATTTATTATTTATTATAAATATCACTAGAGCTTGTTGGAAAGGTTTAACTCTTGTAATTTGGTGCTTAACAATTGATTTCTTAGTTAAACCTTTGTGGGAGTTAGAAAAAATGGAAAAAAATTATTTATAAAAAATGGTACAATTGTGGCCCCCATGATAAAGAGCTTACCTCTAGTAGCTGCAGGGTCAAAGAATGAAGTGATTTGGATAAATAGTTAGGAAGTTATGGGCTCTGAAAGGTTCTAGGCTATGAAAATTTGAAAAACTCCCTTGGCATTTATGAGAAAATGTAAAATTTCCAAGTGGGGTCATGCATAGATATATATAGAGAAATTTTCCACCATATTGATGAGGCCCCATATACGGTGCCTTGTATACAAGTATGCTTTGTCGATGGAGCCCCATATATAAAGCCCATAGGGAAAAATTCTAAATTTTAATATCTTGAAAAATATAAGGAATTTTTCAATGAATTTGGGGTTCATGGAATCCTATAAAATCCAAGAATATGATAAAAATCATTAAATAGTATCTTTGAAAGCCCAAAAATTGAAAAATTTGATAGAGAATATGTTTGATGAACAAAATATGTAAAGAAGCACATGGTGTAATGCAGAAGATGGTTGTACAAAAAATTATGATAACAAGAATGTTTAAGGATAAGGTGCCTAATGAACCTAACCAAGGGATATGTAAGTGGATCCTCCCCATAGCAGGCACATGCCTTGTTTGCCCTTACATAACATCAACTTAAGGAGTCCATGGGCCCCATATGTGATTAATGGTCAATGGATGTTAAGGACCAAAACCTGGAAGATTCTACCTAAGAATTCAAATATGTAAGATCAAGACATGGAATCAAGAACATGGACTTCAGTAGTGAGGTGAGTTATAGTTAGTAGAGATGAATGATGAAGAAGGTGAAATGGTATTTTGAATTGAGGTCATAAGCATTTCCTTGTGGAAATTGTGTTTAAAATGACTTGAGAAGATCCAACCTTAGTCCAGAGCAAAACCAAACTTTTTCAGTGACTTTACATCTCCACTCCAAGATTGATCCATCCCCTCAAGACATAAGAGTTCTCCCACAAAACAACCACCATTCCATAAAGAGAAGAAAAGAGAAGTAGAAAGTGAGAGAGGGCCTTAGTTAGAGGGGACCTTTAGAAATGGGTAACATATCTTCCTAGTCCCATAACTAGTGCTTGTAGCTCATTTATTTGTCTAAGGGATGTGCTTTGAATTCCCATCATGTTTGTTTTTTTATTTTTTTTATTTTTATTTTTAATTTTTGGATGGAAGCCACACCATCTAAAGACTTTATTTGGCTTCCTGTAGTGGTTGATATGGAATGGTAAGAAGTCAATGAAAACACTCAAGCACCCAAGTAAGTAGAAGAGTACAAGGAGTATTTAGTCCCCTTGAAGTCACACCATGTACAAACCTTTGAATCCTTCCCAATTTTGGAAACTACCAAGGTCACAAATTTATTAAAAGTCTACTTAATGAAAGGGACCTCAAATTTCCAAAACAAGAAAAATCATAGAGTTTGTGAATTGGTGGACATCGTGGACTCATTGCCTATTTCATGAAAAAGAAATCATGACTTAGCCATCAATACAGAAATTTAAAAATAGAAACTAGACATTAGCAAACAAAACATTAAGCACAAACTATCATTAGTAACAACTATAGTAGCATTGTGTCCTATTGGCATAAAGCATGTTTATTAGCAAAAATTTAAAAATCACACTTAAACTAAATAAGGTAAAATATATAAGAAAGTGTAAAATATTTAAGAAAGATTTAAACATACTAGTGATGGTGTAAAACAAAAATGTTGTAAAATAGGAAAAATTTTGAAAATCAAAAAGGTATTAAATAAATAGCTTGTAAAATTAAAAATGTGGAAAACAAAAAGTAGAAAAATTGAGGAGCCATATGGATGATTAGCACATATGGCCATCTCCTCCATGATTGAGTTGGAAGAAGGAGATCCAAAAAATTGTGTGGTTGCCCATCCATTGAGGTATTTTTTTTACACTTGCTTACTTGGGCTCATGGAAAAGCTTTATTTGTTGGATGCTAATCAACTGCTTTTTATTTGGATTCTCATGTTTGTATATGGTCATGGCCACTGGAGGAAAGATTTTATCAATTATATAAAGTCCCTTCCAAAACTTTTGGAACTTTGTTTTTCTGGGGTACATGTGTGGGGTTCTAGTAGAGAACCTAATCTCTTGATTGAAAGTTCTCTTTTTGTATTCTAAGGTCATGTCATTGTTTGTTGAATGCTTTGTGCACTTCATTGAAAGATAGGGCTACTAATCAATTTTTTTCTATCATGTTGAGGTTGATTAGTTTTTCTTTTTGTGTTAGACAAAGGTCAAGATTCAATTCATAGGCCGTTGAGAGTGTACAAAGCTCAGATTGAGTTGAGAGCATTGGAAGTTTCTGATACACTAACTTATAAGGAGAGTAGCCAATAGGGAGTTTTCATGTTGAGTGGTAGGCCCAAAGGACATTGTTGAGTTTTGTGCTCCAATCTCTCCTATATTTGTTAATAGTTCTTGTTAGAATCTTTATGATCTCCATGTTAGTTATCTCTAGTTAACCATTGGCTTGGGGGTGATAGGGTGTTTTTAATTTATGTTCAACCTCTAAGTGTTGCATGAGTTTTTCGAAAAGTGGCACTTGTATAATGGGTTCCATTATCATAAATTAGTGCACATGGCACCTCAAACCTATTTACAACATTTTTTTTGTATAAATCAAATAGTAGTAGAAGATGTATAATCGGTGATGGCTATTGCTTGTACCCATTTGGTGTAATAGTGAACTATTATGATGATGTATGTTTTTTCATTGGACATGGATGTGATGGAACCCATGATGTCTATGCTTCATATGTCGAAGGGCTCCAGTGGTTAAATCCACTATTGAAGATCCTCCATTTGAGTAGTCATCTCACCATCTTTTTGATAGTGTTTACAAGATCTGACAAAGTGGTGGACATCCCTAAATATTATAGGTCAATAGTATCATGACATCAAGATTTTTATGGTCATTCATCTCCCTGTATAGTGGTCTCTACAAGGGCCTTCATGAGCATCCTTAGGAATGTGCAGTTGATCCACATTAGGGACACACCGATGAACTAGACCATCAATGCACACCTTGTTAAGATTTCTATTGATTTCCATGAAGTACTTTACTTGATGAAAAAACTATTGTTTCTTCATAAAGTTCAAATCTTGTGGCATCTCTTGAGTGAGAAGGTAAGTGAGGATGTCATCATACCATTTTGATTTAGTAGGTACTTGGTCATTGATTGCTCTTGTAAAGAGGAGTTCATCTAGAAATTGGTTAGAGAATAGACTCTCCTCCTCTTTATTATCCCATCTTAATCGAGAGAGGTCATCAATGATCACATTCTTAATTCCTTTCCAATCTACCATTATGAGATCAAATTTCTGCAAGATCATGAGCCACCATATGATATGGGGGGTCACCATTGGTTTATTCATTAGGAAGTGGATGGCACTATGATCTATGTGCACTAACACTTTATAGTCAAGAACATAGTGCCTAAACTTTTTGAGAGCATACACCACTATCATTAGTTCTTTCTCAGTTGTCGTGTAATTCAACTATGAACCCACAATGCTTTGGCTTGTGCAATGGATGTAATATGGACACTTCTTGTCATCTAGCTACATAAGAATAGCTCCCAAGGCATAATTAGATGCATTTTTCATTATATGAAATAGTCTGGACCAATCTGGTACCCATAGAATTGGAGTTTGCATGAGCTTCTCTTTTAGTAGTTAGAATACATGTTTGCATTCCTTGGTTCATATTAATAGAGAATCTTTCTTTGTAAGCTCAACCAACAACTTTGTGATCTTAGAAAAATTCTCTATAAACTGTCTGTAGTAGCTAGTGTGTCTAAGGAATGATCAAATGTCTTTGATTATCTTTGGTTGATGTGTGATTCCTTGGATAACCATTATCTTTTCTAGGTCTACCTCAATCCCTTCTTGAGTAATTCTATGTCCAAGTATTATGCCCTCCTAGACCATTAAATGGATTTTTTGCCAATTGAGCCTATGGTTTGTTACACATATTTTTATTACTTGCTCAAGGTGATCCAAGGCTTGCTGAAATGTAGCCCCATAGGTAGAAAAGCCATTCATAAAGACTTTTTTTCCACTACCAATTTGCTATTGAAAAATGTTGAGGATCAGGTGCTGAAATGTTGTAGGGGCATTGCATAGATTGAATGACATCTTAAAATATGAAAAATTTCCCTAGGGACTCATTAATTTTGCTTTAACTTGATCTTCTAGCACAATTTGGATTTGGTTATAGCCACTATAACCATCCAAGAAGCTATAATAACAATGCCTACATATGGTGTCTAACACTTGGTCCACAAATGATAATGGAAAATGATCTTTAAATGTTTCCATATTCAATAGCATAAAGTTGATGTAGTCCCACCACTTGTCACCTTTTTTTGGCACAAGTACAAGTGGGCTAACCCATTCACTATTTGTAATGGAATAGATGAACCCTACCTTGATGAGTTATTTGATTTTCTCCTTGAAGATCTGCTTCAATTTGGGGTTCAACCACCTTTGTGGCTACCTTCTTGGCTTCATGGCTAGGTCAATGTAAATATGATGTTAGCATATCCTTGAATTGATTCCAATTATTTTGGGATATGACCACACAAAGGCTATTGGCCATTTGTTAACCACCTACAATAGCTTGTCTTTTTGTTTGAAAGAAAGATTTGCATTGATTATAACTAGCTTGCCATTGTTTAGAAATGCATACTCCATGCCAGTTGCTAGAGTTTTTAACTCTAGGGGCTCTTGCTTGAAATTCTTAGGGATTTTCAACTCTCCCCAACAAGTATCATTATCTTCTTCATCATTAGAGAGTTGGTGATGAACTTAACTTCATCCATGATTTCAACATAGGTGCATGTCAGGCACTTAGTAGGTTCTATGCATAATGTGCTACTATAAAAGTCAGCTGTTAGCCACTAGGTGCCTTCCTATTTTATGGCTACTACTCATAGACACCTTTGGATGTTAGTTTCATGTGCACACTACTTGCATGCTTTGATGAATGTGCTTTTAATGGACTAGATTTTCTACATGTAATTGTACCCTTTATCACTATACTTTTAATGGACTAGATTTTCTATTACAATTACAAATAGTGGAAAAATTTCTACATGTAATTGTACCCTTTATCACTATACTTTTAATGGACTAGATTTTGTAATGGACTAGATTTTCTACATGTAATTCTTTAGTCGTCCAAATTCATGCTCCTTGGAGATTTTCAAGGAGAGGTTTCTTATGCACATTCATGCATCAACCATGCTTAACCATGCCCTTTCCATAGTGATGGGAAAGTTTCCTTTGCAATATTTTACCTTGATCACTAGAATATTGATAGGATAGTACCATCCAAAAACTATGGTTACAATGTCCTCCACTAACCCTAAAGTGGTAGTGATTGACTGGTCTACCAATTCCAAATAGATGTTGCTCTTTTTAAGAGGTGGTAGGTTCCATGCCTTGTACATGTCATAGAACCAGAATCAAGAAGAGCCTTGCATTGCTCATGTCTAGTGATTTGTAAATAAATAAGAGCACTTCTTGAGTTAAATCTTTTTGTGGGAAGGTTACCAACCTTGATCCAATTGGAGACAACATGGGTTAACATTACAATGAATATTTGAGGTGGAATTTGGTTTGAAGGGCCCTCAAACGTATTTGATGAAGAGGATGAGGGTGTTGGAGATACAAGATGACTAGCCACATTAGGCTGTGAGGGTTTGAGAGGATTGTTGGATCAGAAAAATGGTTGTTTTCTAGATCGATTGTCCAAACCACTCAAATGGAAAGTCGGTTGTAAATGTACCACCCTTGTAGCATTTCATTGTTATGGTTGTGTGGGAATTTCATCCTACATGGATGGAGTAAGAGGTAACTAGGTTAAGGATGGAGGGATATGTGTAGACACATGGAGGGTGGTATGGATATGGGTTCTCCCCTTGAGTAGATGGTGAATGAGTTCTATAATACTCTAGAGGATAATAGTGATGCTAGAATGAGGCATGGCTTGTAAAGATTTGTGGAGAAATGGGCTTTTGAATATAGTGCCCATATGGATCTGGTTGCTTATAAGGGTACTACTATCTTGGTGGTGGCATTTCCCATGACTGTGATTGGTGCCATTGTTGGTATTGCTCATACGCTTGTGGTGGAGGTCCACTTGGATAGTAAGCTTGTCGTTGCTAGTGGAACTGCCTCATATTGCCTTGAGGATAAGGCAATCATCTAGGTGCTTGCCTCCTTGCTAGTCATGAATTCACCACATACATCCCAGACTCTTGTAAGTGTTACACCACAGGGCAACATCTCATAGGATGGTCATATTGAAAAATGTCACAACCACCATAATCATCAGATTCTATTTCCACAACTTCTTCTATTGTAGCAGCTTTGCCCTTACTTCCCTAGTAGGCATGTTTAGCTTCTTCTACCTCCTACGATCATGATCACTATTCTGCTCCTTGGATTCTTCAACAATCTTCATAGTAGTTTTAAACTTCTCATCCAAAGAGTCCCATAATTTATCAACCTTTGTTAAAATATCAAAAATAGATTTTCGGATGGGCAAGGTTTTCCTGTTCACCATTTCATCGAATGGTGACTCCTCCTCATCATAGAATCAAGCCTCCCTTTTTTAGATGGAAGGGTCCCGACTATATTTTTTTGTAATTTTTGTTTTTCATAACTCATCTTCTTCTTTTGTGAGTTTATCTATCAACCTTTGGATCTGATGAGCTTTTATGTTAGATAATCTCTCTTAGGCATAAATCTTAAGAGTTCTTTTGATTTTTTCTTTGATTTGTTTCCTCTAAGAATAACCATGGCCAAGGCATTGGTGCAAGAGAGAATAATATCTACCCATGATAGCATCCAAGGGTTCATATGTTTCCTTTTTCTAGCCTTGGATTTTCCTTCTTAGGTTAGACACTCTTGAGTACTTCTAATATTTATCATTAAATAGCTCAAGCATTGTACTCCATAGGTGGATAGATTCCAACTCCAAGGACTGGTACCAGCTTTCTGCTTTCTTGATGAGTGTCCTGGGGAACAACTTAAGTTTTTTCCAATCATTTTCAATATTCTGCAAGGCATAAGCATTGTGGAAAGCTTGTAGATGTGTGTACAAATTAGAGTTATATCCCTCCTCAAATCTTGGGATATTTTTCATGTCTAAGCACTTGATCCAACTATCTTTCACATGCCTTGTTAGGATCTTAACTTCCTTTGCAATGTTAAGAATGCTTCGAGTTGCCAACAAGGGCTCATCATCATCATGATTTTCTTGTCATCAATGATGTCCTCTATTACCCCTTCATTCATTGCAGTCCTATTAGTCACCTCCATCACGATTGTTCCTTCTATAGCATCTTTCAAAATTAGAAGAAGAGGAAGAAAAGGATGCAAATGAAGAGGGTGAAGAAGGAGAAGCACTACCACTACCATTGTGTTTGCCAATTTCTCTTCAGTTGTCACAGTCACATTCATCAATTTTCTTATTGTCTTAATGCTTGTCTAATCCCTTGCCTTGATTACCATCTTTGCTTGAACTCGGATTATTGATCATAGAAAGTAGATTCAAGGCCACATCCCCATCATCAATAACAAAGTATGGAGAATTTTAATGTTGAAAGCCCTTAGAGGGAGGATTCTTGTTGTCATCTTGGTTTGGCAGGAACAAGGGGTTAGTGAACTATTTCACCTATGTTGTCTTGGTCACAGCCTCATGATGCTTCTCTTGGTGTCGATCTTACCTATGTTGTGTTTCAATGGGATGGTATTCTTGGTAGTCATAGTCATGCACAACATATTCTTCCTGAAGATCGTGGATGTCTAACTTCTTAAGGGTTTGAAGTAGCATTGTGTGCATAGATCGATCGGAAGGCATTACAACATTGCCTTCCATGGCATGCCATTGTAGTTGCTCATCCTAATGTAGGATGAAGGTGAAGCTAGGTATATACTCATTTGAATGAGTATATATCACTTTACACTCTTGAGGGACTGGTGATTTGACATCATCACACCTATGAAAAGAAGAAGACATTTTGTCATAAATAAAATATTAGTATGCTTTTATAATTATATAATTAAGAATGATGTCAACCTTGAGGTTCATCCAATGATATTAATAATGCTCACTAGTCCTAGATAGCACATGTTTCAACAAACAAAGTGCTCAGCAATGGTGCCAATGATGAGTAGTCAAGGTATCCCTACGCCCAACCATACAAATCACAAAGTGTTCACGCATGATCTGGTTGAATTCCATGGACTTTATAGTTTCAGGTGCACTAGTTCTCTAGGCTGTGAACTTTTCCCTAATGGTTATTCGTTGTCTTCCAAATTACACTTGTGATGCACATGATATGGTTAAGTGTAATTGAGGTATATGATTTTTATTGTTTTGTGTCTTATGGTTTTATTTCTTAAAGAGAGAGATGAAGTAAATTGAGAACTAATTGAATTTAACTATTTAAGTATTCTCTACCTAGTCCTAACATAAGCATCCATTCCTACTTTTTGTACATGTTCTAAACCCACATATCTAATGTTGGGTTACCAAGCCCTATGCTACTGGGCATACCAAGCAATAACATTGCTGAGATCACCAAGTAAATACATGTTTATGCTCGAAGCAGTCATACTTATGTGATTAATATATTTAGCTTAATTAATTAATTGATGTCTAAAAGTCTAATTTTGCTTAATTAATGAAAATAATAAATCATAAATAAATAATTAATATATTCTAAGTGCTCCAAGGTTTGATTAAAAGGCTCATCTTTATTGCCATGCACATTGGTGTGGTTCAGGTACAACAATACTCGAATAAAGATCCATATACTTTTTGACTCATGTTGTGGGCACTTAGAGAAATATTCTAACTTTCAAATGAAGAAAAAACTATAAGAGATATACTACTACTATTACTTGAATGCTCATAAACATGGTTGTGAGCTCATATTTATATTTTTTGCTATAAGAATACATCGATGAGGCCCTATCGACAGGGCAACATCACATAAACAGGACCCCATTGATGAGGGCATGTTAACGAGGCCACGTCAATGGGGGTCCATCGATGTGACACTTTGACACTCATTAGAAGGGATTCATGAACTTGGAACATGAGGTGTCTTTTCATAGTTATAACAAACCTTGTGTGTTGCTGATGGTTAGAGTAATCATTATCCCTTCTTTCTAGGATTCAAACCAAGTCCAGATCACATTTTAGTGACATCCCATTGTTTTATCTCTAGGATGTACAGCCATAAGACTACCACTGTTACAAGGAGCATTACCACTTGGCATATTGTTGAAGGGAGGATTTTATTCATTGCACTTATTATTATTATTATTATTATTTAGATTCTTGAGGATCCACCTACCTTCAGGCATGGGTAAAATGTCTTTCCAGTGACATGGTAAGATAACTTATTGTACTCTTACTCTAATTTATCGTTAGCTCTACAATGATATAACACCCCTACGCAATAATATAGAACTCACAATAGCAATCCAAGAGAATCCAAAATTTCTCTTGATGTCATACCCTTTGCATTCCCACTTTGTTCTTTACTCTTTTCTCTAGGCATAATGATCATAGGTTTATTCTTAGTTTTATTATGAGAAGAATATCATTATGGCCATGGTAAGAACCTCTTATTTTTAAAATGGGTGGTTGGATGTTGTGCTCTCATTATATAGATATTCAATTCCTTATGATTGAAAACATAGAGAAATCAACATCTTATTGGAACTACATCTTACCTTATTTGTTGTGTTTTATTGAAAATTGATAGGAATATGTACAAGTAAGAATAATACCAAAGTATAGAAAAAATTGTAAAAGATATTAAGAATTGCAAAGATAGTAAAAATAAAATATTATCAAAAATTAGAAAATATCAAAGAATATCAAAAATTTAAGAAATGAAAAAGTGTGAAAGAATGAGAGGATATTAAAGAATGTGAAAAAGTATTAAGAAAAGGAAAAGGTATAATAAAAACTTATAAACCACAAAAAAATTAAAAAGCACTTATTAATTCCTAGGCTAGGATAAGGCCTCTCCCCATGACTGAACACATGGACGAGTGTTCGGAAAATGCACCCTAGATCATACATTATGGGTTACTTACTTACCATCCTTAGTGATTTAATTTTTCTGTTATTGTTCTAGGTAATCTTGATGGTAATCAATGTTTGATCATCTAAGGACATATATCATGTTGGACTACATGATCTTTCCCTTTCCAAAGGTCCAACTATACTTTCTTGTTGATTGCTAAATTTAAATTCTTAGTTCTTTTGTCCTCTATTTACTAGTGTATGATTATGGTTTAACATTTTTGCTTGTGAGATCTCAGTTGAGCTCCTTTTCTTAGAATATGAGTTAATAAGTGGTTCAAATGTTTCCATGCATGTTTTAGACACTTTTAGGTTCTTAGTTTTTGACCATCGGGTGTCTTTTGATTTAGTGGTTCATGCTTCTATTTGTCCACATGTTTTTCACATCCATTATGATTTGGTATAAGGATTGTGTTAATATTTTGAACTTTTCACCCACAACTATACCCTATCATTATTAGTGATGCATGGAATTACTTGTCTCTTCATAGTGATAGGTTCATCCTTTATGTTTTACATTAAAGTGGTAATGGGTGTTGGCTCTTGCATAGGATTAGAATACATTGTTTTGGTGAGGAAGCGTGTTACACCTGGCTAGCCTTGTGATGATTTTGATGAGTCAATAGGTCTACAAGTTTTATGCTCATGTGTGGAAAACTTTCCTAAAGAAAGGACATTTTCAAGACTGTGGTTGAGATATACTAGCATTATCCTTTACATGTATGTTTGCAGCACAAGTGGCATTCTTTCATTGATGTTGTGATGTCAATCCTTCCTATGTTATTGGTGATGACATATGATGGAGGAAAGTATGAGAATATTAAGGATGTGATAGAGGATAAGAGGTGTAAGATGATGATCCCCATATGAGATGTTGTGGGTTGATGATATTTAGGAGAGTGATAGTAGTGATTCAAGGTAGAGGAAGTAGAATTATTTGGAGAAGTAGGTTGTTGAACACAGTAGTCATACAGGTCTAATTGGCAATAAGGGTATTGCTAGTTTATTGATGGCATCTCTCATGACTGTGGGTTTTGCCACTATAGTTAATAGTAGTTTTGAGACTAATAAGAAGTCCCATGAGAATAGTATGATTGGCTGTAGGATTGTCTATATTACCTTGTAAGTAAGGTAATTTCCTAGGCATTTACTTTTGTATGAACTTGGAGTTCAAAGCAAAAGCCTCAAACTCTTGTAGATGTAACATAACTCAGTAATAGCCCCTTGGAGGGTCATATTGGCATATGTCACATCCATCATCCTCTTCCATGGTTAAGTTTATAGCCTCTTCTACTACAACTATTTTCCCTTTTTTTTATAAGTGTTTCTACCTATTTCTTTGTTCTTTTTCCTCTTCTTGTTTTGATCACTTGATCATTTTTGCATTACACTCTTCTCTATGGTCTTCACATAGGTCTTAACTTTATCATTATCAACTCCCACATCTTACCTATCCTTGCTTCAAGTTTAGTGAAGACTTTTGTATTGGCAAGCTTTGTTGTTAAATCACCTCAATATAGATATGTGTCTCTTTTTCCTCATCATAGGTATGTGCCCCTTTTTCTTGAAGATTTGGATCCTAGTTATATTCCTCTACATTCTTTTGTTTACATAGTTCTCATTCTTCTTTTGTCATCTATTCAATTAGCATTTATATCTAATGGGATTTTAATTTGGATAACCAACCTTGGGCAAAAATCTCAAGGGTCTCTCTCATTTGGTTATGAAGCCCATTTATGATGTGGAAAAGCTACTCTTTTTGAGAGAAATCATGGCCTGGACATCTATGTAGTAGTGAATAGTATCTATCTAAGGCCACATCTAATGATTCATGTTTTTCTTGCTTCCATCCTTGGATTTGTTTTCTCAAGTTGGATACTCTCACATAGGTTTGGTATTTTTCATTGGAAAACTCTAGCATTATGGACCACCAATGGATTGAATCTAGTTCCAATGATCTATACCAACTTTTATGTTCATCTATTAGTGTCCTAGGAAAGAGCTTAAGCTTTTACCACTTACTCTCAATGTTCTGCAAGGTGTAGACATCATGAAAGGCTTTTAAGTGATGTTGTGGATAAAAGTTATAGCCTCCTATAATTTTAGGAATGTTATTCATATCAAGCCTTTTGATGTGACTTTCCCTTTGATGCCTATGGGGTATTCTAACTACCTCTATTATCTGCATCATGCTCCTAATAGCCAACAAGGTTCCATCATCATCAGACATGTCTTGGTGATAATTTATATTTCTAGTTGTTTGATTATGATGATTTCATTCATGCACACATTGATGATCTTGTTTATTTATACTTCTATCTTCATCTTGATCCCTATTTCTATACCTACATTCATCTTCATCAGAATTAGATGTGCAAGAGAAAGGAAAAGATGATGAGCTAGGAGAATCACCATGGCTTCTTTGTTTCTCCCTTTGGTCCCTTAATGTATCTCTTATATGTTTGGAGGAGGTTCTAGGCCTTGAGGCCCTCCTTGTTCTAGGTCTTACTCCATCTCCTACAGGATTATTTTCATTATTTAAACATAGTCTTTAAGTGTAGTAAGCATCTAAATGTGCATAGGAAACCATTGCTAATGGTTATTTACTCCACTTTTCCTTAATATAGATCCTATCATTTCTCCTACTAGTGTTTTCATCATATGATGCATTATTGACCCTATGTGAAGAAGACATGATTGTATTTGATAACATGTGTGACTTGAAATATTAATTGTTTCTAAAAGACAAATTTTTAATACATTTACAATGATAATGTATAATATAATTAATTAAGATAACTAGCATCATCTTCGAAAAAATGCTAACAATGAGCAGAAAGTACCCCTACACCCAACCATATGAATCACAAGCGTTTATGCATGATCTAGTTGAATTCCATGGATGGGAGTAGTTGTAGCATGTAGATTGTTAAGCATTGATTGCAGGGTGTTGTCTTCCCACTTGGATTGATGGTAGCTTTGTCATGTATGGTTTAGTCCAAAGTGAGGCATATGATGATTGATGTTGTTTAACCTTTAATTCTCCTAGTTTCAATCATAATTGGGAATGAAATTTAATCCTAAGTCTAAGTAATGACAGTACTATAAATCTACTATAGCCTACAGTAATAGACATCTTGGGCTTATGTAACTATTATTGGATTACTAAGTATTATGCTACTGGGTGATCCAAGCTATAAAACTACTAGGATTACCAAACGATTACACTTAAACACTCAAAACCAGTCATACTCATTTTGCATTACTAATGAACAAGTAAAGTAAAATACTTGGAAATGTAAATGATTAAACTAAGAAAATAGTAAAAACTATGCTAAGTAAAACAATAAAATAAGTGGATGCTATAATGATGAAAAGCAATGTTGATCTTTCTTTTTGATCATGAACTATGTCCAAATACACTTTACTCAAATAAGGATTCCATACAACTACTCAACACCACATTGTGGGCATTCACTCTATTTCCAAAACTATGAAATGAAACTACAAGAATCTATCTAAGAAGGGAATGAAACTTCTGCAAATCTGTGTGCCCAAGTGTTGTATTTATAGGCTATAAAATTCTTGGGATATTGGATCTACGATGATGTAGCATGTGCTATGATATCAAACATATGACATCATAGATATGATATCATGCTTACAATATCGTTGGTGGAAAAAAATTAACTTTATCAAATAACTGACAAAGATGCTATAATGTAGATGCGATGTAGCATCTACAATATCTCAGCCAATTGATGATTCATCAATAAGTGTTTAATATTCTAATTCATAAGTAACATGAGTACAACCACTTCGAGCATAATAAACTAATGCTTATTAATCTCTATAGTAAATACTTGGTATGCATAGTAGTAAACACTTGACAACATAGCAATGCTATTATATATTCAAGATGTATATGGAAACTGGGAACATATCCTTCACGTTTAAGAAAGTTTAGTTATTAGTTAGTAAAGTTAAATATTTTAATCCTTAATTTAGTTAGTCATTTTATAGATAAAGAAAAAAATAAAAATTATAAAAATAAATATCTTATACATTAGTCACACTTAATCATACAAAAAAAGTTAACATAAGTAATAATTAGGAAGATAATGACCAGTAACCACACATTTTACTATTTAAGGAGATCGGTCACTTGGGTAGAAGAAGTCCATGAAATTTAACCAAATCATGTAGACATGCTTATGATTTGTATGGTTGGGCATAGAGAATACTCGCTACTCATCAACCATACTCCTAGACTCCTTGAGTAAGCACTCAAAAAGAAAGAAGAAAGTGAGCATCAAATAAGAATGTTATTTGACCAAGAGGAGTTGTTAGAGGTAGAAATAAGGGGTAGTAATATGGTTAGGCACAACTCTCCTTCCCATGAATATTGGAGAGAGAGAAATAAATCTGTAGATTTTCAAAGAGCATTAATGGAACAATAGAGATTAACTTTGCCAATGACTTGTTCCATGACAAGTCTATGGAACTTTGTAGCAATATGGGAGAGTTGAGGCAGAAATCACTAGATGAATAAGAGGTGGTATAAAAGAAAGTACTATAAGTTATTAAAAAAGAATAAGAATTTATTTATAGATTAAAAAAAAAGAAATTTGTTTATTAAATAGTCTAAGTTAGAAGAGTTGTTTGAAGATTTTGTAAATAGTATGGTCATTACCACACTAGAAGAAGAAACACAAGTAAGCATCAAAATATTAGGTAATCAATTTATTCCATTTTATCTAATTGAAAAAATAACATAAAACTAACCTATTTGGTTTAATTTTTGTATGCAAGCCAAGCCTTTGGGATAGTAGCCAAAAACCAAGAGATGAGCCTTCTCCTATGCAAATCAATGAAGAAGATGAGGAGGAAACTACTATAGAAAAATGAGGTTGTTGAGTTTCATTTAACGTGTCATCTATGTTTGATGTAGAGAACACTCTTTGTAAAAATTTAAGTATGTTTAACATTTCAATAAAATAATACGTCACATCAAACATTATGATGTGCATCATTTGTAAAGAATATTCATGAATTTAAAGATAACATTTTCATGTCATTCCAAGTTAACCATTTTACATTTTTAAAATTTATGAAATTGACATGATGTGATGAAGTTAATAACAACATATTAATTTAACATTGTCCATTAAATACAAGTGACTAAGAGTTAGAATAAAAGTTTGATGTTGAAGTTAAGTATGATACCTAATGAGTGTTAGTAGACATTCATCACTTAATAAGTGATAAACAAGTGTGAATAATGTACAACATTGAATTCATACAAGGTGTTGTAATTTATCTTTTAAAATCATTATGTATTATAATGATTGTAGAAAATGATGTAGAGAATCAATGTCATTTTTTCCATTAAAAATCATTGCCTAATGATAGTAAAACAAAAAGAGAAATCTAAAGTGTTTCTAATAGGTACTAGTACATGTCCACCACTTGAAGAAAATGACAAACAAGGAATTATAGCATTTGGAAACTTAAGGATCTAAAGTTATTATGTTTGTAATGAATTTTCAAGTATTTGCATAAAAAGAATAGGAGAAATCTTTCTTTTTAGACAAGGAAATATCAAATTCTTCAAAGCTTAAATCAACAAACTTGATATTAGAAACATACACGTTGCTTCAATCTATCAAATCTGTAGTAATAGTAAATTTTTTATGTGAAAAAGTGATTGTGGGCTGATGAGTGATGAGGTACCCCTACACCCAACCATACAAATAACAAGCATTCATGCACAATTTGATTGAATTTTATGGACCTATAGTTATCCAATGCACTAATTCTCTAGGGATTGAAATGGGCATTGAGAATGTTTATTGTCTTGTTAGTTCCACTTGTGAAGTACAAGTATATGGTTAAGTGCAACTGAGGCATATGATTATTATCATTTTGTATTTTATAAGTTTAATTACCTACAAAAAGAATGAAAGGTAAAAGAATTTAATATCTAATTATTCAACTGCCTAGCTAGACTAACACAAGTACCCATTCCCACTCTCCTAGACACATCCTAAACACATATAGCACTACTAGATTACCAAACGTTAAGTGTTTTTGGGCTACCAAGTGCTATATGTATGTTCAAAGTAGTCATATGTGTGTTTATTAATAACTAAAAATTAATTTCTTAATTAAAGTGCATTAAAGTAAAGTGCATAAATATCCAAGGCATTAAGTAAACATTAATTTATTCTCAGTGCTACAAGGATGATCAAAAGGGCTCATCCTTATTCCTGTCTCACTACTATGCTTAGGTACATTAGTGCTCAAATAAAGGTTCATACACACTTAGAATCTTACTATGGTCACTTAGAAAATATTCTAACTCTATAGAAAATAAACTGCAAGAGCTTTGCTATGCTATCACAAAAACTATGAAAAACTAACTAAAAATTGTGAGCTCGAGTGTTATATTTATAGGTTAGCATATACCCCGAAATATCGAATATTTGACATCATGTCTTAGGCTCCAATATCGGGTGTCCAATATCGAGGCTCCAATATCAAATATTTGATATTGGAGGTAATTAAATGATGACTTATCATACCCCCACAACTGAATAAAAACTTGTCCTCAAGTGAAGAAGAGGAGGAACATGTTCCTTACAAAATATTGGAAAAGTATAGGTTTATTAATTGACATACAAACTAACTCAGATGGAAAAAATAGACTCTAAGTGCTCAAGTGTACAGATTTACAATCTTTTACAAAATTGGATGTTCATAACAAGAGAAGAGAACACCCTAGATAAAACTGATAGCCAACTCCTCTTGGCAGTTGAAGAGTGAGGGAGAAGAATCAAAAATTATGAAGGATCCTTGTCACAAGGTGCTACTACTCATCCTTTGGTGAAGATAGTCTTGCTTTTAGTCCATGCTTCCCATTGCAATCACAACAAAATTATGGATTAGTGTCCAATGTGTAACACATAGTTGTTAAGTACCTTGTCTCATTGGTGGTTACACTTGGCTAGGTTGTGAGTGTGGTAAATTGATTCCTTTAGTATTGTTAGTGGGAAGACTAAAAAATAGAGTAAAATGGATAAGCAGTCCATTAAGTTGAAAAATTTCAAACACAAGGAAATACTTGAAGAGGGTGTAAGAATTCACAACAATAAGAAGGAAAGTTCACTGAAAAATGTTATGAAGATGTGCACAATTGGATGTCATTGATGGGGAACGCAAAAAGGATTTGATTATAAGAATGTTTAAGGATAAAGAACTTAACTAACCCAACCAAAAGATATGCAAGTGGATCCTCCCCTTAGTAGGCACAGGCCTTCTATTGCCCTTGCATAACTTCAAACTAAGGATTCCATGGGCTCCATGGATGATTATGGTTACAGAAAGTTAAGTACAAAAACCTAAAAGAAACTACCTTAGAATTTTGACATATCAAACCAGGACATCAAACATGAACATGAAACTGGCAATGAGGTGAGACATGAAAAGCATAGATAAATGAGAGAGTGTGAAATAGAGTTCCTAATTAAGGTCACATGAAGTCCCTTGTGAATTTTGTGATTAAATGACTTGATAAGATCCACCATTAGTCTAAAACAAATCCAACCACATTCAATGACATCATATCATCATTCTAAGATCAGTCCGCCCCCTGAGACACAAGAGTTCTCCCACAAAACAACCACAATTCCTTATTAGAGAAGAAAAGTGAAGTAAGAAGTAAGGAAGGGCCTTAGTTAGAGGGGACCTTTAGGCATGGGTAACATGTATTTATAGTCCCATAACTAGTTCTTGTAGCCTATTTATTTTTTCTAAGGTGTCTGCTTTGAATTTTCATGCATTTTTTTTTTGGATAAGAACCACACCATGCAAAGAGTTATTCAACTTCCTTTTACTGGTTGACATGGAACAATAAGAAATCCATGAAAACATAAAAAGGCACAAATAATATCAAATCCCATTGAAGTCACACCTTGTTCAAACCTTTGAATCCTTTCTAGATTTGAAAACTACCAAAGTCACAATTTGTTATAGTTTTATTAATGAACAAGGGACTACACATTTCTAGAACAAGGAAAATCATAGAGTTTGTGGATGGGTGGATGTTGTGGACTCGCTACCTATTACATGAAAAAGAAACCATGTCCTAATTATCTATAACAAAATTCAAAGTTAGAATCCAAACACCAACAATCAAATAACTGAATAATATGTATCCACATCAATTAAATCACATAGTACCCAGTTGGTAATAAGATGCTTATTATTAAAACAAGATAAGAAAATCACATCTCAATAAAGAAAAATATATAATAAATTGTAAAATATTCAAGAAAAAGAAAATGTACTAACGATGTTGTAAAAAAAAATTTGAAAAATTAATAATGTAGAAAAAAAGTGTAAAATAAAGAATTTTTAAAACAAAAATATGAAAAACTAAGGAGTCACTTATATGGTTAGCATGGATGGCCATCTCCCCCATGACTAAGTTGAGAGGAGGAGATTTGAAATATTGAGCATGGTTGTTCATCCAATGAGGTGTGTGTTGTATTAGCTGCCTTATTCTTGTAGAAAGGTTTGACTTGTTATATGTTGACCAATTGTTTCTTATTTGGGCTCTTAGGTTTGTAGATCATCATGACCTTAGAAGGAAATGTTTCATAAAGTACATAAGGTCCTTTCCACAATGTTTGAAACTTAGTTCATTGAGGTAAATGTGTGGAATTCTAGTAGAGGTCCTTATCTCTTGATTAAAGTTTGACTTTCCTGATTTTAAGGTCATGGCACTTTTTGTTCAATGCCTTGTGTAGTTCATTAGATGATAGGACCACCAATCAATTTTCATCTAGTAAGTTAAGATTCATTAATCTTTCTTTTTGTGCTAGACCTAAGTCAAGGTCAAATTCATAGGCTATTGAAAGTGTATGAAGCTTAGATTGAATAGGAAGTATTGGTAATTTTTTGTACATAAGCTCATAGGGAGAGTAGCCTATAGGAAGTTTCCATGTTGAGTGATAGGCCCAAAGGGCATCGTTGAGTTTTGTGCTCTATTATTTCCTATATTTGCTAAAAGTTTTTGTTAAAATATTTGTGATTTCCTTATTGGTAACCTTAGCTTAACCATTGGCTTGGAGGTGGTAGGGTGTTGGAGTTTATGTTCAACCCCCAAGCGTTGTATGAGCTTCCAAAAAGTAGTGCATGTAAAGTGAGTTCCATTATCAGAAATTAATACATATGACATACCAAACTTGTTTACAACATTTTGTTATACAAATTTAGCAATAGTAGAAGATGTACAATTGGTGATGACTATTTCTTCTACCCATTTCATACAATAGTCAATAGCAACTATGATGTACACCTTTCCATTTGACATGGATGTTATGGGACCCATGAAATCAATGCCCCAGATGTCAAATGGTTTCAATGGTTGAATCCATTGTTGAGGTCTCTCCATTTGAGTAGTCATTCCACCATCCCATTAGTAGTGTTCACGGGAGAGGACATATTGGTAAGCATCCTTGAAGATTGTTGGCCAATAGTACCCTACCATTAGGATTTTAATGGCCGTGCATCTCCCATTATAGTGGCCTCCACAAGGACCTTTATGAGCATCCTAGAGAACACATAGTTGATTACCATCAGGGATACACCATTGAACTAGTTCATTAGCACATACCTTATAGAGGTGTATGTTGATCTTCATGAAGCATTTCACTTGGTGAAGAAACTGTTGTTTCTTCTAGGGGTCCAACCCTTGTGACATCTCCTAAGTGAGAAGATAGGTGAGAATGCCATCATACCATTTAGGCTCATTGGGCAATTACTCAATTATAGATCTAATAAAGAGAAGTTCATTAGGGAAAATATTAGATATTAGATTTTCCTCTTTTTTGTCCCATCGTAATCAAGACAAGTGGTCAGCAACCACATTCTCAGTACCCTTTCAACCTATAATCATAAGATCAAATTCCTATAAGATCACTAGCCACCTTATGACACAGGGGCTCACCATTCACTTGTTCATCAGGAAGAAAATGACATTGTGGTCTATGTGCACAAACACTTTGTATCTGAGCACATAGTGCTTAAACTTCTCTAGAGCGAACACCACTACCATTAATTCTTTTTCTGCGGTGGTGTAGTTTAGTTGTGCACCCATAATGCTTCAGCTTGTGCAGTGGATGTAGTATGGATGTTTCTTGTCATCCATCTATGTAAGCATAGCTCCCAAGGCATAATTTGATGCATCCATCATGACATGAAATGGTCTAGACCAATTGGATGCTTGTAGAATTGGAGTTTCTACAAGTTTTTCTCTCAGTTGCTAGAATGCTTTTTCACATTTTGTGGTCTAGACAAATGGAACACCTTTCTTTGTTAGCTCCACCAATGACTTTGTGATCTTAGGGAAATTATTTATGAATTACCAGTAGTAGCTAGTATGTTTAAGAAATGATCAAACATCTTTGACAATTTCTGGTTGATGAGTTATTCCTTGGATGACCCTTATTTTTTTAGGGCCTATCTTAATTCCTGCTTATGAGATTTGATGCCCCAATACAATGCCTTCCTAGACCATTAGATGACTCTTTTGGTAATTGTTTTCAACACATTGGTTCAATACTTACTCAAGATAGTCCAGGACTTGCTCAAATGTAGCTCCATAGGTGAAGAAGTCATCCATGAAGACTTCCACACCACTATCAATTTGCTATTCAAAAATGCTTAGGGCTAGGCATTTGAATGTAGTAGGGGCATCACACAAATTAAATGGCATCTTGCGATATGAAAAATTCCCCCAAGGACTTATGAATGTTGTCTTGGCTTGGTCCTCTAGCATGATCTATATTTAGTTATAGCCACTATAACCATCTAGAAAACTATAGTAGCAATGCCTAGATATTGTGTCTAATATCTGATCAAAAAATGGCAATGAAAAATGATCCTTGAATGTTGTCATATTTAGCTGTCAAAAATTGATATATACTTGCCATTTGCCATCTTTCTTGGGCATAATAATGAGTGGACTAATCCACTTACTATTTTCAATGGGATAAATGAAGCTTTCCTTGAGGAGTTGTTTGATTTCCTCTTTGATAATCTACTTTAGTTTGGGGTTTAATCACCTTTGTAGCTGCCTCTTTGGCTTCACAGTAGAGTCAATGTAGATGTGATACTAGCATATCCTAGTCTCAATCCCTATGAGTTCAAGATATGACTAGGCAAAGGTTGCTAACTAATTTTCAACCACATTCAACAACATCTTTTTCTATTCTAGAGCAAGATTTGCATTGATTATGAATGGCTTCCGATTTTTAAAGAACACATATTCTATGTTGATTGGTAGAGTTTTTAGTTCAAG
Organism: Gnetum montanum; assembly: GCA_015680685.1. Taxonomy (NCBI): domain Eukaryota; kingdom Viridiplantae; phylum Streptophyta; class Gnetopsida; order Gnetales; family Gnetaceae; genus Gnetum; species Gnetum montanum. Next base: position 109,206 of record MNCI01009873.1, on the reverse strand, counting down.
AGGCTCATGTTTGAAATTTCTAGAAATTTCCAACTCTCCCCAATAGGTATCATCATTTGCATCATCATAGAGTTGGTGATGAACTTGCTCTAGTTCATCCACGCCTACGAAATATGCGCATGTCAGGCTCTCAATCAGTTCCATGCAAAGTATGCTACTTTTAGGATCAGTAGTTAGCCACTGGATGCCCTCCTATTTTGTGGTTGCTACATACAAATACCTTTAAATTTTTACTTTTGGTGCACACTGCTTGCATGTAGAGATGGATGCTCATTTTATTGCCTAGAGTTTCTGCACATAATTGCACCTTGTATTGTTGTACGTGATGCATGTAACTTGCTTCTTCTTGATCATTTTGAATGCATTTTCTTTAGATATTTCCAAGGAAAGATATCTGATGTCCATTCTTGAATCAATGGTGCTTAGCCATGCCCTTATTATGATGATTAGGAATTCCCCTTTGTAGTTCTCCATCTTAATCACTAGGAAATTAGTAGGATAAGATCATCCATAGACTATGGTCACAATATCTTCTACCAATCCCAATGAAATAGTTATGGAGTAGTCGGCCAATTCTAAAATGATATTTCTCTTCTTAAGAGGAGGCAAGTTCCATGTAGTATACATCTGATGAGAAATCAAATTGACACCAAAACCTGAGTTGAGAGGAGCCTTGAATAGTTCATTCCCAATAATCTACAAGGGAAGGTTTCTACTAGGGATCTAGTCAGATATGGCATGGGTAAGCATCATAGTATGGATCCTAGGCAATGTTTGGTTTGAAGGGGAATCAAAGGAATTTGATACAGAGGGAGATAGAGGAACAGGGTTGTCAACTGTAGGTGTAGGTAAGGGCTTAGGTGGACTGCGAGGTTGGAAGAAAGGTATTTTCTCTAATCAAGTATCTAAACCACTCATTTGAGGAACTAGTTGTAAATTAATAGCCCTAGTAGTGTTGTGTTGTTGCAGTTGAGTTGTTAGTTCACCTTGCATAGATGAAGTAAGTGGTAGCTAGGCAAAGGGTGGAAGAAGAGGTGCAAGAATAAGAGGAGGATAAGGGTAAAAGTTGGTATCCCTTCCTACATGTTGAGAATGAGTTTGATAATAATTAGAAAGGTGGTAGTGAGATTGGAAAGTAAAAATGTAACTGGAAGAGTCACATGGAGACAAGGGTTGCTGAACGTAATACCCATATGGATCAGGTTATCTAAAAGGGTATTGCTACCTTGGTGGTGCCAATGCCCATGACTATGGTTGCTACCACCATTGATACTACTCATATGATTGCAATAGATTTTAACTTGGATAATACTATTGTGGTTGATGGAACTACCTAGAATTACCTCGAGGATAAGGCGATCTTCTAGGTATTTACCTTTGTGCTAGTCATGGATTCAAAGCATAAACTCTAGACTCTTGTAGGTGTGACACTATGGGACAACATCCTTTAGGATGTTCATACTAATAGATGTCACATCCACCATCATCATCTAATTTACTTCCTGCAACTTCCTCTATTATAGCAATCTTGCCCTTACCTCTTTGAATGGCACGTTTAGCTTTCTTGCTCCTTCTGCACTCACGATCACTACCTTGTTCTTTGGAATCTTCAACAATTTTTACAATAGCTTGAAATATGCTATCCATGGAGTCCCATAACTAATCAACCTTGGCCATAATTTTGGATTAAAATTTTTGAAGTGGTAAATTTTTCCTATGCACCACCTCATCAATTGCTAATTCTTCCTCACTGTCACAGAATCAAACCTCCCTCTTATGAATGGAAGGATTGTAGTTTTACTCTTTTGTACTTTCTCTTTTTCTTAACTCATCTTCTTCTTTAGCTACTTACTCAATTAATCTTTAGATTTGATGAGCACTTAACTCTTATAGTTGCCCTTGGTCATAGACACCAAGGTTTCTTCTTGTTTCAGATCGAGTCCCTTCTACAATGTGGTTAAGTGGATCTAGTTGAGAATAACCATGGCTAGGACATTTGAGCATTAAGAAATAGTATCAACCAATGGAAACATCCAAGGGTTCATGTGTTTCTTGTTTCCGTTGTTAGATTTTCCTTCTCAAGTTGGACACTCTAGAGTATGTTTGATATTTGTCATTGAATAATTCAAGCATGGTACTGCATTGTCTGATAGATTCTGGTTCTAAGGATTGATACTAGTTCTCTGCTTCTTTAATGAGTGTCCTTGGAAACAACTTAAGCTTTTGCCACTCATTTTCTATATTTTGCAAGGCAGATGCATCTTGAAAATATTGAAGATGATTTTGTGGATCTAAGTTATATCCTCCTTTGAATTGAGGAATATTGTTCATGTCTAGCCTTTTGATTCGACTATCCTTTACATGCCTTGTTGGAATTCATATTACCTCTCCAGTGTTGAGCATAGTTTGGGTAGCAAGAAAAGGCTCATTGAGGTCATGATTATAGTGCCTATGATGCCCTCTACTACCCCTTTATTCATGGTGATGTGCCTCTCTTGAATGTCCGTACCCTTGATCTTGCCTTACCTTATAGTCCCTTTGATCATTTTGGTCTTGTCAGTCACCTCCATCATGGTCACACCCCTACAATTGAGATCAAAGCTAGAAGAAGATGATGATGATGATGAAGGTGAAGAGGAAGGAGGACTAGCACGATCATGGTGCCTACTACCACCTTGTCAATGATTGTGGCCACGATCATGATCTTTTTTTTATCTGCATCCCTACCTTGACTTGCCCCTTTGGATCCTTCTTTGTCATTGAATCCATTCTTGCTAGAACTGAGATTGTGAATTTTGGACTATAGGTTCTAGTTATGACCTCCTTCACCAAAATCAAAAAGAGAGATTTCACTGAATGGAAAGCCCCTAGAAAAGGGTTCTCCATTATCTTTTTGATACAATAAAAATGGGGAATCGTTTAATCCTTTCCCCTTTGCAACTCTATGACATTGTTCTAACTAGAAATCCCTAAGACATTGTGCATCAATGGGATGATAATCCCAGGCATCGATGTCTTACATAACATAATCAACATAAAGTTCCTAGAGATCTAGATTAGTGAGTCACATTCAGTTGGCTACGTTGATGAGGCCTTATAGATTGGGCCTCATCGATGAGGCCTAGTCGATGCATCTTACCATGCATTGATGCAATGTTGGTCTTTTTGATTTTTGGCTATAAATACGTGCTTTTAGCTGCATTTATGGCAAGTAGAGATTGTAGTTGTAGTAGATCTCTTGTAGCTTTTTCATTTAAAAGTTATAATTTTTCCCCTGAGTGCTTGTAGCAACAGTCATTGACTGTACAGATCTTTATTCAAGCATTGTTGTACCTGATCACAACAGTGTGTGCAAAAATAAAGATGAGCTTTTTGATAAACCTTGCAGCACTTTGGAAATATCAGCGATTTCATTTATGCATTTAATGTTTTCAATTATTTATTAAAATTTTTTAATTAGCTATTAAAATATTTTCTAGTTATTACGTTAATGAAGTAATTAAGCCAAATAGATTACACACATGAGTATGATCGCTTCGAGCGTAACATGTATTCACTTGGTAATCCCAATAGCATTATTGCTTGGTACACCCAATAGCGTAGTGCTTGGTCATCTAGCAGTGGATACATGGGTTTAGGACATGTATAGAAAGTGAGATCAAATGCTTATGTTAGGATTAGTTAAACACTAGTTAATTAGTAAATTTCATTTAGTTAATTGAATTCCTTTTATCCACATTTTGAGCACCAAACCATAAAACAAAAAATGATAAAAATCATATGCCCCAATTACACTTAACCATACCAATGAACATCACAAGTGTAATTAGGAAGACAATAATTGACCTTAATGCTAGATTTACTTCCTAAAGGACTAGTGCACTAGAAATAATAAAGTCCATGGAATTCAATTAGATTGTGCATGAACTCTTTATGATTCGTATGATTGGGCATAGGGGTACCTCATTGCTCATCATTGGCACTGTTGTTGAGGACTTTATTTGTGGAATGTGTCCTATTTATGTTTAAGTGAATACCATTAATATCTTTGTACGAACCTCAAGGTTGATATCATTCCCACTATACATAAAATTATAAAAGCACACTGATAATTTTATTTTGTTTTACAACATGTCTTCTTCTTCTGGCAAGCACAAAGATACCAAACCATTGGTCCCATAAGAATGGAAGGTGGTATACACTCATCCAAATGAGTTTGTATCAAACTTCACCTTCATCCTACATTAGGATGAATAGTTGTGATGGCATGATATGGAGGGCAATGTCATCTTGCCTCCCAATTGATCTGTGCTCAGAATACTATTCAAAAGCCCTAAGAAGCTAAACATAGAAAATATTCACAAAGAATATGTTGTGGATGGATATGACACTTGAAACTATTGTTCCACTAAAACACAATGCAAATGAGATCAACATCAAGAGAAACTCCATGAACCTACAAAGGGGAAACATTACACCAATCCCTTGTTCCTACTAAATCAAGATGACACTGAGGATCCTCCTATTAAAGGTTCTCAACATAAAGATTCTTCACCCCATAATACTGGTGACAAGGGTGTGAACTTGAACCTATGATTCACTATTCATAAATTAGGTTCAGGAAAAAGTAACAGCCAAGGTAGAAACTCAAGTAAGCATCACAATAGCAAGGGATCTAAGAATGGTGATCATAATAAGCATAAGAGTTGTGGTGAACACTACAATGGCAGTGGTAGTCCACCTTTCTCTTCATCCTCTTCATCCAATTTCAAAAATTCCTCTTCATCTGATGGTTCTCATGGAACCCACTGTTGCAACAATCATAATGAAGGTGATTAGCCAGATAACAATGACTGTGAAGGCTACCAAAATTGAAGGGATGGCTAAAACCATCATCGGCGTCATTGACACAGTGATGATGATGAACCTCTATTGGTGACTTGAAGTATGCTCAATAGTGCTAAGGTAGTAAAAATCCCAACTAGGCATATGAAGGATAGTTGGATCAAGCGTCTAGATATGAACAATATCCCAAGATTTGAGGGGGATACAACTATGATTTGTAGAAACATCTACAAGCTTTTCATGATGCCTATGCCTTATAGAACATAGAAAATAAATGGAAAAACTTAAACTTTTCCCAAGGACACTCATCAAGGAATCTGAAAGTTGATACCAATCTTTGGAACTAAAATATGTTCATCAATGGAGTACCATGTTAGAGCTATTTAATAAAAAATATCAAATGTACTCTAGAGTGTCTAATCTGAGAAGGCAAATCCAAGGCTGGAAACATGGAGCATATGAATCCTTGGATGCTACCATGGGTTGATACTATTCACTCTTACACTGATGCCCTAGCCATAGTTATTCTCAGAAGGAATAACTTTGCCACATCATAGATGGGCTCAAAGCAGAAACAAGAAGAACCCTTGGGGTGTATGCCGAAGGGAGATTGTTTGAACTAAGAGCTCATCAAAGGCTAATTGAGCAAGTAGCAAAAGAAGAAGGTGAGCTACAAAAAAGGAAAGTGCTAAAGAATATAATAGGGATCCTTCCATCAAAAAATGAGAGGTCCAATTCTGTGATGCAGATAAGTCACCACTCAATAAAGTGATGAATAGAAAGACCTTGCCCATCCAAAAATCCATTTTTGATATTTCAGCCAAGGTTGACAAGTTATGGGACTATTTAAGTGAAAAATTTTAAATTGATTTGAATATTGTTAAAGAATCCAAAGATAAAAATAGTGATCATAATTTCAAGAGGTGAAAAGAAGCTAAATGTGCCTACCAAAGTGGTAAGGGAAAAGTTGCTACAGTAGAGGAAGTTATGGAGTTTGACTCTGACGATGAAACTGAATGTGACATCTGTCAATATGAATATCCAAAGGGATGTTTCCCTATGGTGTCACACTTACAAGAGTTTAGAGTATACACATTAAATCCTTGCCTAGCAAGTAGGAAAACTCCAAGATGATTGCCTTATCCTAAAGGCAATCCAAGGCAATTCCACTAACAGCAACAAGCTTACTACCCAAGTGGAATACATTCACAACCTTATGAATAATACCAATAGTGGTACCAACCAAAATCATGGGGAATGCCACTACCAAGGTAGTAGTACTCTTATAGGCAACCAGATCCATATGGGTACTATGTTCAGGAGCTTGTCTCCCCTAGAAGTTCTGTAAGTCATATATCATTCCAGCATCACTATTACCCTCTAGAGTACCACTCAATACATTCACCATTTACTCAAGGGAAACCCCCACATCTATATCCATATCATCCTCCACATCCCCTGCACATACACCTCCACCTTCAACCCAATTGCCTCCTAGTCCATCCATGTAGGATGAGATTCCTTCATAGCCATGACAATGAAATGTTACGAGGGTTGTACACTCATAACTAGTTTTTCAACTAAGTGGTCTAGAGAATACATCATAAAAAGGACCTTTCTTCTGACCCATTAGTCCTCTCCAACCCTCACAATCTAGTTCAGTTGATCATCCTACATCTCTAGCACCCTCATCCTCTGCATCAAATACCTTGAAGTGTCCTTCAAACCAAGTGCCACCTAGGATTCGCACTATGATGTTAACTCATGTTGTTTCTAACTGGATTAAGGCTAGCAATCTTCCTACAAAAATATTTAACTCTGAAAGTCCACTCATTTATCTACAGATTGCTAGATAGGATCCATGCAAGGCTCTTCTTGAATCTAGTTTTAGAGTTAATCTCATCTCCCATGACATGTACAAGGCTTGGAACCTACCACCTCTCAAGAAGAGCAACATTCATCTAGAATTAGCAAATCACTCGATTACTATCCCTCTAGGATTAGTAGAGGACATTGTGATCATAATTTGTGGATGGTCCTATCCTATTGATTTTCTGGTGATCAAGGTGGACAACTGCAAAAGTGACTTCCCGATCATTATGGGAAGAGCTTGGTTAAGCATGGTCAATGCAAGAATGGGCATAAGGAACCTATCTTTAGAAATATCCAAGGGAAATGAGCTAGGAAAAATTAAGAAGAAGCATATTCATTGCATTGCATATAGTGATAATAGGTGCAATTGCATGTAAAAGATTTAGTCAGTTAAGAGCACATACCTTAAAGCATGCAATCAGTGTGCACAAGATATCAATATACAAAGGTTTCTGTATGCAACAACCACAAAATAGGAGGGAACCCAATGGCTAATCACTAATTCAGATAATAGCATAATATGCATGGAGCCAACTAAGAGCCTAACATGTGCATATGTAGAAGGCATGAACAAAATTGAACAAGTTCATTCCCAGCTCTCTAATGAAGATAATGATACATGTTAGGGAGAGTTGGAAATCCTTGATCACTTCAAGTAGGAGCTCTTTACTAGTCGATATGGAGTATGAATTTTTAAAGAATGGTAAACCAATCATAATTAACGTCAAACTTAAAAGAAAAGATGTTGAAAGTGGTGAATAAATGGTCAACAGCCTTTGCCTAGTCATATCTAGAGCTAATAGGAATTGATCTAAAGATATTCCAGCATTGCATCTACACTGACCTAACCATGAAGCCTAGAAGGTAATTGCAGAGGTGGCTAAACCCCAAATTGAAGCAAATCGTCAAGGAGGAAATAGAACAACTCCTCAAGGTGGGGTTCATCTATCCAATTGTGGATAGTGAGTGGGTTATTCCACTCATAATTGTACCAAAATAGGATGGTAAATGGCGGGTTTTCATTGATGTCAAGATGTTGAATATGAAAACATTTAAAAATAAGTTTCCTTTGTCATTTGTAGATCAAGTGTTAGACACCATATTTGGGCATTGTTATTATAGTTTCTTGGATGGTTATAGTAGCTATAACCAAATCCAAATTACACCCGAAGATCAATCCAAGACAACATTCATGAGTCCCTAGGGGACTTTTGCATATTGTAAGATGCCATTTGATCTATGCAATGCCCCTACAACATTTTAATGCTTGGTCCTTAGTATCCTCCAATAATAGATTGGTAGCAGTGTTGAAGTCTTCATGGATGACTTTTCCACCTATGGAACTACATTCAAGCAAACCTTGAATTAACTTGAACAAGTGCTAAAGAGATGTGTAGAGACAAACCTACGACTCAATTGGCAAAAGAGCCATCTCATGGTCCAAGAAAGCATTATGCTAGGGCATCAAATTTTATAGAAAGGGATTGACGTAGACCAAAAAAAATAAGTATCATCCAAGGAATAACATGCCAACCAGAGACCATTAAAGATGTTTAGTCATTTCTTGGACACACTGGCTACTACCAGTGATTCATAGAGAATTCTTCTAAGATCGCAAAGTCGTTGGTAGAGCTTACAAAGAAAGATGCATCCTTCATCTCAACCAAGGGATGTAAACATGCATTCCAAAAATTATAGGAGAAACTCATAGAAACACCAATCCTACAAGCATCAAACTGGTCCAGACCTTTCCACATCATGAAAGATGCATCTAACTATGCTTTTGGAGCAATGCTCATGCAGGTGGATGATAAGAAGTGTCCATAATACATCCATTACGTGAGTTAATGCATTGTGGGAGCAAAACTAAATTACACCACCATAAAGAAAGAACTAATGGTAGTGGTGTATGTGCTAGAAAGGTTTAGGCACTATGTTCTTGGTTACAAAGTATTTGTACATATGAACCACAGTGTAATCTGCTTTCTCATGAACAAGTTGACAATGAGCCCTCGTGTTATATGGTGTCTAGTGATCTTGTAGGAATTTGATCTCACTATGGTAGATTGAAAGGGACCGAGAATGTGGTCACTGACCACCTATCTCATTTAAGATGAAATAATAAAGAGGAGAAGAGCCCACTCTTTGATCAGTTTCTAGACAAACTCCTCTTTATAGGAGCAATAAGTGAATTAATGCCTACAAAAGTAATATGGTATAATGACATCCTCACCTATCTTCTCACTTAGGAGATGCCATAAGACTTGGATTTTAGGAAAAAGCAACAATTTCTTCATTAGGTCAAATCCTTCATGGAAATCAATGGATAACTCTACAAGGTATGTGTCGATGGCCTAATTCATTGGTGTATCCTTAATGAAGATCAACTACACGTTCTCCAAGATGCTCATGAAGGACCTTGCAGAGGCCACTATGTAGGGAGATGCACGGCCCTAAAAATCCTTATGGAAGGATACTATTGGCTTATAATCTTTAGGGATGCCCACTAGTTTGTCAAGTCATGTGAACATTGTCAATGAGACAGGAAGATGATAAATCACATGGAAGATCCTCAATAGTGGATTCAACCACTAGAGCCTTTTGACATATGGGGCATTGATTTCATGGAACCCATCACATCCATGTCTAATGAAAAGGCATATATTATAGCAATAGTTGACTAATGCATAAAATGGTTAAAAGCAGTAACCATTATTGATTATACATCATCCACTGCTACCAAATGTATACAAAAAAATATTGTGAATAGGTTTGGGGTGCCACATTCACTAATTTCTAATAATGGAACTCACTTCATAGGTGCCACCTTTAGAAATTTAATGCAATGCTTGGGGTTAGAACATAAATTAACAACACCTTACCATCCCCCAAGTCAATGGTCAAGCAGAGGTAACCAACCAGGAGATCACAAAGATACTAACTCAAACCATTAGCAAATATAGGAAGGATTAGAGTACAAAGCTTAACGATGCTCTCTAGGCTTATCATTCAACTTGGAAACTTCCTATTAGCTATTCTCCCTACCAGTTAGTGTATGGAAAATTTCCAATATTCCTAATTCAATCCGAGCTCCATATACTCTCAATAGCCTATGAACTAAATCTTAAGCTAAGTCTAGCACATAAAGAAAGATTAATCAACTTGAATGTGCTAGATGAAAATCGATTAGTGGCCCTATCCTTGAATGAGATGAACAAGACATTTAGCAAGCATTTTCATGACCTAAGAATTAGGAAAGTAAAACTTCAAATAAGAGATAAGGTTCTCTACTAGAACCTGACACATGTACCCAAAAAGATAAAATTCCAAACATTGTGGGAGGGACCTTATATAATTGATCAAACCTTTCCTTCTGGGGCCATGTTGATCTATAAGCCTAACTATTGCCAACATTCAACAAGTAAAGCCTTTCCTAGAACAAAGATAGGCTAGTGTAACTATTGCATCAATAGATGGACAATCACGTTCTATTTTTTAGATCTCCTCCTTCCAACCCAGTTGTGGGGGAGATGGCCATCTATGCTAATCATTAAATTGGCTTCTTAGTTTTTCTACCTTTTTCTTCACATTTTTGATTTTTGCAGATTATTTATTTTACAAATTCTTGATTTTTCAAATTTTTCTAATTTTACACCATCTTTAGTACCTTTGAACCTTCTTAACTATTTTACACTTTCTTATATATTTTACTTTGTTTTGTCTTTTTCAAGTGTGATATTTTCTCATTTTTGCTAATAAAGAGTGCTTTATTGTCACAGGACACAACACCATTGTTGTTGTTTATTAACGATGGTTTGTGCTTAATGTTGTGACTGTCAATGTCTAGTTTCTATTTTTGAATTCTAATGTCTAATGAATTTGGGATGGTTTATTTTTCATGGAACAGGCAGTGAGTCCATGACACCCATCCAAATGGCAAAGGCAAAAATGAATGAAGCCCTTCAGCAACTCCAACAAGGAAGAGAAACATGGCAGCCCATCTTTGATGGGATTAACACCTACAACAAGGTGGAGATCTACTTAAAGGAGTTGCAAATTAAGGAAATGACAAAGTACATGTAGTTGGCCAATCTTTGTTATGTAAGCCTAATAATGCTGACTACTAGATAGCTATGGTTGGAATTGAAAAAGTAAGTGGCTAGCTCATATCTACTATACAAGGCCAAGTTTAAGCACCACAAAGACACCAAGCAGAACCTTGAGACAGCAAGTGCTAAACTAAAAGTTCTTAGAGGACAATTTAGAGATTAATGATCTATCACTGAGAACCTAGCCAAATAGATGAATGACTACTAGGAGCTAAAGAACACAGTCAAGGCATTCAACATTGAATGCAAATAGTTCCCTGCCTATGCTAAGGAGTTGTTTCTAGCAATCCCGTGTCCTTGGGATGTGCCCATTCCAACCTACATTGGGAAAGCTCTATGGATAATGCATGATCCTAGGAGCAAGGAGGAGAAAATGAAAGCACTACTTGATACTTTTTGCTTCCCACCTGAAGTTGCAACAATAGTAGAATAGCTACAACCATCTCAACTGCCCATGCATGAAGCTAGTGAAGGTTTCTTAGAGCCTTAAGAACCACCACCACCTAGGATCATGTGATCTTCTTTAATAAGCTTCACACCATCAAGGAACATACTATCTAAGTTTTGAAGAGTTGAGTCATATTGTTTAATTTTGTGTTCTAAACACTTTCATTTTTTATAATGTATGGATTTGTACACATTGGCACTCCATTTTTTGTCAAGTCAATTAGTTTGTTTTGTTTGAAGAAAATTTAGTCAATAATCCCATACCTTCCCAATTTTGTCAAGAACTCAAGGATGATTTTTCATCCAGTCGTGGGGGTATGATGAGCTGTGTTCAGTTTATTGCATTGATAAGGCCTCATCATCGATGAGGCCTAGTTGATGCATCTTACCATGCATTGACGAGGCCCCGTTGATGCAACATTGGTCTTTTTGATTTTGGGTATAAATATGCCCTTACAACCACATTTATGACAAGTAGAGATTGTAGTTGTAGCAAAGCTCTTACAATTTTGGGATTTAAAAGTTAGAAGGTTTTCCTTAAGTTCCCATAGCAGGAGTCATTGAGTGTACAGATCTTTATTCAAGCATTGTTGTACTTGAGCATGATAGTGTATGTGGCAATAAAGATTAGCTTTCTAATAAACGTTGTAGCACTTTGGATGGATTAGTGATTTCATTTATGCATTTCATGTTTTTAATAATTTATTAAATGTTTTTAATTATTTATTAAAATATTTTTCAATTATTATGTTAATGAAGTAATTAAGCCAGATAGATTACACACATAAGTATGACAACTTTGAGCATAACACATAGTTACATGGTAATCCCAACAGCGTTATTGCTTGGTATCCCCAATAGCGTAGCACTTGGTTTCCTAGCAATGGATAGGTGTGTTTAGGACATGTATGGAAAGCAAGATTCGATGCTTATGTTAGGATTAATTAAATGCTAGTTAATTAGTTAATTTAATTTAGTTAATTAAATTCATTTTATCCACATTTTGAGCACCAAACCATAAAACACAAAATGATAAAAATTGGATGCCTCAATTACACTTAACCATACCAATGAATGTCACAAGTGTAATTGGGAAGATAACGATTAACCTTAAGGCTAGATTCACTTCCTAAAGGACTAATGTACTAGAAACAATAAAGTCCACGAAATTCGACCAGATTGCTCATGAACACTTTGTGATTTGTATGGTTGGACATAGGGGTACCTCACCACTCATCACAGATGAATAAGCATTTTTTGGAGCATTGCAATAACAGATTAATCAGGTGGCAACACAATGTTGCCCTTCATGTCACACTACCATAGTTGTTCATCTTAGTTTAGGAAAAAGGTGAAATTAGATACATACTCATCAGGATGAGCATATACCACTCAATATTGCTGGGGCACTGACTGATGTACTCCATCAAACTTGGATGGAGAAGCACTCCTATCAGAAGAAGACATTTTATGTTAGTGAATAAAAAAATAATGTGCTTGTAGAAATTTTTGTAGTTATTTTTAAAGTATGATACTTTAAGGTCCATTCCAATGATTTGAAAATTTTTTCACTAGTCTTAGATAGTGCACAAAACAACTAAAAGGTCCCTATCAACAACACTAATGAAGAGTGGTAAGGTACCCCTACTCCTAACCATACGAATCACAAGCATTCATGCATGATCCGGTTGAATTCCATGGACCTATAGTTCTCCAATGCACTAATTCTCTAGAGAGTGAAATGGATGTTGAGAACGTTTGTTATCTTCTCAGTTGCACTTGTGAAGTACAAGTATATGGTTAAGTGCAACTTAGGTATATGATTTTTATCATTTTTTATTTTATTAGTTCAATTTCCTACAACAAGAATGGAAGGTAGAGGAATTTAATATCTAATTATTTGACTACCTAGCTAGCCTAACACAAGTACCTATTTCCACTCTCCTGGAGACATCCTGAATGCATATAGCACTGTTGGGTTACCAAATGTTAAGCATTTCTAGATTACCAAGCACTATATGTATGTTTGAAGTAGTCATTCTTGTGTTTATTAATAACTAGAAATTAATCGATTAATTAAAGTGCATTAAAGTAAAGTGCATGAATATCAAATGCATTAAGTAAACATTAATCTATTCTGAGTGCTACAAGAATGATCAACAAGGCTCATCTTTATTCCAATCACACTGCTATGCTTAGGTACATTAGTGCTTGAATAAAGGTCCATACACACTCAAACTCCTATTGTGGGTGCTCAAAAAATATTCTAACTCTAGATAAAATAAACTGCAAGAGCTTCACTATGCTATCACAAAAACTAACTAAAAATTGTGAGCCTGAGCGCTATATTTATAGGCTAGCATATACACCACAATATGAGATATTTGACATCACGTCTTGGCTCCAATATCAGGTATCCAATATCAAGGCTTTGATATCAAAGCCAATCAAATGATGACTCATCATGGGCTTTCCTATAGGTTTAAGCATGATATTAGGTAGTTTTCCACTAAACTAATAAGTGATAAATACTTGGGCTATTTTTATCTACTAAGATAATTATCTAATAGTTATGGATAGAAATGTACATCTCCTAATGTATTGGAGAAGACATAACTCAATGTTGAGCTAGCAAAAAATATGCTAATATTTTGTTAACACTAGGACACTTATGTATAACCATGAAAAGAGCTTTAGATTGCACAAAATTTCCTATCATACATGGTAACCTGATGGAACCTATAACTTCTACTCACATACTATTAAAGGAATGAAGTTAATACAAGTTTCATTGAAAGCTATTTAATCATGGAGATAGAGACACTTGATAATAGCCCATGTGATCACGTTAGATCTGGCACCTTCATCAACATGTATTAGTGAACTAAAACTTTAGGTAATACAATACTGGTGATGTAGATTGATAGCTGACAAATATCTCTTATCATCAAGTCAGTCCTGATGTTCTCACCATAGAAGTTTAGACTGTTTGATCCATAATGAGGGACCTGATAGAAGAAAGATATAACTTCCATTTGAGCAAGTATGTTACTTGGAACCATGATCCTCTTAATAAGATCATATAATGCAATATGATGGTCTTTAGAGGTTAGTATGAAGTCATACAAGGATAAATTAGTGCTTTTAGAATGAACAATGATGTTCATTTGCTACAAGACATTTTTTTCTATAGGCTAAGATTCTTATGATGTAAGTGCTACTGTGATTGGTTGTATAGGATTGAATGAAGATGGAAGGATTCTTGAAGAATTAGTCTCTTGTTGATGCTAGAAATAAGTCTCCTTTGATATCTTAATAGGTTTTTGTGCACACAATTAGCTTTTTCCTTCTATTTTTCTAATTGTGACTCATTGGTCTACTACCTATGGGTATGAATTTTTACCTGAGGTGATAGGAAAGGATGAGTAAATGTCTAAGATGTATTAGGTAAAGGAGTGTTTTAGGATTTAGTGTGGTATGGAAAATGCTAAGAATAGGAAGGAAATTGATTGATTACATTGGGTAGAAAGAATGAAATGATGGGATTAGGTAGCATAAATGCTATATGGAGGTGAAGAAGAATGATTTAGCTTTGATGATGTGATGTTGTAGTTAGACTAACGAATCATGTAAGGGTTTCATGGTTGCAAAGATGACCATTGGTGACACTTGTAATTAGACTAGTGAATAACATAAGGCTCCTTAAATGAGAAGTTATGAGCTTTATATTTAGGCTTAAAAGCTAAAATGGTACCTCTAGCTCCCAAGGGATTCTAAAATACTTCAAGCCATTGATTATCTAAATGCATAGTGAATGGATTACTCTCCACTAATATATGGATCTTATTTATCAAATCTTGGATGTTATCTTTTAGATTCCTCTAGTAATCTATATCATGTCCAATGGTTTTATGATGATAGTAGGATTTTCTGTAGTCATACCACTTAGGCATCTCAGGGTCACCTTTTTATCTTTGAGAAGGATTCACAGCTATAAGCTATATGCGATGATAGTGTGCTCTCTCTTGATTAGAAACTTGCTTCCTCTTAGGTTTGCCATCCCTAAGAAGATTATTTAGAAGTAGAAAGCACGTTATAAGTATCTTGGTATACTAATCTCTACTCCTTTGAGGACTACATTGCTAAGTTGAATATGAGATAGTTAAGTGTTTTTTTGTTCCTTAAAAAAAGAAGAAACACCTTGAGAGTTTTGTTATCCCTTCTCTTGTTTTATACTCTTATTAGTCTTGTTACAAATTCATAGGATATCATGGTCACTACATTGAATACTAGCTTGTTTAATGCATATGATAATCAAGAAAGCATCATTCAAAGAATGAGGCTTGGGATAAGTCACTCTCTTTTAAATGTAATCAATTACTGCAACTTCAAATATGTCTTGCAAATTACATTCCTCCAAATGATATGGTAGCTTGACTAATTTCATTATCCATTGAGAGATGAATTTATTAATGGGCTCATTTAGAGCCTGCTTAATGGTAACAAAAGACATAATGCTTATTCTTTGAAGCACATTGAACTTAAAGCATTCAATAAAGGTTGCAAGTAGTTTCTCTAGAGAGGTGATAGATCCATGTGCTAAGGACCTATACCATTCTAAAGCTCTTCCAAGAAAAGAGTTTGAGAAGCATCTTAACATAATATGAGGGTTAGGGGCTAGAAGCATGCATTCATTTTTGAACATGCCCGCATGATTTGTGAGATCTTCCATTTCACCATTATACTTTGTGCAAGATGGTAGTGAAACTCCCTTAGGTAGAACTGAGAAAGGAATAATATAGCTTATAGGATTTCTTAGGATCTAATCCAAGGAAATAAGAAAATTTCCTCACATGACCAAAACATTAGCTACTTTATCTTTGGTACTTTTGAAAGCATAACATCATTTAGTGTTATCAAATGTGATCTATTCTAGAAGGTGAGGTATAGGCTGAGCTACAATGATGGAAGATGATGTCAAAGGAGAACACATGTATGAAATAGATTCTAATGTAGTAGGAGAAGGTATACCCAATGAAATTAAATTGGATAAATATATAAGAAAAGAGGGTATACTAGCATGTTAAGGCATACTGAACAATAATGGCATAGTAGAAGTAGGAAGTGGAATGGATTGAAAAGAAGGTATGATAGCTTAGGGTTCAAGAATAGAATACATAGTTCCAAAAGATAGAACAAATTATTAAAAAATGAAGTGGGATTACTAATTATTGGAAGAAAATAGATGGTAAGGGGGAGGAATAGAGCTTGTAGAAAGGCTAAGTGATTTTGTGGCAAGGGGAATAAATCCATGTGAAGTGCTTTGAGTAGCTATGATGCTGATATTATGGATATGATGTAATAGAGGATTACTCTTGCCAAGCTTCCCTCTTGGCTATACTTTGTCTTCATCTATTAGATGAATATCAAATTTAGAGGCTACACTTCCTTTCCTTTATCTAAGAAAGATGTAAGGACCAAGAAGCTAATCGATTAAGGTTCTCATCCTAGCCTCCTCAATCTATAGATATATACATTCTTGCATCTTTTTTCACTTCATGATAAACTCTACGATATCCTTAGCTTCCTCGTTATCTAGTTCAATTGGAAGATCTTGATTAGAAAAAGAAGATGGTAGATCATTAGCTTGTTCATACTTTGCCATGAGCTTAAACATGTATAGTGCAAGTAGGTAGCCAAGCTTTTTGTTGTCATAGGCTATTTTATAATCCCTTAAGCTTAGTCCTTTTGAAAATCCTTAATTTCTCCTTAGACCCATGAGCTTCTAAATCGTAGAGAAACTTGAATCAAAAGATAATGTCAATGGTGTGATTGCAAAAGTGACTATGACCTCACATGGATATTACCAAAGCTTTTGGTTTTTTATGCAAGTAAGTTCATACTTAAAATAGAAAGTGAGAAATTCTATGTTCAAAGGAAACATAGAAGTTCTAGGAAATTGACATGATGTTAGTGTTTCAATGCAACACGTTGTTGACACTTCAAAGAAAAGTGCACAAAGTGAACTAGCATAGAAACATAAGTAGAGAGGGAATCCTATAAGCAATAGTAATTTCACAGAGGCCCTCCTTCTAGCCCCAGAAGGATATTATGGTAATGATCATTAGAATACGAGGTTCAACACAATGTAACTTGAAACTAAGCTAGGTGATCTTTTGGCCATTAAACTATCTAGGAGAATTAATTTTTCTTATATCAAAATGAGACTCACAGGTTGTTGGAAGAATTTAACAATTTGAAATAAGTGTTTTTACCAAACACTAGTGAAAATAAAGTAGAAGAAAGCATGTCCATAATAGCTACTAAAACATGAGCAAGAATAAAATGTATGTATAATGAGAAAAGGAATAGAGGAAATGTGTGTGAAAGAAGTAGTAAAAGCAATTGAAATATAATGTAGAAAAGGAGTATATCTAATTTTTTAAAAGCTAAGTCTGAAAGAAAATAATTAAAAAAAATCTAGAAAAATGCTAGCAATAAGAAAACTAAAATAGACAAATTAGAATTATAGGGAAAAATAAATTTTGGAACATATTGTAGAGATCCTAAGAAAAGGACTAGGGATTAGAGATGTCAGGAAATGAGCTATGTTAACTCGTTCTCTCTTCAATACGTATGGTTGATGTAGATCTAACAAGAACACTACAAATTCTAGGGCTGATAGGGAAAAGAATTTAATTAAATTAATTTATTGACCTAATACCAAATGACTTTCCATGTGTTGAGAGGATAGCAGGAGGAGGATACAAATGTGTTAGCATGAAAAAAATGATAAATTAAAGATGTTGATATCTCTGATGAAAAAATAGTTATTCTGCAGAGAGACCATGTCTTTAGAAATATTTCTAAATCACTAGTAAACTAGAAGCCATCTATGCTTAGTAGTAGAGATATTTGGCAATAAGCTAAATGGATGCTCACAAAGTCAAACACACAAACCAAATGCTAACCGCTTTTTATTTAGGAGTGTCCTCTTATTTATAAGCCAAAAATGCCTATTATCGTGAAGAAATGATGCATTGGGGCTTATAGAAACCCCTAGAATGTTCTAGATAAGAGAATCAATGTGTAGATGATTGATATGAAAAATGATGTCAAACATTAAAGTAAGATTGACATAGAATGTTGAGAGGCAAAATGATGTTGCACATTGAAAAATAGATTTTACCAAAAAGTTAGGTTAAGATCAACATAAGAGTTGATGCTGGATGTCAAAATTGAAGACTATAGATGAAGAACCAAAAATGATGTTGTAGATGATGGGAGATGTCACTTAAGGAAAAAGCTAAAGATGAAGATCTAGAAACCACATTGCAAATGATGTAGGATGTCAAATCTAGATTGCTGAAAATGGATTTGAGTTGAGAAGTCATAGAATGTACCTAAAACTCTCACTTATGCAAAAAAAGCCAAAGTGGATACAATAATTGCTATCATGTAAATGTATTTAGGTATACAACACACTCAAATGAAAATCTATATAATTAGTTTAATTAAGGCTATAGGCACTTAAAGGAGGATTGCTGTTGTGAATAGGTTTGGTATGCCACGTGCACTAATTTCTAACAACAAAATTCATTTTATAGGTGCTACTTTTCACAAGCTTATGCAATGCTTGGGGGTTGAACATAAATTAACAACACCCTACCACCCTCAATCCAATGGTCAAGCAGAAGGTACCAATAGGGAGATCACGAAGATCCTAAAGAGAATTATTAGCAAATATAGGAGAGACTAGAACATGAAATTAAATGATGACCTCTAGGCATACTAGTCAACATGGAAACATCCTATAGGCTACTTTCCCTATGAGCTAGTGTATAGAAAATTACCAACTCTACTTATCCAATCCAAGCTCTATACACTTTCAACAACCTATGATCTAGACCTTGACCTAAGTCTAGCACAAAAAGAAATACTGATCAACCTAAATGTGCTAGATGAAAATCAATTGGTAGCCCTATCCTTGAATGAAGTGTACAAGGCATTCAACAAACAATGACATGACCTAAGAATCAGAAGGATCAAACTTCAACCTAAAGATAAGGTCCTTTATTGGAGCTCCACATACGTTCCTCAAAAAACCAAATTCCAAACATTGTGGGAGGAACCTTATATAATCAATGAAACCTTTTCTTCTGGGCCATGATCATAAACAAACCTAAAATCCCAAATAAGAAACAATTAGTCAACATCCCACAAGTAAAGCCTTTTGACAAGCCCAAGTAAGCCAATGCAACAAATACCTTAACAGATGGACAACCACACTCAATTTTTTGGATCTCTTCCTTCAAACTTAATCATTGGGTAGATGGCCATCCATGGTAACCATATACGTGGCTCCTAAATTTTTCTATTTTTTTTACACATTTTTGTTTTATGCAAATTTTTTATTTTATTTTATACCTTTTCAATTTTAAAATTTTTTTCTATTTTACATTATTTTTTATTTTACACCATTATTAGTACATTTAATTTTTTCTTGAATATGTTACACTTTCTTATATATTTCACTTTATTTTAGTGTGATTTTCTAATTTTTGTTAATAAACTAGCTTTGTAACAACAAGACACACAGGTGTTGTAGTTGTTGCTAATGGTGATTTGCACTTAATATTTTTATTTGCTAGTGTCTAGTTTCTATTTTTGAATTTTTGTACTGATGCCTAAGACATGGCTTCTTTTTCATGGAATAGGCAGTGAATCCATGACATCCACCCATCCACAAAAATCTATGGTTTCCTTGTTTTGGAAACATGAGGTTTGTTTCATTAAATAAAGCTTTAATCAATTTGCGACCTTAGTGGTTTCTAGAATTATGAAGAATTCAAAGGTTTGCATAGGATGTGACTTCAAGGGGATTTAATACTCTTTGTACTCTTCTACTTACTTGAGTGCATGAGTGTTTTCATGGATAGTAAGTGCATGAGTGTTTTCATGGATTTCTTACTGTTTGATGAAGTGATTACTCTAATTATTAGAGCAGTTATTATTGGAGCAGTTACTCTAATAATTAGAGCGGTTATTATTGGAGTGATTACTCTAATTATTAGAGTGGTTATTATTGGAGGGGTTACTCTAATAATTAGAGTATTTATTATTGGAGTAGTTATTTTAATTATTAGAGTAGTTACTCTAATTATTAGAGTAGTTGCTCCCAAGTTTATAAATATAGTGCCCAGGCGCACAATTGGAAAAAAGTCTTTCAGTAGTCAACTAGCGAAACTCTTGTAGTCTGTCTAAAAGTTAGAGTATTTTCCAAGTGCCCGCAGCAGGAGGCTGAAGTGTGGATGGATCTTTATTTGAGCATTGTGTACATGAGCACACCTTGTGTACGACAATAAAGATGAGCTCTTTGATTCATCCTTGCAGCACTTGAGATTTGTTTTCTTACACATTTCTTTTATTTTATTTTCTTATTCATTTATTTTATTTTATGCACTTTACATTTCTATTATTAGCATAGCAATTCATTTTGATCAATTAAGAAAATCATTAAATTACACTCAGTACGATCACTTCAAGCATGCGTGTAACACTTGGTAACCCAGTAACGATTAGCATTTGGTAATCTTAGTAGTGTTGGACTGGTTCAGGATGTGTATAGCAAGTGAGAACGAATACTAGTGTTAGGATTAGTTAAAGCCTAGTTAATTAGTAGTTAAGTTAAATTAGTCACTTAGTTATCTCTCTCTCTCTCCTCCCTTATTAGCAGTAGGACATAAAAACATAAAAGATATAAAAATCATATGCCCCAAGCTTACTTAACCATACAATCATGACATACAAGTAAGTTTGGGAAGATAACGATAAACCAACCTATCCTTGTTCCACAAGGGTGCATAAGCACTTAGTCCTTAGAATTCGACTGGATCATGCCTGAAATGCTTGTATTCGTATGGTTGAGCATAGGGGTACCTTGCCACTCATCATTGGCACCGTTGCCGAGTACTTAGTGGTTTGTGTGCTAACTAGAACATAGGAAATCATTCACATTGTTAGAATGAACCCTTAGGGTTGATTGAGAAAATAATAAATAAGAATACATTGCACACTCAATAGACAAGTGTGTCTCCTTTGTACAAAAGCACCTCACCACCTAGGTCTAAAATAGGAAACCATCAGTGGCGTAATACACATGATGTTGATCCACCAGTCCATCAACAAGTTTGAGTGGTATATATTCATCCTGATGAGTATATACTAGACATCACCTTTATCCTTCATCAAGACGAACAACTGCATTGGCGAGACTTAGAAGGTAACATAGTATTACCTCCTGATCGTTCAGTCCCAAGCATGCTTCTTCATGCTCTCACATGAATTGGCATGCCACACTTACATGTAGAATATGTTGTGCAAGATCATGACTTGAGAGAATACCATCCTACAGAGGCACAACATCAAAGGGACTTGCAACAGGAGAGACATCATAAGTCTTTAAAGGGTAAGTGGTCCTAAGATGCCCCACATGTCTTAAGCAAAAATGAGGGTGGTGAACCTACCTCAGGAAATCGTCCAAATAATGATGTTCCTCCCCTTGAGTTTGGCCAAGGGGTTGTGTATTAGAACCTTCATTCCACTATTCATAACTCAAGTTCTGATACCCATGGGCACAAAGGGTCTGAAAAAGGGACACCATCATGGTGATGGTTCTCCTTCTTCTTCACCTTCATCATCTCCTTCACCCTCTTCTTTAATATCCAGACAAGGTCATAAAGAAAAATACCAAGGGGATAAAGGTAGACAAAGTGCAAGTCATAGACGAAACAACCAAGAAAGGGGAGGAGGGAACTCTAGAGAGTCATGACATAGAAGAAGGGAGAGTAGGGAACAACGTAGGAATCATAGATTCCATGGACGAGACAATCACGATGAACCCCTACTCACTACTCGAAGTATGTTAGAAATAACTACGGTTGTTAGAATTCCAACAAGGCACCAGAAAGATAGTAGGATCAAGATATTAGATATGAACAATATCCCATGATTTGAAGGGGGATACAACGCTAATCCTCAGAATCATTTACAAGCATTCCATGATGTGTGTGCCTTAAAAAACATAGAGAACGAATGGCAAAAACTTAAGTTGTTCCCGCAGATACTAGTTAAAGAAGCAGAAAGCTGGTACTGATCCTTAGAATTGGAATCTATTCGTAGATGGATTACTATGTTAGAATTATTCAATGATAAGTACCAAACGTACTCCTGAGTGTCCAACCTATGAAGCAAATCCAAGGTTGGAAACAAAAAGGACATGAACCCTTGGATGCTACCATGGGCTAATATTATGCACTGTTACACCATTTTCCTAGCCATAGTTATTCACAAAGGGATCAACTATGCCATCTCGTGGATGGGCTTAGGCATGAAATGAGAAAAACCCTTAGGACTTATACCCAAGGAAGACTATTCGAGCTTAGGTCCCATCAAATTCAAAGACTATTGTAGCAAGTTGCTAGAAAGTGTGAAAGAGTATAACTGAGATCCTTTTCTTCAGAAAAGGCGAGTAAGATTTTTTGAGGATGAAGAAGAGTTACCACTCAAAGAGATGGTGAATAGGAAATCTTTGCCTATCCAAAAGATGACATGAGAAGTTTCGGCAAAGGTATACCAAATGTGGAATTCCCTAGATAATAGATTTCAAACTGTTCTTAAAATAGTAGAGAAGTCTAGAGAGCAAGGTAGTGATCACGAAAAAAGAAAAAAGAGAGAAGCTGAACATGAACGCAGCAAGGGTAAGGGTAAAGTTGCCATCATTAAAGAGGTTGTGGATTCAGAAATAGACAATGATAGTGGATGCAAGATATGTGAATATGACCATCCTAAGGGATGTTGCCCTGTAATCTCACATCTGTAGGAGTCTAGGATGTATGCACTCAAACCATGATTGAAAAAATGGCAAACACCCCGAAGATTACCTTACCCTCAAGGTAATCCAAGATAGTTCCACCAACCCTTAACGTATTAGCCTAGTGAATCTCCACCACAATCGATTGAGTAATATCAATAGTGGAAATGCCCACAATCATGGGGAATGCTACCACCAAGGCAATAGTATCCTTATCGGTAACCTGACCCATATGGATATTATGTGTAGCAACCAATCTCCTCATGTGACTCTACTGGTCACGTTACTCCTCAACCTCACTACCAAGCCCACGAGTATTATGGAACTCCCTCTTCTAAGGGCAATATCCAGCAAGCATATCATCCTTATCATCCAGCTGCATCTCTTCTACCAATAGCTCCACTACCACCTACTCTAGCTATGTAGGGTGAAATCCCTACCCAGCCATAGCAATGTAATGCCATAAGGGCTGTTAACTCTCAACCTACTATTGGTTCCAACAACCACATGAAGAAAAGACCTTTCTTTAGGACCAATAGACCAACCAAGCCCTTACAATCACAAGCGGTTGATTCCTTAGATGCCTCAGTATTAATCAAAACTTTAGATCCTCCTTCAACTCAACCACCACACTCAACGCATATGGTCATGCTAACACATGTTGTTACCAATTGGATCAAAGCTAGCCACCTTCCCAAGAAATTCTCTAGTCCTGGGAGTCCTCTGATATACTTACAAATCACTGGAAATGCGTCGTGCAAGGCTCTTTTGGATTCAAGTTCCGATTTCAACTTGATTTCTCAAGAAATGTACAAGGCCTGGAACCTACCTCCATTGAGAAAGAGCAACATCCATCTAGAGTTGGCTGACCAGTCCATCACTATCCCATTGGGACTGATGGAAGACATTGTTACCATTGTTTGTGGGTGGTCATACCCAACTAACTTCCTAGTGATTCAGGTAAACAACAATAAGGGGGACTTCCCAATCATAATGGGAAGAGCATGGCTAAGCACAGCTGATGCATGCCTAGGAATCCATGATCTTTCCCTAGAAATATCAAAGGAAAACATATTCAGAAAGATCAAGAAGAAGAAAGTTCCATGCATCGCATATAGTGACACAGGGTATAATTATGTGCAGAGGTCATGGGTTGTGCAAAGTTTAACATTTCCTACATGCAATCAGTGTGCACAAGTTATTAACATACAAAGATGCCTATATGTAGCAGCCACACGATAGGAAAACACCCAATGGTTGATAGTTGATCAAGAAAGCAGTTCACTCATATGCATGGAACTAACTGAGTTTAACTTATGCTTACATTGATAACATAGACGCATTAGAGCAAGTCCACCACCAATGTTCAAGTCTTAACCTTGAAAATATCAACAGGGGGAAGTTGGAAATCCTCGAGAAATTTAAGCAGGAGCCCCTCGAGCTGAAACCATTGCCCATCGGTATGGAATACACGTTCCTTAAAAATAGAAAATTGGTATTTATCAATGCTAAGCTTGCTCCTCAACAGAAAGAAGAACTTCTAAAAGTAATAAATAAATGGTTGAAAGCCTTCATTGGTCATATCCCAAATTAACTGGAATAGATCCTAGGATATGCCAACATAGAATTTACACTGACCCCTCCATGAAGCCTCGAAGACAACTACAAAGGTAATTGAACCCTAAGCTGAAGTAAGTAGTCAAGGAAGAAGTTGAACAGCTTCTCAAGGCCGGGTTCATATACCCCATTGCTGATAGTGAATGGGTTAGCCCCTTAGTTATTGTGCCTAAAAAGGGAGGCAAATGGAGGGTGTGCATACATTTCAGGCTACTAAATATGGCAACATGCAAAGATCACTTTCCATTGTCATTTGTTAACCAAGTCTTAGACACCATCGCAGGGCATCGCTATTACAATTTTCTGGATGGATATAGTGGATATAACCAAATATAAATAGCCCGAGAAGACCAAGCCAAGACTACATTCACTAGTCCTTTGGGAATTTTTGCATACAAACAAATGTCGTTTGGCTTGTGCAATGCCCCTGCAACATTTCAACAACTAGTTCTAAGCATATTCCAACAACAAATAGGGAATGGCATGGAGGTTTTTATGGATGACTTCTCCACTTATGGAGCAAACTTTTATCAAGCCTTGGATTGGTTGGAGCAAGTGTTAAAAATATGTGTAGAAACCAATTTGAGGCTCAACTGGCAGAAAAGCCATTTGATGATCCAAGAAGGCATAGTACTAGGGCACAAAATCCCACACACAAAGATAGAGATAGACCCTGAGAAAATAAAAATTATCCAAGGAATTACTCGTCAACTAGAAATTGTCAAAGATATTCGATCATTCTTTGGAAATATTGGCTACTATAGGAGATTTATTAAGAACTTTTCAAAGGTTGCCAAACCATTGGTGGAATTAATGAAAAAGGACGTACCTTTCGAGTGGACTAAGAAATGTGAATTATCTTTTCAAACTTTGAAACAAAAGCTAGTAGAAACACCCATTCTACAAGCTCTTTATTAGTCCAAACCATTCCATATCATGACTGATGCGGCCAACTATGCTTTAGGAGTCATACTTACATAGTTAGATGACCAGAAGCATCCTTATTACATCAATTGTGCAAGTAGAAGTATCGCTGGTGCACAACTTAACTACACTACCATAGAGAAAGAATTACTGGTTGTAGTGTTTACACTAGAAAATTTTAGACACTATGTATTGGGATATAAAGTATATATACATACAGATCATAGTGCAATTTGGTTCCTCATGAATAAGCCAATGGTAAGCCCTTGTATCATACAATGGCTTGTAATCTTACAAGAGTTCGATTTAACGATGATCGATTACAAGGGTACCAAGAATGTAGTTCCTGATCATTTATCTCGATTGCGATGGAACAACAAAGAGGATGAGTATCCAATTTTTGATTATTTCCCTCATGAATTCCTCTTTGCCAATGTAGTGAATAATCAATTACCCACGGAGAAAAACTGGTACAGTAACATTCTTACCTATCTCCTCGCCCAACAATTACCACAAGATTTAAACCCTAAGAAGAAACAACAGTTTCTTCACCGAACCAAGTACTTTATGGAAATCAATGGGCAACTTCACAAAGTGTGTTCCAATGGCTTGGTTCGATGGTGTGTTCTTGATATAGATCAACTGTGAGTTCTCCAAGATGCTCATGAGGGTCCTTGTGGGGGTCATTATGTTGGGAGATGAATGGACATCAAGATCCTACTTGTAGGATATTATTGACCTACATTATTTTGGGATGCCCATTGTTTCATCCAATCTTGTGAGCATTGTCAACATGATGGGGGAATGATTACTAGAATGAAGGATCTGCAACAATGGATTCAACAATTATAACCCTTCGACATTTGGGGAATTGATTTTATGGAGTTGATTACACCAATGTCCATTGGAAAATATTATATTATTGTTGTTGCTGATTACCTAAAAAAATGGGCCAAAGCAGCTATTGTTAAAGATTGTACATCATCTACAGCTGCATGATTTGTTCAACAACAAACCATAAACAGGTTTGGTGTGCTGCGTGCACTTATTTCAGACAATATTACATACTTCACAGGTGCAACTTTTCAAAAATTAATGCAATGCTTAGGGGTTGAGCATAAATTGACTACACCATACCACCCCCAAGAAAATGGTTAAGTAGAAGTCACCAACAGGGAGATTACAAAGATATTGACAAGAACCATTAGCAAGTTTAGGCGAGACTGGAGCACTAAACTGAACGATGCTCTTTGGGCATACCGCTCCACATGGAAACTCCCTACAGCCTACTCTCCCTATGAGTTAGTGTATGGTAAATTACCAATGCTTCCCATTCAAACTAAGCTCCGTATACTATCCATGGCATGTGACCTCAACCTTGACCTTGATCTAACACAAAAACAACAGCTAGTAACCCTTAACTTGCTAGATGAAAACTAATTAGCTACCTTGTCATCTAACAAGTTGCACAAGGCATTCAATAAACAACGTCATAACCTAAGGATTAGGAAAGTTAAATATCAATCGACAAATAAGGTTCTCTACTAGAATCCCACACATGTGCCACAATGTACTAAATTTCAAACACTATGGAAAGGACCTTATATTATTTATGCAACTTTTCTTTCAAGGGCCATGATAATATACAAGCCTGAGAGCCCAGACAAGAAACTATTGGTTAACGTGAAACAAACCAAACCTTTCCATGAGCTTGGGACAACCAGTACACATGCTACCTCAGTTGATGGACAACCTTGCTCACTATTTCAGATATCCTCCTTCCAACTTAGTCATGGGGGAGATGGCCACCTATGCTAATTGTTCTAGGCCCTCAGTTCTTTTTGAATTTTTGTTTTACACATTTTTTTTTTACACATTCTTTCAACTTTTATTTTCTTTTTTTTTACACCATTGTTCATATTTTTACTATTTATTTGTTTGCTTGATTGCTTTTATTTGTCATCCAATAAGTGCTCATGATGGTGGATTGAATTATATCATATTGATTGCTAATGTTTGGTTTTTACCTTTGAATTATGATGTTGATATTAAGGTATGGTTCTTTTGGTAAAACAGGCAATGAGTCCACACCGTCCACTCATCCATACAACTCTCTGGTCTCCTTTGGCTTGGAATTGTATTGTCCCTTTTTTCTAAGTAAACTTTTAATGAATTGGTGGATGGGTACTTTTCAAACCAAGGAAAGACTTAAAGGATGAAAAGGGTGTGACTTCAAGGGGATTCAATGCATTTGTGCCAGCCATTCTCTTAGGTGCTTGGATGCTTTTTCTTGGGTTGTTCACCATTCTAACATTGTTCAAAAATCAGGAAGCTAAGTGAATAAAAATAAGTCTTTGCATGGTGTGGTTCTTAGGCAAAAAAAAAAAAGAAACAAGAAAAGTGAGAATTCAAAGCACATCCCTTAGACAAAGTAAATGTAAAAAAAATGCATGGGTCTTTGCATGGTGTGGTTCCCATTCAAAAAAAAACCAACAACAAAATGGGAATTCAAAGCACACCCCTTAGACCAAATAAAAGGGCTACAAGCACTGGTTATGAAACTAGAAAGACATGTTATCCATGCCTAAAGGTTCCCTTTAATTAAGGCTCTTTCTCGGTTCCTACTTCTCCATCTCGCTCTCCTCAGAATGGTGGTGACTCTTTGTGAAAGCATTCTTGTTGCTTCAAGAGGATGGATTGGTCAAGTGTATTGATGTGAGGTCACTAGATATGATTTGTTTGAGTCTAGATTTGGGATGAGTTCTACTCAGTCACATTAACCATGAAATACACAAGGGACTTTACACAACCTTGTTCTTGGAATTCCATTCCATTCTCTCCTCTCCATCTTTCTTCTCATTTTCCACCTCATTGTTGGTTTTATCATTAGTCTATTCTGGGTTGATGCATTATTTTTCTTTGGTGAATTCTTGTGGGTAAGTTTTTAACTCTTTCTTCCAAATGACATTCCTAGAGCCAACGGACTCTTTGGTTTATGGGTTTGTTAGGGCATAAAAGGCATGAGCCTGCTTTGGGGAGGACCCACTAGCATTTCTTTTTGGTGTAATTGTTGACTTCTTTCCCTTAAACATTTCCTGCAATCAATCATTTCTTGTTTCATCCCCATCCATGACATCCATTTTATTGGCGTTGCTGTTGATATTTTTCATCTTTCTTGTTCCTCATGTTTTTCCATCTTATAGCTACCGAAGGTTCACTCTTAGTCATGGGGGCCCTAGCACAAATTTTTTAATTTTTTCCATTTTACTAATTACCTAACCCCTACACCTTGGGTAGTTGCCAATGATAAATCTCCGAACCAGTTTCTGCTATAACCAAAACTCAGCCAATGCACTTCATATCAAGGCAAGGTATCAATTGCATTATGGATTATCTATCCTTGCTCATTTGTGATTGTGTTTTGTGTGCAGATGGTGATCATACAAACAATGGACTAGGCTTGGAGGAAGCACTCAGGATAGACCGGAACTAAAGCATTTATGAAAGGAGCAAGTTTGGTGGCATGGCTATGGATAAATAATGGAAGGCGCAATCTCAGCATTGGTGAAAACACACTCCATCTTCTTTCTCTCTCTCTTTTTCTTTTCAAGATGCCAAATAAAGGCTTGGATGTCATTTATGTACGAGTCTTCACCACAATGGTCATGAACACTAATGTTGTAATATGCTTATTGATCTATTCACTGGGCACGTTGAGTCTGTCATCCCATTCCACCGTCAATTGTCAATTAATCAATAATCCCATACCTTCCCAATATTTTGTAAGGAACTCGAGGATGAGCTTTCATTCAATCGTGGAGGTATGATGAAGCAGTTACTCTAATTATTAGAGTGGTTAGTATTGGAGTGATTATTATAATAATTAGAGCAGTTATTATTGGAGTGATTACTCTAATTATTAGAGTGGTTACTCTAATAATTAGAGTGGTTATTATTGGAGAAGTTATTCTAATTATTAGAGCGGTTACTCTAATTATTAGAGTAGTTGCTCCCAAGTCTATAAATACAGTGCCTAGGCACACAATTGGAAAAAAGTCTTTCAGTAGTTAAGTAGTGAAACTCTTGTAATCTATCTTAAAGTTAGAGTATTTTCCAAGTGCCCGCAACAGGAGGTCAAAGTATGGATAGATCTTTATTCAAGCATTGTGTACCTGAGCACACCTTGTGTACGGCAATAAAGATGAGCTCTTTGATTCATCCTTGCAGCACTTGAGATTTTTTTTCTTACACATTTCTTTTATTTTATTTTCTTATGCATTTATTTTATTTTATGCACTTTACATTTTTGTTATTAGCGTAGCAATTCATTTTTATCAATTAAGTAAATTGTTAAATTACACTCAGTATGATCACTTCAAGCATGCGTGTAACACTTGGTAACCCAGTAACGATTAGTGTTTGGTAATCTTAGTAGTGTTGCACTAGTTTAGGATGTGTACGACAAGGGAGAACAGATACTGGTGTCAAGATTAGTTAAAGCCTAGTTAATCAATAGTTAAGTTAAATTAGTCACTTAGTTATCTCTCTCTCTCCTCCCTTATTAGTAGCAAGACATAAAACCATAAAAGATATAAAAATCATATACCTCAAGCTTACTTAACCATACAATCGTGACATACAAGTAAGTTTGGGAAGACAATGATCAACCAACCCATCCTTGTTCCACAAGGGTGCATAAGCACTTAGTCCTTGGAATTCAACTAGATCATGGGTGAAATGTTCGTATTCGTATGGTTGAGCGTAGGGGTACCTCACCGCTCATCACTATTCCATGTTGACCAATAACAAGAAGTTTAATAAGTCTTTGCATGGTGTGGTTCCCACAAAAAAATTTAAAAATAAACAAAATAAAAGAGAGAGAGAGAAAAAACATGACAAGAATTCAAAGCACATCCCTTAGACAAATAAATGGGCTACAAGCATTGGTTATGAGACTAGAAAGACATGTTACCCATGCTTGAAGGTCCCCTCTAACTAAGGCCCTCTCTCACTTCCTACTTCTCTTTTCTTCTCTTTAAGGAATGGTGGTTGTTCTATGAAAGCACTCTTGTGTCTCAAGGGGATGGATTAGTCTTGGAGTGATGATGCAAAAGTCACTAAAAGTGGTTGGTTTTGGTTTGGACCAAGGATGGATCTTCTTAGCTCACTTAATCACAAATCCTTAAGGGACTTTTGATGACCTCAATTGAAACTCCATTCCACCTTCTCCATTATCCATCTATGCTGCCTATAACTCACCTCACTACCAATGTCCATGTTCTTGTTCGGTGTATTTATTAGATATACTTGAATTCTTTGATAGAATCTTCTAGGTTTTGATCCTTAACTTTCATAAACCATTAATCGCCTGTGAGGCCCATGGACTCCCTAGGTTTAGGTTATGCAAGGGAAAATAGGGCATGTGTCTATTATGGGGATGACCCACTTGCATATCTCTAGGTTGGGTTCGTTAGGCACCTTATCCTTAGGCATTATTGCAATTAGAATCTTTCGTGCACCCATCTTCTACATCTGACAATGTGCTCCTTTAAAGAATTTTATTCAATTTACACATTCTCCATCAACTTTTTAAATTTTTTTAGCTTTCAAAGACTCTCTTCAATGATTTCATCATATTCTTGGCTTTTTTGGAACTCCATAGACTCCAAATTCATTTAAAAATTCCTTATATTTTTTGAAATATTCAAATTTCAAAATTTTGTTTATAGACCCAATAAATAAGGCCTTGTCAATGGAGCCTATGCATATACAAGGCCCCATATACGTGACCTCATCAACGTAGCACAAAAATACTATATATATGTGTGACCCCCCTTAGAAATTCTCACATTTGCTCTTAAATGCCCAAGGAGTTTTTGCAATTTTCAAAGCCAAAAACCTTCCAGAGCCCATAACTTTCTAACTATTTATTCAAATCACTCTATTCTTTGGTCCTATAGCTCCTAGAGGTAAGCTCTTAGTTGTGGGGGCCTCAAACATGTTGTTTTTGACAAAAAAGTTTTCAAAATTATTCTAATCCCACAAAGGTTTAACTAAGGAATCAACATTAGAACACCAAATTACAAGAGTTAAACATTTCCAACAAGCTTTCATGATACTTATAATAAAAAATTTATTATTATTAAAATAATAATAAAATAATCAATCCACCATGGTCTAACTGTAGCCAAGTATAACTAATTAACAAGATAAGGTATCCAAATATTTTAAGTTACACATTATATATACTAATCCATGAATGTGTTGTGACCATAAATGGCACCAAAAGGAAAACACACACAGGAAGGAGAACCATCTTAACCAAGGGAAAAATGACCAAGAACTAGATGGGGCCAAGAATAGGCCCAAGAAGAATCAATAGCAACTCATGCCATGGGACCTCTTAGGGAAGAGGCCGAAGTGAAGTCTATTCATCAAATTCTAGAACAAGTGGTAGCAGCAAAACATTCCCACTAGGATGAGGCACCAAATCAATAAGTGAACCTTGAGGTAACCTTGACAAAAGCTTACCTAAACTAAATTAGATCAAGGCAGGTCTAGAAGATAGTGCTCCAAGAGTTGAACTTTGACTCTTTCTTGGAGCAAGCACCTAAAGAGGTATACAACCAACTAAAAACCTTTCCCATGTGGCCAATTATCACTTCCAATGGGGAGTGGTATATGGGAGAGACATTCATATTTTGGAATAATAGGTAAGCTAGTTCAACGGTTAAGATCAATGACATTTTAGTGTCCTACTCGATGTAAGCAATTGCACAGGCACTTGGGTTGCCTGAAACTAGGGTAAATCTCACTGAGGTTCCAATGCAAGTGGACCCTAGCATCGAAAAGGAATGGGTTCAATGATGCTATAGTGTCAACTACAAGGAATACAACATGCTTACACTAGTAGAAATAATCCACTACAAAATTGCAACCTTTCACCTAAATCCCACAGTGAGGCCCAACAAGATCACTACTTTTCTACCCATGCATGTGCAGCTTTGAGTGGAAGGTTCTTGGTCAACCTTTTACAACTAATCTATTTGAAGATAGAAAATTAGTTTAAGGAGAATGAATGTGGAAGGAAGACACTCCCCTTCCCATGGCTCATCAAAAAACTATGTTGAAGGGGAGGAATAGCCTGCTACAGTAATGATACTATCCTACATGCTCCAACCACTAATTGGATGGAGATGATGAAGAACAAAACTCCTACAATAATAATCCAAGAAGAGGAGTAGTAGCTACCACCTCCACCCACCACTCAGAAAATAGTGTCAAACATTGTTGTAACATCCCAACGATTGCATGAGCACCAAGAATGGCTCTTGAGTGAGAAAAAGCAACAAGCAGGCACGAGTGGTGGAGACCCATCTAAGTACCAACCTTTGATTAGTCACCTAAATGAGGTGGAATGAATAGTCAACTTAATGGGGAAAGGTGGATCCATTTTTCCTACCCAATGAATGTAGTTATCAGTGAGGTCAAATCCTAGTGCCAGAGAGGTAATGATATTTCTCTCAAAATAATAGCAACTCCTAGAGATTTCTAGAAATGTCGTAACCTTTTTGGTGCACTTGGAGGAGGGTAAGGGGGGCAATAGTACTAGTGATGCAACACCAAGGGCAAGAAACAGCAACAGAGGTGGTTACTAAAAAAATCACCAAAACACTTAATGCACCTACAGCGTCTGTACTAGACATCAACATACTTAAAGATGTACAAATGTCTATAGGGACCATAAGTGATAAATTAAGCACAGCACAACACAAACAACTATTAGATTGACTGGTGGGAACTGGGCAACTACTTCTGAATGTCTTTAACTTTCTAGATGATATAACTATAACCCAATCGAAGCTGCTAGAGGCAAGGGGCAAAAACATTATTTTAGAAGGGTAACTTGAAATAGCCAAGGAGCTGAATGAACACTTAGCTATATAAGTTGTTGAATTGAAAGCCTAGATTACCAACCCTGCATTTCTTAAGCCAGCATTGACAAGAGATGAAGCTCTTAAATAGCTTCACACCAAGTTTAAAGGGGTTGAGGATGTAATGGAGATGGTGGTGTTCTACCAATCCTTGGTAGAGGCCACCCAACATAAAATTCAGAAGGCCTTGGATCTAACCTGGTAAGAGAATGTATAGCTAATCGTAGAAAATCATCGCCTATGAAACATTGATGCACATAAATAAAAATTGATTAATTTTATCCATCAACAACAAGAGCAACTAGCTAGAGCAAATACACAGTTAAGGAGATTGATAGCTAAGAATAGAAACCTCTACATGGAGGATTTTCATGCCCTTCGCCAAAAAAATACAATAGAGGTAGCCACTTGGAAATTAAAGGCTCTCAAATTTGAGAGAGCCAAGGATCACTACAGAGACTAGGTTGGTCTATAGAATGAAATAAATGAGAAACACATTCAAGTAGTGAAGGCAAATGTGAACGAGATCCTTCAACAACTCCAACAAGGATGCAAATTGTGATAGCCCATCATTGATGGGATTGATTAATACAATAAAGCTGAAATTTGCCTAAAAGAGTTGTAGATAGAGGAAATGACTGAATACATGAAGCTTGCTAATCTTCGATATGCAAACCTGGCTATGTTGACTACCAAATGTCCACAGTTAGAACTAGAAAAGTAGGTGGCCAATTCATACTTGTTGTACGAGGTCAAGTTCAAGCACCACAAGCACACCAAGCAAAAGCTTGTAGAGGCAAACGTTGAATTCAAGGTTCTCAAGGACAAATATAACAATCAAAGATCCACTATCGAGAGCCTAGCTAGAAGAATGAATGACTACCATAAGCTGTAAAATGTAATCATGACATTCAATGTCAAACGCAAATAATTCACTGCCTAGTTCATCAACATCGAGTTGTTCCTGTTAATGTCCTGTCTATAGGATATTCCCATTCTAGCCCACATCGACAATGCTACGTGGACTATGAATGATCCCTGGAGCAAGGATGAGAAGATGTAGTACTGGATGCCTTTCATCTTCCACCGGAGGTAGCAGTTGCAGCAAGACAACCATAGCCACCTTAGGCACCATGCACACTCGAAGCTAGTGAAGGTGCTGTAGAACCTCAAGAGCCTCCACCACCTAGGAGTGATTGATCTTCTCAACCATCTTCATGTCATCAGAGGATGTGCTGTCTAGTTTGAGTAATCATGTTATGGTGTTCAATTTTGTATCATGAACACCACAAACTTTTATAATGATGTTGATCTATACACTCAAGCACTTAGTTTTGTTATGTCAAGAGTTAGTTAATAATCCCATACCTTTCCAATTTTGTAAAGGAACTCGAGGATGAGTTTTCATTTAGTCATGGGGGTATGATGAAGCATCAAAGTATCGTGTTGATGAGCCCTCATCAATGTGGTCTCATTGACGTATCATTTGTTGCATTTATAAGGCCCCATCAATACAGCTCTACAATAAAGTCTATAAATACGCATTCACCCACCATGTTTATGAGATGTCTTGTCATAGTTGTAGCAAAGCTTTTACAATTTTGTCATTTGAGAGTTAGAATATTTTTTGAGTGCCTACAATAGGAGTTAGAAAGTGTACGAATCTTTATTCAAGCACTAATGTACCTAAGCACACTAGTGTGAATGGCAATAAAAATGATCCTTTTGATCAAACCTTGTAGCACTTGGAATAGGTTAATGATTTATTTATGCATTTATTGTTTTCGTTAATTACTTGATTAATTAAGATAAGTAAGACTTTAATTAATTAACTAATTAAGTTAAATAGATTAACCACATAAGTGCAACTGCTTCAAGCATAACATGTAGTGCTTGGTAATCCCAATAGCACTTAATGCTTGGTAGCCCAGTAGTGTTGTATGCATTTAAGATGTGTACAAAAAGTGGGACCGAATGCTTATGTTAGGATAGTTAGTCATTAATTAGCAATCAGATTAGTTAAATTGGTTAATAAATTGGGTTTCAACTTGTTATCAATTGTAGGCAAATAAAATATAAAATAATAAAAATCATGTGCCCCTATTACACTTAACCATACAACTAAGCTTCACAAGTGTAGTTGGAAAGACAACGATCGTGACAATTAGATTTCACTTCCTAGAACCAGTGTACTTAGGAACTTAAGGTCTATGGAATTTGACTAAATTGTGCATAAATGCTTGTGATCCGTATGGTTGGGTGTAGGGTATACTTGTCACTCATCAATAAGAAGTAATAAGTAGGTTGGATGTTTCCATGCATGTTTTGGATGGTTTGGGCCTTTCATTATATAGCCAGTAGATGTCTTTTGATTTAGTAGCTATTGTGTCTACATGGTTTTACACACACTACATGGCATCAACCTTATTATTGAGTGCAATGGTTATCAAATAATCATCCCAATAAATTGAAAGAACAATGTAAAAGTTTTTCAAAAAAAGGAATGCCATTGGGGGGTGTTGGAACCTGAAATGAGTGAAACATAGGTACACCCCAAGACCTGTACCTATAGGCTAACACCTCATTGTTATGGCACAAAATGTATTTGATGTTGTATGTCCTTGTACAATCAAAGACATTTCTTTTTTTAACAATAAGATGTTAGCTCAAAGATTATTCAAAATTTTCAAAATAGCCCTAAATTAGTAAATGAGTTTAAAATCAAGTGTATAATAAGCATTCAATTAACAATACATGGTTATGTAATTATAATCATAGTATTTTCATTTAAAGGTAAAAAAGAAACCCCTCCATCCATTTATTTGGGATTTGGCAAATGAATTTCTGAATATGTCTAAGTAAATTGTTTTTTAAAAAGGAATGCTTTTGGGGTGTTGGAACCCAAAAAAGTGAGACATATGTGCATCCCAAGATTTATATAAGTTTATAACTTATTACTACGTAGTAGAATTAAACTTGTGACCTAGGGTTACTAGGTCAAGACCCTTACCTTTAGGTTAACATCTCATTGTTAAAAAATGGAATGTCTTTAATTGTACAAGAACATGCAACATCAAATACATTTTGTGCCATAACAATGAGGTGTTAGCCTAGTGGTACGAGTTTTGGGGTGTACCTATGTTTCACTTATTTTGGGTTCCTTAATCAAAGAACTTATAGAATGATGCCTAGATACACAATTAAAGTTAAGGAACTCTATAATAGTAAGCTTATCGATGAAATTATGTTACATTGTGCTATACTAACTAATTTCATATCCAAGGAAAAATTGATAACCAAAATGTAGATTGATTTTAAAGTAGCAAATAGAATTATTATGTGATTTTCAATTTTAAGAATAAATGATTTCTTAAATGTGTCAAGCAATATAAATGATATCTTAGATATGTTAAGCAAGAATACAGATGTTTTAAAGGTTAAATTGAAAAGCGATTACTACCAAATTTAATTGTGGGAGGGTGAGAAGTGGATATAACATGCTAAAGGCTCACAACATCTGCCCTGCCAGCTTGGAAGCATTGTTTTCAAGGGGATACCTTTAAAGAAAAAAACAAAAAACCAAAAAAGAGGGTAAAAGCTGGAGTTTTGATAGCTTAGTTCATTAATTTAGGAAATCCTATCATTCTCATTAACAAATCCACTAGTGGTCTAATGGTAGAATAGTTCCATTCTACTAAACAGATTCGGGCTTGACTTCCCGCTGTTGCCAGTTGGGTTTTAATTTCGCGATGCAATTTCTCCGCCTTCCTTGTCTTTCACTCTGGAAATTTATGATCAGCTTTTCTTTGGAAACTTAACGAAGCAACAATAAACACTAATTGACAAGGGTTACCAATCTGGATAATTTTCTACAGAATCTGCCATGAATCTACAGAAGCTTTCAGCGCTGCTCATTTTTTCTGCCTCTACCGCTTCATCTTCCATCAACAAATCCGTTCATCAATGGCGATATCGTATCTTGGCAGCGTTCTCCTCCGATGCCGTTGCTCGGCGACAGATCACGAGCCCAGATTCGATGTTCCAGTTTTTGCAAAGCAAGGTGAACTTCTCTGCGGATGAAATGTCTGTGTTACGGAGACGAAAGCCTAGGCTGTTTAAGGCAAAATCTACACACAGAGCTGAAGAGGCGATTGACCTCTTTCGAAGCTATGGCCTCTCGGATGCTCAGCTCAGGCATTATCTTCTCCGCAATCCCGGGATCCTTGTCCTCAGAGCAGAGCAAACTGTGAGGCCCAGGCTTCAGCTTCTGAAATCACTAGGGTTTCCATCAGATGCATTTCCACAGATCATCTCCAAAGGAAATAGGGTATTGAACATAAAGGACATCACCGCTCGCATAACTAGACTGGAGGCCGTGTGCGGAGGAACTCCGCAACTCCGGAAGTTGTTGATAAGGTATCCGGGGGCGGTGGCGTTCGAGCCAAAAAAGGTAGAAAGACATCATAATCTGCTGAAAAATTTAGGCATGCAGAATGACGGCATTTTCTTGCTGGTTTTCCGTTGCCCGCAAGTGTTAACGGTATGCTCTCAGCGATTGCGCTCTACAATAGATTACTTGAAGAAGGCTGGCGTTGGCGTGACTTCTGCAGCGTTTGCTCGGGGTCTAGGGAGCATGGCCAGAGGCTGCAGTAGTTTTCGAGAAACGGAGAAAGCGTTGGCCGCGTCAGGACTTGGTGACGAAGATATCAGGCACATAACCAGAACGCAGACGCAACTTTTGGCGTCGTGTCCGGAAACTTTACGGCGGAAAATGGATTTTCTTGTTCATTCTGTTGGCGTTTCTGTGGAAGCCGTTGCAAAGAACCCCGCGTTGTTGGGGTTGAGCGTGAACAGGAGGATCAAACCCCGGGTGGAGATATTCAGGCGTCTGTCTGCAACTGAGCCTTCGGTTAAACTTCCGAGTCTGTCGACCTTCTTTACGGTTAGTGAACATGTATTCAGGAATCGATATGTGAAAAGCCATCCCGATGCGGCAAAATTGTTGGAGATTCTGCAACGGGCTCAGCAGCAGGCACAATAGAGAGTTTCTGTGGTTGTGCAACGTTGCTGTTTGGTATCCATTCGACGAAATGGGTGAAAGAAAAATAACAGTTTTAAAATGAAAATTTTGGCATCGCATTATGCTTGAATGTTTTTCGTGTTACGAGCACGGTGTGGTTGGATTCGGAGGTTTTTTCTTTTTCAATTTTGAGGTCATTTATTTGCTATTGAGTATGCGATGCCAAACCAGGGTTGCTTCCAATTCTTAACATTTATTTGCCACCAATTCTTAATCCTTGTTTAACATGAATTATGAGACCAAGAAAACAATGCTTCTTTTTCTTTTTACTTTCTCACATTCTTGTAGCATGAAATTTTACAATGGATTATCCTTTGTGTGTACATATTTTTGTTGAGAGGTGGGTTGGCAAAGATTTGAAGCTAAAAGAAAGTTACTCTTTATTGCCTAAAGATGCTAACTTTAGAAATTTGTATGATATAAGGTTAATGATCTAGATGTCCAAAGCCTCAATTATATGGCATTCCTTCAAAAGTTATTGTGAAATATCTAAAGCCTTGATCATATGGCATTCCTTCAAAATCTATCACGACACCTATCACAACATTAGAATTGAAGACCTTAGGTGATGTCCCAATTCGATGCACAATACAAAAGTTTAAGAATGCATAGATTTTAGAGAGAGAATATGTAAATAGAGGGTAGCTTCATCTATTATGGAATGAAGTATGAGGGAAAAATGCAGAGTGGGCAAAGCAGTCAAGGATCATCTTAAAGCCAAAAGGTAAACGAAAGCTTAAAAGATTACCTTAAGTGCAGAAAGATGTTTACTAACCACAATTTATGCTTAATTGTAGGTTAAATAAATATTGATAATGTCAAATTCATTGATGTCATGGGAGAAGTGGAGAAGTAAGAGGTGAGGTCCTAATGAGGTACAAATTGCCCAAAAGTGGCTTTTGGAGGTTGGAGTTAAGTATTTTGGACAATGTAATAGGACAAGAATCTTGTGTGCTCTAGGTTTAAAGCATGGGTAGGTTTGCAAAGGAGAGATATTATCAATGTCAAAAAAGGGAACAATGAAGATTTGAATAAGCTTTTTCTTTTGTTCATAGAAAGACTCTTTTGCAATAAAATTGGATAGAAATGG
This sequence comes from Gnetum montanum, assembly GCA_015680685.1. NCBI lineage: Eukaryota > Viridiplantae > Streptophyta > Gnetopsida > Gnetales > Gnetaceae > Gnetum > Gnetum montanum. The sequence goes on along the minus strand of MNCI01009873.1, from coordinate 69,416 downwards.
GAACTTACCTTCAAGAGGTTGTACGGGTTATATAGGACAATGTCCCAAGCAAGGGGAGTCGATTGGACACCAGTGGTCTATCAAGGGGTAGTCGAAGAAATAGAAAAACTATCTTAGGAGGACAAGAAAGTAAAGAAGAAGATTGTGAGAAAGAGACTCAATTTTGGTTTTTATTACTAATTAATAAGAGTAGTGGCAACTTTGTTTGCCCATAGTGGAGAGAAGAAAACTAATGTTGCTTCAAAAGTAGACTTTAGGCCTCCATTGTGCCAACATTTGGGAAGTTTGATGTTTGCTTCCAACATCAGAGAAGGTGATACTTTAACATCAACATCAAAGACCAAAGAAGAGATCAGGTCTTTAGTGTCTGAAAGCATCAAGGAGAGAGAAGAAAAAGTAAAAGAGAGCTAAAGTTGAATAACATAACTCTTAAAAGCAAAACATTGATAAGCTTTAAGTGTTTGAAAAACTAAAATGCTAGTCGAATGGTTATAGATGTTGACCCCTTTACACTTAGGGGTATCATCCTATGTATAAGTTGAAAATGCCTTGTAGATCACGTAGGAACGATGTGGTGGGGTCCATAGAATCTTCTAAAAGCTTTTAGAAGGTTCTAGATATGAGAAATAACGTAGAAATTAAAGTTTAACGTCAGACATAAAAAGCTGATGCGGAACATCAAAAGCTAGAGATAATAGCTCATGTCGGATGTCAAAAAATAAGTTTGACATCAAATGTTGAAAATCTGACACCAGATATCAAAAGTAATTTGACATGAAATGTCAAAAGCTGAAGATGGAAGTTGACATCGGTTATCGAAGATGAAATTAACACCAAAAGTTGAAAGTTTGATGTAGGATGTCAAAAATAAGTTTGATGCAAGATGTCAAAAGTTGCAAACGAAATTGACATTGAAGCTGATGTTGAATGTTGAAATTAAAAGTGAAGCTAAAATGATGTAGTAGACAATGTGATATGTGATTTCTAGCAAGTTGAAGATAGGATGCTAGAAACGATGCTATAGATGATGTAGAACATCAAATCTAGACTGCTAAAAATGACTTCAAGTGCTAGAAAACAATAAAATGTATTCAAGTCTTTGACTTTTGAAAAATTGTTGTAAGTGGTTACAATAAATGCAACGCTTAGAAGTGCAACATAAACTCACAATACCTTATCACCCTCAAGCCAATGATTAATCAGAGGTAACCAATAGGAAGATCACTCAAATTCTAATAAGAACCATTAGCAAATATAGAAAAGATTGAAGCACCAAATGCAACAATGTTCTTTGGACATATTGCTTAACATGGAAACTTCCTATAGGATACATTCCCTATGAGTTAGTATATAGAAAATTACCTAAACTTCTAATTCAAACTAAACTCTATACACTCACAACTACATGTGAACTCAACTTAGACATTAAAAGGAACGACTCTTGACACTTAACGTACTAGATGAAAACTGAAGAGTAGCTCTAGTGATGAGTGAAGTGTAGAAGGCATATAATAAACAACATTATAATGTATGGATAAGAAAAGTTATATTCAATCCAAGAGACAAGGTTCTTTGTTGGAATCCCATGCATGTGCCACAACAAACTAATTTCCAAACATTATGGGAAGGACCTTACATCATACACTCAACTTTTCCTTCTAGGGCTATGACAATTTAACTTCCAAAAAGCCTTGATAAGCACATGCTTGTCAACATCTAGAAACTTAAATCATTTATGGACTTCCAAGTAACCAACCACAACACTAATACCTTTGATAAAAAATAAGCTCACTTCATTTTCTGAACCTCCTCCTTCCAACTTAGTCTTGGGGGAGATATCCATCCATCATAACATCTTAACAAGAATGAAAAGGGGTTTTTCTTCTATTTTTTTATAGCATTCTTTCTATGTTTTTCATTTTTGATATTTTACTAATTATTTTTATATATTTTCCTTTTCTTGTTATTTTTATTTAGTTTTACTTGAAATCTCTAATTTTGTTCCATGGCTACTATGAATTTTCGAAATTGTTGAACATAGCTATCAAGGATATGATCTAATATTTAGGCTAACATTGTCCTTGGATTATGTTCTCTACTAATAGTCTATCAATTTCTAGTGGTATTAGGCAGTGAATTCACAACATTCACCCATTCCATCTATCTCATGTGGAGTTCTACATTATGGCAACATGAAGGTTATTTCATATTAAAACTAAAAATAACATATGATCTTGTTACCCAACAAGCTAGGAAAGGACCAAGTGGAAAAGGAAAAGGATGTGATCTTAAGAGGATTTGTTGTGTTCTTTTCTCAACTTCCTACTTAAGTTCTATAGCTCCTCATAGGCATATCATCACTCCTACTATCAACCATAAAAGGAAGCATGTCTCTATGTGGTATGGTTCCAGCTATAAAAAAACGAGAATTCAAAGCACACCCCTTTGATAATCTCATAGGCTACAATAATTGGTTATGGGGTTGGAAAGATATGTTACCCATGCTTGAAGACACCTCTCTAACTAAGGTCTTACCTACTTCCTTCTCCTCTATTCTTTTTTTCTTGGAGTGATGGTTATTCCTTGTAATTATAATAGGCTCATGATGGTAGGAGAAGAAGAATACATTAATGCGAGGTCATTGAAATTGGAATGGACTTGGTCTAGACTTACAACAAATAGGTATAATATCATTCCAATCACAAATTTTACTAAGGATTTGATGCAGTCATGATGTAGATTATTCATCTACCAGTTTCTTTCTACCATTCATGCAATCCATTTTCTCTCATCTCATTATCTCATGCCATAGTAAATTGATAGTTTTTTCTTATTGTTTGTATAATCCAAAGATAATCCCTCACATGGGTATGATGTTTAACTTGAATAACCATTCATCATCTAGGTTGCCTATAGACTCCTTGTGATGAAGCTACACAAGGGAATATTAGGCATTAGCCTGCTCAAGTGAGGATCCACTTGCGTATCTTTTGATTTTCTTCAACTTCAATCCCTTAACCATAGGCCTCACTGAAATCCTTATTATTTTGATAGCTTGCAACATCCAATTTTTGCTCTACTTTATCATAAGAAACATCCTCAAATTACTCATTTTTCTTGATTAAATTACTCTAATTTTGTGAACCATACCCTTAATTATGTTGTTATTATGATTTCCTAGCCTTTTTGGCTTTCATTTATCTCTTATTTCAATTCCAAACTTGTCCAAAAGTTAAGCTCCATAAAAAGACTAAACAAAAGTTAGAAGTGGCCAACTTTGAGCTTGAGGTTCTCAGAAGTAAATTCACTGATTAAAGATTTGTTGTTGAGAATTTGACCAGAAGAATAAGTGACTACCAAGAGCTACAAACCTTATTTGTACATTTGACATTAAACATGAACAATTTGCAACTTGGTTTTTCAATGTAAAGGAGATGTTTCCTACATTGTCATGTCCATGGGATATAATAGCATCAACTCATTTAGGTGAAGTAGCATGGATAATTCACAATCCATGAGGCAAGGAGAAAAAGATGAAGACACTTTTGGATGCCTTTCAAGTTTCAACAATAGTAGTAGAGTAGCCTAGTCCTCCAATAGAGCATGAATGTGATGAAGGATCCACCATGCCACAAGAGTCTTCACCTCTTGAAATAGTATAAAGACTTCATCCCGTCTCTATGCACCCAATAGGCATGTGCTAATTTTTGACAAAAAGTGTTTAATCTCTTTGTACATTACACTAGTTTTGTAACCATGCAATATGACACTCAAGAGTTCTTTTGTTTGGTAGAGTTAGTCAGTCAATTCCATGCTTAGCCAAATTTTATAAGAAACTCGATCCCATTTTGTTCACTTGATGATGAGTTTTCAGTCAGTCAATGGGATATGATGAAGCATCAATAAGCCAGTTGTGTTGATGAATGCCCATCGATGCAACTACGTCAATTCATCCTCATTGACACATCTCAAGATGTGTTGGCACATGCGTGTTGACCTTGATCCTCCCAAAGCCTATATAAGTGCAAATACCAATTACATTTATGACATTGCTGGTCAATCCCTTAGCTAAACTCTTGTAATTTTCTTTTGTAGAACTTAGTGAAATATTTCCTGAGTGCTTGTAGCATGGTTTAAATTGATTATATGAATTTTGATTCAAGTGCAATATGCACCTAGACATAGTTGTATGAACAATAAAATTAAGATTTCTTCTCTTCATTGTAGCACTTGGATTAGTTTAAGTTTACTTTTCAACATTCTACTTTAAATATAACTTACTTTCTTGTACATAAATGTTTAATATTCTAATTCATAAGTAACATGAGTATGATCACTTTGAGCATAATATACTAATACTTGGTAATCTTAATAGTAAATACTTGGTATGCCTAGTGATGAGACGCGACTTGCACTAGGCCGCGATATCGCGTCTTCTCCTGCGATATCGCGTACGCGATATCGCGTCCCGCTGCCATATCTATAAATAAGAGGCGGCACTCCCTTCATTTCCCAATCCTGGCTAGTGTAGCGAAGCTCTGGCAGATTGATCACTCCAGAGTTAGAATTTTTTCCCATGTGCCCGCAGTAGGAGTCCTAGAGTGAACGGCTCTTTATTCGAGCAGCTTGTAACCTGAACCCAAGTTGTGTACGGCAATAAAGACGAACTTGATTGGATAAACCTTGCAGCACGTGGTTTTATTTATTGTTTTTTATTTACTGCTTTCCTAGTGCGCACAAGTACGACTTGATTACGAGCGTCTACGGACGTGTACGGCTAGTCAAGGAATCGGCTGCTTGACGCAATGCATGAGTACGACTCAATTACGAGCATTGGCTGCTTGGTAACCCAGTAGCGTATTCCAGGATTCTGCGCTTGGTAATCCCAGTGGTAGTCCAATGTGTACGGCTAGTCAAGGAATCGGCTACTCATTGCTAGGCTAGAACGTGTGATAAGTACGACTTAGTTACGAGCACCCACGGGTGTGTACGGCTAGCTAAGGAATCGGCTGCTTATCACACTTAAGCTAAATAGGTGCCTCAGTACGACCACTTCGAGCACTTGCGTTACGTGTGGCGATCCCAGTAACGATTAGCGTTTGGTAAGCTGCAGTTGCATAGTTCAGGGTGTGTCCGGTAAGTGGGAACGGATGCTGACGCTAGTTAATTTAGACTTAGATCTTAGTTAGAGTTAGTTTAGTTTTCTCAACCCTTTCTCCTGGTAGCATAGAAGATAAGCCGAAAATACCAAAAAAATCACATACCTCAGACTTGCTTAACCATACACCGTGACACATACAAGCAAGCCTGGGAAGACAACGAACGATTAACCCCAAGTGTTTCTTGTGGCGTTAAGGCATTTAGTCTGCGGAGTTCGACCGGATCGCGCGTGTACGCTCGTATTCGTATGGTGGAGTGTAGGGGTACCTCGCCACTCATCATTGGCGCCGTTGCCGGGGACTAAGTGTTTTTTCGCCAATTTAACATAAGGGATATCACTCACATCGTTGTGAGCTTAAAACGAACCTTAGGGTTAATCAGTTAATCAAGAACAATAAATAACGGTGAAGTTAGCACACCAATAGAAATGGCTTCTTCTCACGAAATCAACTCACCTAAGGACAATACAGGAGAAAGTCAGCATCATACGCATAACCGAGATCAACCATGTCCTCAACAATCTAAGGTCACATATACTCATCCCGATGAGTATGTGCCGGATTTTACCTTTGTTTTCCATCAAGATGAGCAACTGCGGTGGAGAGACATGCAAGGTAACATCGTGTTACCCCCAGATCGCTCTGCTTCCAACATGCTTTTCCGTGCCTTGGTACGGTATGGCATGCAAGAGCTGATTACTGAATACGTTGCGGATGATTACACTCTGAGGGATTATCAACCCACAAAAGCCCAACGTATTCGGGATGCAAGGCAGGAGAGCCAACATTCACTACTGAAGGGCAAGGTTTCCCACGTCATTAGTGAAATAGGAGACGAGGAACCCCTCACAACGGGTTTCTTAGAAAATGATGTTCCTCCTCCTCACTCTGGTGAAGAGGTTAGGCATCAGGGCCTTAGATCAACGATACACATTCCAGGCTCTGATCCCCGTGAGCACAAGCTGTTCACGGCAGGAACAATCACTCACACTAATGACAGACATGCAGATCGTGACAACGATCGGGGCCGAAGCAGCCGAAGAGAAGGCAAGAAACATCACCATGGTGATGGATCCCCTTCTTCTTCCCCTTCATCACATCATTCACCCTCTCCTTCCACATCTGGGCGCAGCCACCATGAGCATAACGCGGAAAGTAAAGGTAGAAGAGATGAAATGCCTCGACAAGAAGGTCGAGAGGAGTTAGGACAAGGGCAAGGACGTAGGGAGAATAGGGAACCACAACGTAGACATCACAGACGTCATGAAAGAGATGATCATGACGAACCCCTATTCGCAACCCGAAGTATGCTTGACATTAGAGAGGCAGTTAGGATTCCCACAAGGCATTTGAAAGACAGTAGGATCAAGCGTTTGGATATAAATAATATCCCACGTTTTGAAGGGGGATACAACGCTGATCCTCAACATCATTTACAGGCATTCCACGACGCCTGTGCCTTGCAGAACATAGACAATGAGTGGCAGAAACTCAAGTTGTTCCCAAGGACACTCACTAAAGAAGCGGAAAGCTGGTACCGGTCCTTAGAACCGGAAACCATCAGGAGGTGGAGTACGATGCTCGAATTGTTCAACAACAAATATCAAACGTACTCCAGAGTGTCTAACTTGCGTAAGCAGATCCAAGGCTGGAAACAAGGAGCTCATGAATCCTTGGATGCTGCCATGGCCCGTTACTACACATTGCTACATCGTTGCCCGGGCCATGGGTACGCTAAGCGGGATCAACTTCGCCACCTCGTGGATGGGCTACGAAATGAAACGAGAAGAACTCTTGGGACTTACGCCCAAGGGAGACTCTCCCAACTAAGAGCCCATGAAGTTGAAGTATTGTTGGAACAAGTAGCGCAAGAAGAGGGTGAGCTACGGAAAAGAGAAAGTGCGGAGGAATACAACCGTGATCCCTCCCTTCGTAAGAAGGGAGTGAAATTCTGTGATGAGGAGGATGAGTCACCACTCGAAGAGTTGGTGAACAGGAAAACTGTGCCGATCCAAAAGTTAACAACGGAGGTATCGGCTAAGGTAGACCAAATGTGGGATTCCTTAGACTCACGAATAGAAACAGTCCTGAAAATTGTAGAAGAGTCTAAGGATGAGCAAAGTAGTGATAAAAGCAAAGACAAGCGGAGAAACTTTAACCCTGCACATAACAAGGGTAAGGGAAAAATCTCTAACTCCGATGAGGCTGAAAATTCTGATTCAGACAATGACGGTGGATGTGAGGTCTGCTATTATGACCATCCTAAGGGATGTTGTCCAATTATCTCACATCTGCAGGAGTCTGGGGTGTATGCATTAAATCCAAGACTTAATCAACGGCAAACACCCAGAAGGTTACCTTATCCACAAGGTAACCCGAGGCAGTTCCACCAACCCTTGACGTATTATCCAAGTGGAACACCTCCGCAGCCCATCGAGCAACATCAGCAGTGGCAATACCCACAGTCATGGGGGATGCCACAGCCAACACATCGATACCCTTACCGGCAGCCTGATCCTTATGGTTATTATGTGCAGCAGCCAGTTTCTCCAGGTGACGCTATGAGTCACACTCCACGCCGTCACTACTACGCTCGGGAGTACTTCAGAAGGACTCCTTCTCCTCCGGGAGACATTCCACATTCTGTCCATCCTCTAACTCCACCCGCACCTTTTCCTCAAGTAGTTCCCATAACACCTCCTGCTCCAACAATGCAAGGGGAATTACCTACCCAACCGCAGCAACGTCACGCCGCGAGATCTGTAAATATTCAGAGTGTAAATATCCAACCGGACACTAGTTCTGGCGATAACTGTACAAAAAGGAGACCCTTTTTCAGAACTAGGAGCCCGGATAGGCTCTCGCAACAACAAGCGGACGGGTATATGTATAGGCCTCTAACTACTAACACTTCGGAGCACCCTTCAGTCCAAGGGAATGTAACGCATACGGTTATGCTAACACATACCGTAACTGACTGGATCAAGGTAGGCCACCTTCCCAGGAAACTAACTGACCCTGGGAGTCCCTTTATTCATTTGCAGATCGCTGGGAATGCGCCACATCGAGCTCTTCTTGACTCAGGTTCCGGAGTCAACTTAATTTCGCGAAAGATGTATCACGCCTGGAACCTGCCCCAACTTAAGAAGAGCAACATTCAACTGGAGCTGGCAGACCAGTCCATTGCCATCCCATTGGGTTTGGTGGAGGACGTTATCACCACTGTGTGTGGTTGGTCCTACCCAGCAGACTTCCTAGTGATCGATGTTAACAACAACGAAGGGGACTTCCCAATTATAATGGGAAGGGCATGGCTAAGCACAGTAGATGCATGCCTTAGGATCCGTGATCTTTCCTTGGAAATCTCCAAGATAAACATATGTGGAAAGATCGAGAAGAGGATAGTTCCATGCATCACATACAGTGATTCATCGGGTGATGACACGGAGGAAATGTCTCCATGTCACAGGTGTGCCCAGGAAACTCTGCAACAAAGATGCCTGTATGTAGCAACCACACAAGAAGTAGTAGACACCCCGTGGTTGACAGCTTCTCATAAGGGCAAACAAATATGCATGGAACGAACTGAGGCAACTCATGCCAACAACCGTGGCATAGACACATTGGAACGTGAGCGTCGCCAACTTCCACCCCTGAATCTAAGATCATCATTTGGGAGAAGTTGGGCACTGCTTAGAAATTCAAATAGGCGCTCACTACTTCGGATCTCTCCCTCACAACTCAGTCATGGGGGAGATGGCCACCTATGCTAATCATATGGGGCCCTCAGTTCTTTTTCAGTTTTTGTTTTACACATTTTTGTTTTACAACGTTTTTGTTTTTCACATTTTTGTTTTACAATTTCTTTAACTTTTCTAATTTTTGTTTTACAAATTTCTTTAACTTTTCTTGTTTTTGTTTTACAACATCGTTATATTTTTCTATCTTTTTGTGTGTGTGTGTGTGTGTGTGTGTTCCATCATGTAAATTCGTCACCCAATAAGTGTTCGGGCCGATGGGATGAACTGTTTTTCATTAATTGCTAATGTTTGGTTTTTACCTTTAAGTTACATTGTTGATACTAAGGTATGTTCTTTTGATATGGCAGGCAATGAGATCACTTCATCCATCCATCCATCAAGTCTATGGTTTCCCTTGGCTTGGAAATGTACAGTTCCCTTCCAATAAGAACTTTAACGAACCAGTGACTGGGCATTTCTCAAACTAAGGAAGGACTCAAGGATTTGAAAAGGGTGTGACTTCAAGGGAACTTGGTGCTCTTGTGTTGGTCATTCACTTGGGTGCTTGGATGTTTTCTTCTTGGGTTTTCTTACCGTTCCGATGTAACCCAATAATCGGAAGCTGAGACAATAAAAATAAAGAAGTCTTTGCATGGTATGGTCCCCACGCATAAAAACACAAAATAAAAAAAAACAAAAAAAATGGAAAAACAGAAAAAGAAAAAAAAAAGAAGAAAGCTAAAAAGCTAAAAGTGAGGATTCAAAGCACACCCCTTAGACGAAATAAACATTTGGGCTGCAAGCACTGGTTATGGAACCAAAGTGTTCCCCCTAACTAAGGCCCTTCTCGCTTCCCATTCTCTCCTTGTTTCGTTGGAATGGTGGTGGCTTCTTGAAGTTGCATCCTTGTTACCCAAGTGGATGATTTAACCACCTGCATTGATGCGAATTCACTGGAAGTGGTTGGTTTGAGGCCGGAGTGGGAATGAGATTCGCCAAGTCACATTAATCGAACACACAAGGGGCTGTACACCACCTTGTTCTGGGGATTCCATTCCATTCCTCTTTATTCCCATCCTTCTCTCCGTTGTTCACCTCATTGCCGGTTGTATCATTGTATATACTTTGGTTGATGCTTTGTTTTCTTTTTGGTAATTTCTTCCGGTTAAGACTTTAACTCTTGTTTCCAAAGGACATTCCCAGATCCCACGGACTCTTTGAATGTAGGATTGTCTGGGCATTAAGGGCATGAGCCTGCTTTGGGGAGGACCCACTGACATTCCTATTTGGAACATTAGTTAGCTTCTTTTCCTTAACGTTTTGCAATTAATTAACCTTTTTGTTCATTTCCATCATGACATCCTTTTTATCGATGCCATAGTTGTCCCTTATTACCTATCATTCCTATTCCTTTTTATCTCTCCATTCTAACGCTACCGGAGGTTCGCGATTAGTCATGGGGGTACGGGGCCTGATTTTTCGATTTTTTATCCTAAGCCTCGGATTTTTTCGTTTTTCTTCCTAACCCCTATGCCTTCGGTAGTCATCATCTACATTTTCCCAGATCCATATTAGCCATACCACAACTTAGCCAAGGAACCTAAACCGAAGCAAGGTATGCTTTACTTAATGATTCAATTACCTTGCTAATATATGATTGTGTTGTGGGTGCAGATGGCTATCATGCAACAATGGAATGGATCTGGAGTAGACACTTGGAATGAAGCAGCGGTGAAGCAGCATGCAAGGAGTGGAATTGATAATGCGCTTACCGATGGACAACGAAAGGCGCAATCTAGGCGTTGGCAGCAACAAGACTCTTCTTCTTTCTTCTCTTCTATTCTCTCTCCTCTTTTCTCTCAACCGCCAACTGTGGCCGGATGTCATTGTAATAAGGTGCTCACCCATGTTGTCATGAACACCCATTTTGTCAAGTCTTGTAATAAAGACCATTCACATGTCATCCCATTAGTTCCATTTCCCCTAATAATCCCATACCTACCTGATATCATTGTAAGGAACTCAAGGATGAGTTTTCATTTAGTCATGGGGGTATGATGAGACGCAACTTGCACTAGGCCGCGATATCGCGTCTTCTCCTGCGATATCGCGTACGCGATATCGTGTCCCGCTGCC
>MNCI01009873.1:0-57967 GCA_015680685.1 Gnetum montanum | reverse complement strand
ATTTAGACTTAGATCTTAGTTAGAGTTAGCTTAGTTTTCTCAACCCTTTCTCCTGGTAGCATAGAAGATAAGCCAAAAATACCAAAAAAATCACATACCTCAGACTTGCTTAACCATACACCGTGACACATACAAGCAAGCCTGGGAAGACAACGAATGATTAACCCCAAGTGTGTCTTGTGGCGTTAAGGCATTTAGTCTGCGGAGTTCGACCGGATCGCGCGTGCACGCTCATATTCGTATGGTGGAGTGTAAGGGTACCTCGCCACTCATCACCTAGCAATAAATACTTGACAACCCAATAATGCTATTATACATTCAAGATGTATATGAAAAGTGGGAATGGATGCTTCATGTTTAGGAGAGTTTAGTTATTAGTTAGTAAAGTTAAATATTTTAATCCTTCCTTTAGTTAATCATTTTATAAATAAATAAAATAATAAAAATTGTAAAAATAAATATCTTATACCTTAGTCACACTTAGTCATATGAACAAAGTTAACACAAGTAATAATTAGGAAGATAATGACCAATAACCACACATTTTACTATTTAAGGATATAGGTCACTTAGATAGAAGAAGTCTATGAAATTTAACTAAATCATGCATAAATGCTTATGATTTGTATGGTTGAGCATAGAGAATGCTCACTACTCATTGGCCATACTCCTAGACTTATTGGAGTAAGCACTCAAAAAGGAAGAAGAAAGTGAGCAGCAAATAAGAATGTTGTTTGACCTAATGGAGTTGTTAGAGGTATAAATAAGGGAGTAGTAATATGGTTAGGCACAACTCTCCTTCCCATGCATATTGGGGAGAAAGAAATAAAGCTATAGAGTTTCAAAGAGCATTAATGGAATGATAGAGATTAACTTTGGTAATGACTTATTCCATGACAAGTCTAAGGAACTCTGTAGCAATATGGAAGAGTTAAGGCAAAAATCACTAAATGAATAAGAGGTGGCATAAAAGAGAAGATTGTAAGTTGTTAAAAAAATAATAAGATTTTATTTGTAGATTAAAAAAATAAGATATTTTTTTATTAAATATTCTAAGGTAGAAGACTTGTTTGAAGGTTTTGTAAATAGTGTGGTCATTACCAAACTAGAAGAAGAATAGAGAGGCCCATAGGTAGAATTTGCAGAAGATGATGATAATGATGATATCATCTTGAAGGATTTGAAAGCCTATGAGGAAGAATGAGCAAGTATCCTATGAAGGATTCCAAGTTCAACTTTTGACATGTTAGACACAACCAATCTAAGTTTGGAGGAGATAGAATAAAGGATATTAGAGATATATAAAAAAACACAAGCATAAAAAACTTAGGCAATCATTTTATTCCATTTTATCTAATTGAAAAAATAAAATAAAACTAACCTATTTATTTTAATTTTCATATGAAAGTATTTAAGTATATTCATTTGGTAATCCCAGTAGTGCTATAGCTTCATTTATCCAATAGCATAACACTTGGTAACCTAGTAATGGTTACATGAGCTCAAGATGTGCATTGCAAGCTAGGATCGAATGCTCATCGCTATAGGCTAGAGTAAATTTACATTACTATCATTACTTAGACTTAGGATTAAATTTCTTTCTCAATTATGTTTATTACTAGGAGTAATCAGGGCCTAAAAACATCAATTATCATATGCCTCACTTTGGACTAAACCATACATGACAAAGCTACCACTAAGACAATGTCCTACAATCAATGCTAAACAATCTAAATGCCACAACTATTCCCATCCATGAAATTCAACATGATCATGTGTGAACGCTTGTGATTCATATGATTGGGCATAGGGGGTACTCGCCACTCATCATTGGCACCATTGGCACCATTTCCGCTAGTTATCTAGATTAGTTAGATTGTAAATGATCACTATGAAAGTATTAATGATTTATCTTTCAAAAAATATTAAATTTTTTAAGTCACACATGTTATTAGAAAAAATCATGTCTTCTTCACATAGGGCCAATCATGCATCATATGATGAAAACATTAGTAGGAGAAATGATAGGATCTATACTAAGGAAAAATGGAGTAAACAACCACAAGCAGGGGTTTCCTATGCTAACCCTTACTACATGGAAGGACCATGTTCAACTAGTGCAAATAATCTAAGGAGATGGAGTAAGTCCTATAACAAGGAGGGCCTCAAGGCCTAGGACCTCCTCCAAACCTAGAAGAGATAAATCAAGGGACCATGTAGGGAGATATAAGGGCCATGGTGATTCTCTTAGTTCCCCATCTTCCTCTTCCTCCTTAACATCTAGTTCCAACAAAGATGAATGTAGGTATAGAAATAGGGATCAAGATAAAGATAGAAATAGAAATAGATGAGATTATTAAAGTGAGCATAGATGAGATCATCATTATTTGACAAATAAAAATAGAAATCATCACCATGACATGCATGGCTATTAGGAGCATGATGTAGATAACAGAGGTAGTTAGAATACCTCATAGGCATCAAAGGGAAAGTCGCATCAAAAGGCTTGTTATGAATAACCGCCATAAATTTTTGGGAGGCTATAACTCTAATCCCCAACATTACTTAAAAGCCTTCCATGATGCTTGTGCCTTGCAGAACATTGAGAGTGAGTGGAAAACAATTAAGCTCTTTTCTAGGATACTAATAGATGAATTTGAAAGTTGGTATAGATCATTGGAACCAGATTCAATCCACTAGTGGTCCACAATGCTAGAGTTTTTCAATGAAAAATACAAAACTATGTGAGAGTGTCCAACCTAAGAAAGAAAATCCAAGGATGGAAGCAAGAACAACATGAATCCTTGGATAGATACTATTTGCTACTACATAGATGTCTAGGACATGATTTTTCTCAAAAAGCGTAGCTTTTTCACATCATAGATGGGCTTCATAACCAAATGAGAGAGACCCTTGGGATTTATGCCCAAGGTTAGTTATCCAAACTGAAAGCTTATTAGATGCACAAGCTAGTTGAAAAAGTGGCAAAATAAGAAGGAGAGCTATGTAAAAGGGAGAGTGTTGAGGAGTATAACTGAGACCCAACTCTTGAAACAAGAGAAGTCCATATGTATGATAAGGAAAAAGAGGAAGCTCTCGATGAGTTGATTTTACAATAGACCTTGCCAACACAAAAGGCTATCATTAAGATCAAAGCAAGGCTAGATAAGATGTAGGAGTTAATGAATGAAAAAGTTACAACCTACTTTGAAACCATAGGGAAGAAGGTAATGCAAAAAGAATCAAGTGATCAAAATAAGAGAAGGAACAAGAACCAAGAAAAAGGTAGAAACACTTATCAGCAAAAAGGGAAAATGGCTATAGAAGAAGAGGCCATAGACTCAACCACAAAAGAGAATGATGGATGTGACATTTACCTATATGATCATCCAAAGGGCTATTACCCAGTTATGTTACATCTACATGAGTATTGGGCTTTTTCTTTTAATCCCAAGTTCACATAAAAGCAAATGCCTAGGAAATTATCTTTCTCACAAGGTAATTATAGATAGCCCTACAATCAACCATACTATCCTAGTGGGACTTCTTACTAGCTTCAAAACTACTATCAACCACAGTGGTAAAACCCACAGTCATGGGGGAGGTTGTCATCAAACCAACACTATCCTTACTACTAGTTGAACCCATATGACTACTATGTTCAACAACCTATTTCTCCAAAATGGTTCCATCTCCTTTACCTCAAATCACTACTATTACTCTCTTGAATATCATCAACTTGTAGCATCTCCTGTGGGATCACCATCTCAAACCTCTTATCCTCTATCACATCCTTAATATTCTCATACTTTTCTCCACCATATGTCACCACCAATAACACAAGAAGGATCAACACCAATAAAAGAATGTCACTTGTGCTATGAACATACAAGTAAATGATAATGTTAGTAGGTCTTAATAAAAGTCTTGAAAACATCCACTTTAGAATAGTTTCCACACATGGGCACAAAACTCATAGATCTACTAACTTATCAAAACTAGCACAAGACCAACCTAGTGCAACATCCTTCCTTACCAAAACAATGTCTTCCAATCCTACGTAAGAGCCAACACTCGTTACCACTCCAATGCAAAACATAATAGATGAACCTATCACTATGAAGAGATAGACAACTCCATGCATTACTATTGAAAAATAAGGATGCAACGATGGATCAACTTTCCAAAATGTCAACATAATCATTACACCAATCCACAATAAATGTGAAAAACAAGTGCGTGTACAAATAGAAGCATGGCCTAGTAGACCAACAGATACCCAGTGGCCAAAAATTGAGAACTTTCAATTATCCAAAACATGCATGGAATAATCTGAACCTGTTATTAATTCCCATTTTAAGAAAATGACCCCAACTAGGAGCTTACAAATAAATATACTAAACCACAAGCATATACCCACAAAAAGAGGAACTAAGGACTTAAATGATCAAAATTCAATTACCATCAAGATTACATGGGATGATAACTAAAAAACTAAGTTGTTAAGGATGGTAAGTGAGAAACCTCAAGTGTATGATTGAGGGGAACTAGGGTCCATTTTCCAAACACTCATCTATGAGTTCAGTCATTGGGGAGATACCAATCATGATCAAGGAATTAATAAGCGACATTTTTCAACTTTTTTGTTTTACAATTTCTTTTTGATTTCTAATTTTTTATTATGCCTTTTCACATTTCTTACCAAATTTCACATTCTTTAATATCTTTTCATCTTTTTCCATTTTTCCTATCTTTTTTATCTTTTTCATACTTTGTTTTCATTTTCCTTGTACATAGTCTTGTCAATTTTTAATAAACACATCAAATAAGGAAAAATGTAATACCAATAAGGTGAAGAATTATCTATATTGTCAATCATAAGGGATTGGTTATCTATACGGTGAGACCACACCATCCATCCACCCATTCCAATAATAAGAGGTTCTTACCATGACCATAATGATATTATTTCCATCATTAAACTAAGAATAAACTTATGATCATTATGCCTAGGTAGAAAAGTGAAGAACCAAGTGGGAATGTAAAGGGTGTGACATTAAGGGGATTTGTGGATTTTCTCAAATTGTTACTATGAGTTCTATCCTGTTACTTTGGTTGTATTATATCCTTGTAGATCTAATGAAAAATGGAAGCAAAAGTACAATAAGTGTTGTCTTGCCATGTCATTGGAAAGACATGTTACTAATGCCTGAAGGTATTCCTTTGGTAAGGTTGAAAAAATTAAAAAAAATTCATGCATAGAATAAATTTCTAGGGGTTCCACTGGAAAGACATGTTACCCATGCTTGAAGGTAGGCAACTTCTTAAGAATCTAAATAATAATAATAATAATAAGTGCAATGAATAAACTCCTTCCTTGGACAATATGCCAAGTGGTAATGCTCCTTACAACAATGGTAGCCTTACAGTTGTAATTCCAAGAGATGAGATAATGCGATGTCACTGAAATGTGGTTTGAACTTGGTTTAAATCTTGGAAAGAAGGGCTAATGATTACTTTAACCATTAATAACACAAGGATTCATTATGCCTATCCTTTCTCTAGTTCATCTTACCTCATTATATATTTAATCATAACTTGTGATTTTGTATAATATAGTGTTATTTTCTTAATATGGTGATACTAACATGTGTGTTTGCTAGACAAGTATGTCTTACATTTGACTCCTTGAGTGCCTAAGGACACTTTGGGCGTGGTTATACAAGGGCACTAAGGGCTAGAGCCTACTTTGGGATGGATTCACTTGTATAACTCTTATATTTCATACTTTCCAAGCAATTCCACATCATCTTGTGCCTTCCAAAATGTTTAATAAACTTCCCATATCATCTAATAATCTGTCTATACATCAGAAAGTCATTATCAATTTCTTATCCATACATAAAATTTCATTGCTTGAGATTCCTTCTTCATGAACATTGAATGCTAACTTGTTAAAAACTATGCGAGATTCCTTCTTCATGAACATTGAATGCTAACTTGTTAAAAACTATGCATCATTCATGGCCCATGATCATCTAAACAAATTTTATCTATTCCAAACATTTTATTTGACTCATTTTTTCCAAGAAAAATTAGTGAAAAATTTGAAGTTTTTAATGGTGATGTCATAGGCACCTATGATGTTGTATCTATGATGTTGTGCATATACAAATAATATATATATGCATGGGAGTTAGTGAAATTTTTGACTTTCTCATTTTGCAACAAGAGAGTTTTTGTAGTTTTTTTTTCCGAACTCTTACACACTAGCTTCCAAAGGCCATAACTTCATCCTCGTAGCTCCAATTTTCAAAATTCTTAAATNGGCCGGGGGGGATGGGTGGGGATGGGTGGTGGTGGTGGGATGATGGGGAAAGGATGCATTGTGCAATATAAGTGAATGAAAAACTAAAAATTTGAGCCACAAATTCCTAATGCCCAAAAGATATTATAAAGGGTAAGTACAAGGAGATAATAAGAACCTTAAAGTTAATCAATCCAACTAAGGCTAGAAAGATTTAGATAATACTCTTAATAGACCATATCAGCTATTTTAAGCTATAATAATCAAGGAAAATGATAAAAGGTAATAAGTAATTAACACTTGAGGGGTTCCTTTTTAAAAATTTTTCTAACACTGTAATCATAATATGATAAGAACTTCATCTAACCAAGGGTATGAGTAAGGTAAAGGGCTATTAAGAATTGCTAGAAGATTCTAATAATTTCATACCATTGTTGATTGTAGATGGCTCCAAAGAGATCACTAGAAGGAGGAGCTTCACAACACAAAAGCTGTAAAGACACAACTTCAAGTGTCTCCTTTATGGTCCACACTAACCAATAGCTGTCAATGGAACTTAGGAGAAACGTATCAATTCTAGCAAAATAAAGAGGTTAATGCGATATTAAAATCAAAGAAGTCTCTTTTTCATACTCTGTAGAGATGACATATGGAAAAAGAAGACAAGTACAGAAGAGGAGAAACTTTTCAAAAGTTTGACAACAAAGGGAAGAAGTCGATAAAAGAGCCACCATTGACTAAAATACGAACTATATCGAGCCACTTCAATTTTTTTTTTGTTTTATTATGTAATTATGTCATTTTTGTATACACCACTGTGGCACTTAGAGTTAATCAGTAGTTAGAGTCAATTAATAATCCCATACCTTCCTAATATTTTCTAAGGAACTTGTTCCTCCTTTTGTTCATTCAAGGATGAGTTTTCATTCAATTGTGGGGGTATGATAATTCATGTTTTTCATGGGCTAAGATATTGGGCATTCAATATTGAGGATCCAATATCATAGCCCTGACATCAGAGCATAGGCTATGACATCAAATATTTGATATCGGGGGATGCATGCTAGCCTATAAATACAACACTTGGGGGCATGATTTGGATAAGTTTCATGCCATCCTTAGGTAGATTCTTGCAATTTGTTTTCATATCTTTAGTGATAGAGTGAATACCTATAGTGTGGTGTTGAGTAGTTGTACGAAATCTTTATTCAAGTGAAGTGTACTTGGATACAGTTCATGTCTAGAAATAAAGATTAGGATTTCTTTTCATCATTGCAACATCCACTTTGTTTTATTATTTTACTTAGCATAGTTTTTACTATTTTATTAATTTAATCATCTACATTTCCAAGTACTTTACTTTCTTGCTTATTAGTAAAGCAGAATGAGTATGAATGGTTTCAAGCATTTAAGCATAATCATTTGGTAATCCCAATATTGTTATAGCTTAGTTCACCTAGTAGCATAACACTTGGTATCCTAGTAATGGTTACATGAGCCCAAGACATGTATGACAAGCTAGAACTAGATGGTCATTACTATAGGCTAGAGTAGATTTACATTACATCATTACTTATACTTAGGATTGAATTTTATTCATAATTTTGTTCATCACTAGGTGTAATTAAGGCCTAACAACATCAATTATCATATGCCTCACTTTGGACTAAACCATATGTGATAAAGCCACCGATAGTTTGAGTGGGAAGACAATGTTCTATGATCAATGTTTAATAATTTAGATGCCATAACTAGTCTTATCCATGGAATTTGATTAGATCCTATGTGAATGCTTGTGATTTGTATGGTTGGGCATAGGGGGTACCCACTGCTCATCAATTATGATGTGCACCATTTGTAAAGAATATTTATGAAAATAAAGATAACCTTTTCACATCATTCCAAGTTAACCATCTTTACTTTTTTAAAAGTTATGAAATTATCATGATGTGATGAATTCAATAACCACCTATTTAACATTATCCATTAACAACAAGTGATGCAGAGTTAGAATAAAAATTTAACATTTGATGAGTGGCGAGGTACCCCTACACTCAACCATATGAATACAAGCATTCATGAGTGATCCGGTCGAACTCCAAGGACTAAGTGCTTATGCAGTAATGTAGAACTAGGGTGAGTTATGCTATCATTTTCTTCCCAAGCTTACTTGTATGGCATAATTGTATGGTTAAGTAAACTTGAGGTATGTGATTTTTATAGTTTTTTTAAGTTTTATGTCCCTTGTGCTTAAAATAGAGAAATGGAACAGTTTAATAACTAATTTGATTTAACTAAAAAACTATGCTCTAACTAGTCCTAACACCAGCATCCGTTCCCACTCTCTGTACACATCCTAAACCAGTGCAACACTACTAGGATTACCAAATGCTAATCATTACTGGGTTACCAAGCGTTCCACATTGAAACACCCTAAATCTTCAGGGCATGATTGCTTCATCAGGCCGTCGCAACTCAGGCAACGTCATGACACTTTGGCAAGAAGTGGATGTTTTGAGTTTAGGTTGTGTGCAGTTTGGCAAGTTTTCTAGCTGGGTAATTTATCCAGTTCACAACCTACTCAGAAGCAATGCAGAGAGTTGTTGCAGTGCTCAAAATGTGCAAAACAATTTGGCAAATTTTCTAGTTAAGGAGTTTTCTATGCTACACCACGCTATATAGTGTAGCAGGCATCGGGAGACAGTTGTTCAAACAGTCAACCGTAAATTGTTGCAAGATAAGGTGCTACACTATGCTATGCTACGCAGCGTAGCATAGCATAGCGAGAGCAAGATAGGAAGGCTCGACTTACTTGGTGATTTTTAATTGCACTGAGTTAGCACCTTTGGCCTTCAAAAACAATTACTCTGCTTGACTCCAAGTTCTTTAGCAATGGCTCCTTCACTAGAAAATGGAAAACTTAGCAAAAAGTAGGCTATGTCGGTTGCTACGCTACACTACACTACGCTGCATAGTGTAGCACAGCATAGCAACTATGTGGGAATAACGAAAGACATCTCAAAGGGCATGATCAGCAAGTTCACAAGTTTCACAGTCACAGTGCAAAGGGTGTTTTGCAAATTATCGATGTTTTTGCGACTAAGGCTAGTTGTTATGCTATGCTACGCTACGTAGCGTAGCATAGCATAGTAAAAATGCAATAAATAGTCAGCGTGCTTCAAAGGTTTCCAGCACATGCAACAAGACACAACGCAAGTTTTGCTTCAAACTGGTGGCTACGCTATGCTACACTGCATAGTGTAAGCACGTCGTAGCAAGTTGCTATACTACGCCCACATGCTACGCTACGAAGCACGACACAGCATAGTAGGTAGTTATGCCACATCAATGCACTTCACCTAATTGCACCATTGACACACATTTCCAAGCTCTGATAGCACAATCACAACGTGGCAGGTTTGCAATTACAGCATGGCAGGCTTGTCCAACGGACATGCACGTCCAACGGTCATGCACGTCCAACGATCATGCATGCACATACAACATAGACTAGTCAACACAGGCCCAGGGCATGTGGCATCCAAATTGCATCTTTCACGTGCCCTTGATCCTATAAATACCCCAATGAGCAACGCTTAGAAGACCTTTTTTGGATTCCTTTTCAGTCGATTGGCTGGTCCTTTGGCTAGTAAGTAAGCAAAAAGTTAGCATTGTATTCCTGAGCATTGTAAACACCTTGTTTGACACTATAAACAGTTGACACTCCCATTTGGCATTTTGTTCTGTTCTTTCCAGCTATCCTCATAGCATTCTACATTGTTGACTCCTGAGTCCACGTTCAAGTATACAGCTGTCTCACTCTAAACGTCTTGGCTACTCTTGGGGTCCCTGCATCCCTCAGCGCCATGCAACCAATTGTATCCACCTTGACAGAGTGAAGTCACGTTCTTGAAGCGATGCATTTTTCTAACTGAAATTTACTTTTTTTTCTTACTTATCATTACATTTTTATCTTGTTTTCTGTCTCTTTTTTCATTTAAAGTTACCATTTTATGCTAGAAGTCTCGTTTTCAAATTATCCATTTATGACAGGTTATATTAACATTGACTAAGTCCCTGTTTGATTGACCAGACCGTTCAAGGCACCCCATTTCCATTTATCTAGCATGGTCCTCACACGGATTCAGGGTTAAGACTGTCACGACTGACGATCTCTCAATGTTTTCCAGTCGTCGACATTTTTTGTCGCAACACACGTTTGCTCGAAGTGGTTGTACTGAGTGTGCTTACTTGTTAAAAATTAGCAAATCAATAATAGTAGCATTAATTAACTAATGAAAGCATTGAATAACTATAAATAACATTAAATGAAATAAATAAGCTATTCTGAATGTTGCAAGGTTTATCACAAAGTTCATTTTTATTTCCATTTCCAAACACAAGGTATGTTTAGGTACATAATGCTTGAATAAAGATCCATTCACTTTATGACTCCTACTACTTGAAATAATTCTAACTCTAAAAAGGAAAAACTGCAAGAGTTCGGGTAAGAAACTAACTATCTAACTTTTTAATGCCAAACCAAGAGTTCGCTTAGTAGGCTTCGATATTACAGATCCAATATTGACGATGCGATATTGTGGTCCCAATATCATGACTCATCATATCCCCATGACTAAATGAAAACTCATCCTTGAGTTCCTTACAAAATATTGGAAAGGTATGGGATTATTGACTAAACGACAACTGACTATGACATGTGTACTGACCTAAATTGTCGGTGTAAGGCTGGAAGGGAAACGAACATCGAAGGATTGTCAGGAAGACACAGCTGACCCTACCTTCTCTCAAGGGCAAGCTAGAAAAGTAAACAAAGGTAGAGTGCCTTGGATGGTCTGCATGCAAATCAACCAAGGACTTCCCCGAGCATAAGCTACGACTAGTGCGGGGTTATCATAAACGATGTCTTGAAATGTGTAAATGCGTGTAAAATATAAACATGAAATAGAAATGTAAAAATAGAACATGAAATAGAAAATTGAAATAATGTTTGGTCGGCAAAATGGGAATAATGTATTGCTTAGAAAATATGTGCATCGATCAAAGCATAGCTGCATGTAGATGGCAGGTTGAATGCCTAGCCCCGAGGTGATGTATTGTGATAATGTGATGATGTGATGCGATGAATGTGAGAAGTGCTTGGATGCCAATAGTTAGGTGTGTCGAGCATCCAAAGATTGTAGGTTCTGTACTTTCTCAGAATTGCCAATGTCTCCTCTTGCCAACCTCGATTTATGTGAATTGACAGGGTATTTATAGGGTAGGGCCAGGCTTGGGCACGGAATTCAAGAATGAAATCAACGGCTGGGAGATGAGAGGAAATTGGATCTGGTGACATGTGTCCAATGGACAGTTGTGCTTGGGTTGGATGCATGCTGGCGAGAGTTGGATGTGTGTCAAACAGTTGTGCACGAGTTGGATGTGTGTTGGCAAGCTACATTCTTGACTAGGTACGTTGCATTTTACAATTTATGGGTTATTCAAGCCCATGAAAGTACATTTAATTTAGACATGAGGGCCTAACATTCCCACACATGTGGATTTACAATGAAATGTACAACAAGAAAAATTCGACCCCTGCTTGCTTGACCATGGACCAACCGCTCCAACATGTTGAGATGTTAATTTGAGGCTGTTTGAGGCATCTCTGTTTGACTAGGGCTTCCAATGTGAGTTGTTTGGGCTTCCATGTGTCTTTAGCATGCGTTTGAAGCATCTTTGTGCAAGCGTGACTGGTAGTCATGCTATAGTCACACTGGGCAGTCATGCTAGGCATGACCCCAACGTGACCTAAGGGTGAGTCATCCTGGGCAGTCACGCTGGGCATGACCTCACCGTGACCTAAGGATGAGGTAGGAAAAATGCAATTTTTGACACCAAATTTGGAATCTTTGAAGCCTATTTTTTAAGTACAATTGCTGCCTACTTGTGTGTAATCTAGATCTAGAAATCTAAGCTTGGATGTATCTAATTTGGAGCTCTTCTAGGTAGGTCATGTTGTGGTCATGCTTAGCATGACTTGCAACGTGACCTTCAATGTGACCTGCAGTGTGACCTCAAAAACTTGCAATTTTGAGCTAAAATATGTAATTTCTAAAGGGTGGGATCCATAGTTATCAATAGTGGACCTTGAGGATGACTTGCACCCTTGAAATCAAGTCGTTTTGGCTTAGTTTTGGGGCTCTAAAAGTTGGTCACGTTGTGGTCACGCCCAGCATGACTATCCAGCGTGACCTGCAATGTGACCTTAAAAAATTGCAATTTTGAGCTGAAATCTGAAATTTTTGAAGGCTGGGACCCATAGTTATCAATAGTGGACCCTAAGGATGACTTGCACCCTTGAAATAAAGTCATTTTGGCTTAGTTTTGAGGCTCTAAAAGTTGGTCATGCTGTGGTCACGCCCAGCATGACTACCCAACATGACCTGCAGTGTGACCTCAAAAACATGTAATTTTGAGCTGAAATATGTAATTTCTGAAGACTGGGACCCATAGTTATCAATGGGACCCATAGTTATCAATCGTGGACCCTGAGGACGACTTGCACCCTTGAAATCAAGTCATTTTGGCTCAGTTTTGGGGCTTTAAAAGTTGGTCATGCTATGGTCACGCCCAGCATGACTATCTAGCATGACCTACAAAAAAGTACATGGGATCAGGGAAATGGAATTTAAGATACAAGGGGAGGGGATTGGTTGAAATCAGGGGAAGCCAAGAGTTGGTCAAGGGTGACAATTGCTACTAGGATTTGTGTGAGAGGAATGCTCTCTTGTGAATAAGTTATGTCATTGGTCCTTGTCAATAGCCAGGTTTTCAGTAGACTTGGAACCAAGACATAGGAGGTGTGTTCTTTGGAGAAACAGGACTCTTATAGAGTATTTGCGGGACATGTTGTGAACAACCAAAGCCACGTGATGATGTGTAACATGGTCTCTTTGAGACACAAGTGTAACTATTTTTCAAGACAATTGCCTTCTCGCCTGGGGCTTGTATGAGAATAGCCAATAGTCTTTTCTTTGTGATGTCAACAGGGTCATGAAGACCTTTTTCGTACATTTTTCTCTTTGACCTTTTGTTCTTTTTTATTTTTTTGTTTGTTTTTGCTTTTTTCTGTCTTTCTTTTTTTTTCTTTTCTTAGTCTTTTTGAAAGAGCTTGCTTTTTGTACCATGCTCGCGTTTGAGCACTTGCATTTTGCATCATGTACTGTGTATCATGTTTTGCATCGCAACGGCTTAGAGACCTACAGTGTGCAATAGTGTATCAAGAGTTTTGAGGTGAGCAGAATGCATCAGGGGGGGGGGGGGGGGGGGGTGTAATTGAATAGGCTAAGGGGAGGATGATGGGGAAATAAGGGATGTATCAGGAGTTAGGAATGTACTTATGAATAGATTGATTAACCCAGTTACGTGCATCAGGAAGAATGTGATACCTTGTTGTCACGATGAAGTGCATCTATGTATGAACGCCTTAGGAGTGTCCTCCTGCAAGCACAACCCCAAGAAAACAAGAAAAACCACAAATGAAATAGTTAGCCAAACACTTTAAATATGGAGATGGAGTCACCATGTGCAATTTTCAAAGTAGACAAAATCATGAACAACATTAGTCTCATTAAGACCCATGAGACAAATTGTGTAGCAAGTCTTTATGAAACATGAACAGTTGATTGCAGCGATACATCTTTTCAAGTTTTGCCTGGTCATTGATGATGTCACCAATTTATCGTCTTAGCGGACTGTTGTGGATTAGTTTTATGTCATAACCCCTTGGACAATGCTAGTTTAGCATCGTAGCAAATGGTGCATTGCTAGTTTATAGTCATAGCGGACTGTGAAGAGGCAAACTAGTTTATAGTCTTAGTGGACTCTGGATGCTAATTTCATGTCATGGTGGATGGATGTAGCAGCGTAGTATCATACTAGAAAAATCTTTGTGGTGTCAGTTTTAAGTCATGATGCCAAGACTACTCTGTGGTATTAATTTTAAGTCATGATGCCAGGACTATGACGTACCTCAAGTTTGTCAGACAAAGTACCTTTTCAAGTACAAGTGGTTTGTAGGATTTGTGAACTCATTTCTATCCATGTTAGCAAGTTTGAATGCTCCATTGTTGTATGCCTTGATGACTAAGTAAGGCCCTTCCCAGTTGGCTGAGAATTTATCTAGATGTTCCTGGGTGGCCTTAAGGACTAGATCTCCTTCTTTGATCAGGCATTTATGGAGATTGTGCTTGTGCCTTTGCCTCTATTTTTTTGGTATCATTCAATTTGATCAAGCATTCATACACGTTCCTCCTCTACCAAATCAAGGTCAGCAATGCACATTTCATTATTTTGACTTTCATCAAGGAGGCTGGAGAGAGCTATCCGCAAAGAGGGAACCTGCAATTCTAAAGGTAAAATAGCTTTAGATCCATACACTAGACTATATGGAGTTTTACCTGTGGATGTTTGATGTGTCGTTCTATAAGCCCACAATGCGTAGACTAATTGTCCATGCCATCATTTCTTG
The DNA here is from genome assembly GCA_015680685.1 of Gnetum montanum. Taxonomy (NCBI): domain Eukaryota; kingdom Viridiplantae; phylum Streptophyta; class Gnetopsida; order Gnetales; family Gnetaceae; genus Gnetum; species Gnetum montanum. Next base: position 43,127 of record MNCI01009873.1, on the reverse strand, counting down.
CTCTGATTCAGCATCTTTTTGAGCACCATGATGATAGTTTTGTTGGTAGCCTCTGCTTGACCATTGCTCTGTGGGTAGTAAGGTGATGAAAATATGTGTTTAATGCCCAAACTTTCACATAAGCTTTTCGTATCTACACTGCTGAACTATGGCCCATTTTCAGTAACAATGGTCATTGGAATACCAAAACGAGTCATGATATTTTCTATTATGAAAGTGCAAATATGTTTTAAGGTAGTCTTCCTAAGGGGAATAGCTTCTACCCATTTTGTGAAATATTCACTTGTAGTGATGATAAAGGTATGTCTTGCAGAGGACGATGGTGTTATCGGTCCAATTAAGTCTAATCCCCATTTTTGGAATGGCCATGTGATTTGTGCAGTACGTAGTTCGTTAGGTGGCACATGTATTAGATTACCATGCTTTTGGAAAATGTCACATGTTCTAACCTTGGAGATGCAATCGTATTCCATGTGTGGCTAGTAGTAACCTAAGCGCCTAATCTTTGTTGCCATTGCTTTAGGTGCTATATGTCCTCCAGAAAGTCCTTTGTGGATTTTTTCTACGATCGTTTGACCATCAGTGCTACTAATGCACATTAACAAAATGCCTTCATAGGATTTATGAGACAAGGTATCTCCTATTAATGTATATTGGTGAGAACGTTTTCATACGACATCTTTTTGAGCATTTGTCAAGTGTTGTGGAGGTTTGCCTCTTAGAAGATATTCTTTTATGTCATCATACCATTCTATTGCACGTGTTGTACTAATAGATGCTATAGATACTTCATTTAGAGTGTTAATTATAGGTTCAGCACAACTGGTTATAGAACTAGGTAATGCATGGAACATTTCAGGTGTCATGTTTAAGGCTAGTGTGGCAAGTGCATCAGTGACGGTGTTCTCGTGTCTAGGGACGTGTTGTATATCCACTTCTACAAGTTGCCTCACTAGATGTTTGGTCAAATCACAGTACGGTTGTAAATGAAGAGCTTTGCATGCATAGACCTCAGTGACTTGATTAATAACTAATTGGGAATCACCTCGAACTACAAGGTGTGACATTCCCAAAGTTAACGCTACTTGAAGGCCTCTAAGAAGACCTTCGTATTCTACTACATTATTGGTGCATGGAAAGTTTAAGTGGTAGGCAAAAGGTTGGATTTCTCTAGAGGGGTATGTTAAAATGGCTGCAACACTTCCTCCTTGAGAGGTTGAAGCTCCATCGAAGTAGAGGATTGCTTCATAGTTATCAGGTATAGTGTCTAGATTGTTAACATTTTCATCTAAGAATTCGGGGTTTATCGTTGCTTGATCGTGCATCGGCGAGATGGTTAGTTGCGTGGCTATTGCTTGACCTTTTGTGGAAGATTGAGCAACATAATGCAAATCAAACTTTGCGATCATCGCTTTCCATCTAGCTAACCTACTTGACTCATAGTTGTTATTAGTGATGGCATAGAGAACATTATCTTTCCAAATGATGTAAACCTAATTACGGAAGAGATAATGCTGCCATTTCTTCAAGGAGAAGACGAGGGCGAGACATGATTTTTCTACATCGTTGTATCGTTGTTCATGGGCTATTAAAGCATGGCTTAGATAATATACAGGGATCTCGACTCCATCTTGACGTTTTTTACAGAGCATGGATGCGATGGATGAACCAGAAGTTGCAAGATAGATGTAGAAGGCTTTGTCACTGTGTGGAGGATAAACAGTTGGTAGTTGGGCCAACTCTTGTTTTATGTTCTTGAACACTTCTTAGCATTGTTGAGTCCATTAGAAATGTACATTCTTTCATAATAGATCTTGCATGGGACTCAACTTATCCATCAGCCTTTCAATAAAGCGTCTAATGAATTGCAATCTACCTTGAAGGCCACGTAGTTTGGTGAGGTTTCTTGGAGGTTGCATATTGGTTATTGCTTTGACCTTATCTGGGTCTACTCGTATCCTTGTTTCGAAAACTAAGAAACCAAGCATTTTGCCCGTTTTAACACCGAAGACACACTTTTTTGGGTTGAGCCTAAGGTCATATTTGAGACAACGTTTAAGTACTAAGTCTAGATCTTTTGCATGTTGTTCAGTTATTTTAGACTTGACTACTATATCATCAACATAATCATTAAGTAAATTAAGCATGTAATCACTAAATATGTATGTCATTGCTCACTGATATGTAGCACTTGCATTTTTAAGGCCAAATGGCATCATCGTATAACAAAATGTCCCCTAAGGTGTCATAAAAGTTGTCCTAAGTTGATGCTCTAGATTAATTCTTATTTCATTGTAGCCTAAAAATCTGTCCATGAAGGACAATAGTGCATGCCCAGCAGTCATGTCAATAAGTTGATCAATGCTAGGTAATGGGAAATCATCTTTTATAGTGGCTACATTGAGATCATGGAAGTCTATGCATATGCGTATACTACTGTTCTTCTTGGGGACTACAACAATGTTTGATACCCAATCAGAATAGTCAATGGCTCGGATGAAACCGGCTTGGTCGAGCTTTGTGATTTCAGCGTGGACTGCTAATGCCACTTCAGGTCTAACCTTTTGTGCTTTTTGCTTTACTGGTTTAATTTTTTCATCAAGAATAATGTTATGTTGGTTGATCTGGGGGTCTAGTCCCAGCATGTCTGTATATGACCATGCGAACATTTTTATGTTGTCTTTTAAAACCTAAGTGATGTCACCTACGAGTTGTGGATCTAGTAAGGAACTTAATTTCAAGGTTTTGCCTTCGTCATTGACTGTGGTAATGGGGATTTCAACTAGAGGATCTTCAGTGATATTGTTAGGTTCTAGATCTAGAGTTTTAACTACTTTTTTAGGCCAGTCTGATGTTTCTTGAGTGGAGGATATCACATCAGAATAGGTGGATGGACTTAGATCTAAAGATTCTGGGTGGATCACTCTTTCTACATCTCCATATGGTCCATTGAGAGATAATATTGAGAGGATGTTGTTGGTGGCCATGGTGCTCACTTCTGCCAATTAAAACAGGAGTGAAGTAAGAGACACTCCCTCGATAGGAGAGTTACAAATTGTAAACGAACATAGGATAATTAAGCTATGCACTGACAAATTTAGGAGATGCGATGGAAGTTGTGACAGTTTAAGGCCATATCGGGCCACATGTTGATCTGCCATTTGAACTGAGTATATGTACTATATTAAAATTTTTGACTTTTAAACTCTATATTTAAATTTTTGAGTGGACAATAAGGTTGGGGAGATTTTAAAGTTTTACAAAATTTTATGAAATTTTCAAGTGTTTTTATTTATTTTTTGATTTTCTGTGCTTTCCTCCTCTGTTCATAAGAAATTTTTGGGCCCAATTTTGGGGGATTGGAATGACAAGGAAATTTGGGTAGGTATAAGGCAAAAGATAGCTTTGGACAATAACATGTAGTTAAAATGAGGAGATGAATTAAAATAAAATGGCCAAAAATCAAATAAATAAAATTAAATTATTAGGAAGGGATAGAAAAGAGAATTTTGAAAAAGAAAGCTTGATTTTGGTCATTGTGCGTTGTTGGTGATTGGGAGAACATCGTAATTTCCAGAGTGTAACATGAGTGTTAGCATCAGCATTAGCGTGACCATGAAAGAAAAGGGCAAGGAGAAAACAACCAGGGGCAAGGGGAGGAAGCATGCAGCCCTAGCATTCATGAAGAAGAGTGAAGAGCTCCTCCAATGTCTTCGTCAAATCAGGGTTCCATCGTGGAAGAAGGCCCTGCACAGGTAAATTCTTTGCCCCTAATTTTTTTTGGAATTTCTACAAGTAGCATTATCCAGGGTGAGAATTTGTGGTTGGGATTTTTTGGATTTTTGGCTTGGGACGTGAGTGCACTGGTTTTCGTTTTCCTTGGCGTCAAAATTTATGATTCTCCCAGCGTTATAGTTGTAGGGTTTTTGGGCTTTCTTGGCATTATTAGTTGCAGGGGAAGTAAATGTAAATTTGGGGTTTCATTTCCTCTGCTGATTGGTTGAACATGAATTTAGCAACTCAGAATAACCTTGGGCTCAAAAACGTGTTCTCCCTTCTACTTTGGGGCAGCGTTACTTTCGAATCTTTTCTGAATTATGGGCAGCATGACCTAAATTCTTGTTCTTGTCTCCCTTGGGCAGCGTGACTGAAATTTTCAAATTTTTCCCTGGGCAAAGTGACTGAAATTTCCCATTTTTTTCCTAGGTAGTGTGACTATGGATTTTGGATTTTTGTCCAAGGCAACGTCGTTTTGAACTTTGAATTTTCAATCCTGGGCTTTTCATGAAGATGTTCAATGATTTCTACATTTTAAATTGTTTACATTATTTTTCTGAGATTTTAAACATAGACTTGCTCTGTAACTAATTTCAATGTGCCTTAGTAATCATACGATTACACTTCGCCTCATGGGGTGTTACATTTGTTTATACGATTTTTTTGGTTTTATGTGATGTTGATCTATTGCTAGCTCTTGGATTTTCACTTACCCAATGTTTTGGTTGTGTGCTAGGGACCTAAATCTTCTCTCCTCGTTATTGAGCTCGTTGGGGTACTAGCTTGGTTTGGCCCCCTTGAGTTAGACACACCTCCTCATGACATGCAAATTGGGTCCCATGCAGTATGGTTTTGTCTCGGTGCTAGTTCATTCTTGTTATTTATACTGCAAAATTTTAGTGTTGTCACATGGTCTCATCTAAGTGAACAGATTGCTCGTGATATTATTGAGACTATTTTTCCCGGGGCTACACAAGATGTACTAGCCTTCATCACTGTTATTGATGAGGGGATATTTAGAGTGGAGGGAGGCCCCACTGAGGGTCCTAGATCCACTCGTCCTTTAACTAGTGTGTGGGAGCTTCCTGCCTGTAGTCATTACAATAGTAGCAACACACTTTTCCTAGCTCTTTGTGTGCATACCTTATTTTAGAATCCACCTAGGACGGTGTACCAAGTGGATAGGTATGTTCTTTGGTGTCTAACTTTAATTTGTGATTTGTTTTTAATTCTATATCGTCATCTAAATGTGAATGTTATTTTTCCTATGTAGGCCCCATTTCGATGAACATGGGATGCATGATGATGATAGTGGGCTTACTTTAGTGTGCACAGTGCTAGAGACTTTTATGGTGGGCCCCATTCTTCATGCCGCAGTGTTAGACCAAACCAAGATGGCCCTTGTTGATTCCCACAAGCGATTTTCAAGAGCTTTTGAGTGTTGCCAAGCCTAGGGTTGGTTACATAAGGATTGGTCTCCTAATGGGCCAATCTTTCCTCAAAGGATTGATCCTGCACCCACCTCGCCTTCACTAATCAGAGATGGTAGGTGACTACTCCTTAAACTCCATTTTTCTTTTTTTGTGCATCATTGTGTGTTACACCCCTTTTCTAAATTTTTTGCTCTATGTTTGTTTTTTAGTAGTCATTCCCCCTGAAGAAGTTACGATTACTACAAGGTGTACTGAGGCTATGCCTTTTACAAAGTATGAGGAAGTAGAGCAATCAAAAAAGTGGTTACAGAAGCAAGCTTCTAGTTTGATAATCAATTGCCTCACCTAGGCCAGTTTGATGGACTTGTTTACAGCCTTGACTCCTAGCATTCCAACTGCTGAGATGGTTACGATTGTTGACTCTTTCAGTGGTGATGCTTCTCATTTTACCACATGGGTTCAAGGAGTGAAGGTATCATTCCACCTAACTAGTGAGTTTCTCTTTGATTTTTTTGGTATTCCTATGGATGGCACCCCGGTAGCCATGGACAGGGCAACTAAGGATGGGCAGGTCATTAGGGAACTTAAACAATGGTTGGGTTTGTCCAAGGGCCCCAAGGGATTTGCTATGTGAGAGGATACCCTATCGACGAAAGTGAACTTCTTATATCCTCTCTTTCGAGCACGGGCGTTTCCCAAATCTCTTTCTCAAGGGAGAGTCCTTGGGATTGAATATGCACATGTGATGCATGCGATTTTGGAGACAGGCATGCAATAAAATTGGGCAAAATTTCTAGGATCTGGTCTTCATGGGGAAATTATCAGGTTACGTTCAAGCATTCATGCAAAATCCCACTTCACCTTTACTTTCTTTGCGGGATACTTGCGTAGGTTCACTGAATTTCTAATAGTTCATGAGGATAACCACCATGTTTTGAGGGATCATTCGCAATTATCCCACCCTTGGATTTGTCACTTATATAGCACCACTAGATCTCAAGACCTGCCAAAAGATATTGGGGAGTCTGTCTCAGTTACTAGTGAAGGTATGGCCAATCGCTCTCATCATTTCCATGACAGCTTGGGATTAAAACCACCTAGGCTATGCACATCTATTAAGAGGGCTGAATGCTTAATTACTGAGACTATTGGGAAGTCCAAGGCAAAGGTGAAAAGGAAGGAACATGCAAAGGAATCTGCCCCATACATGAGACCCCCAGGGGCAAAGAAAATTTAGTTTATACTACTAGTTGATGGTAAGAGGTTTGTTTTTTTTTTTTGCCACATATATTTACTTTTTTGGTTTATATGCTATTGGATATACCTACGAGTTCCACTATACTAACTTTAAGGTTCTGTTGTTATTTTAGAGGAGAGTCCAGAGACAGAGAGAGAGATTCTGGCTTCTATACCTGAGGAGGAAGGAAAAGAAAAGGAAGCAGTAATCGAGGAGGGAGAAATTCTTACCACACAAGAGGAGGGGGAAACAAGCAACGTGGGAATGAAGCCTGCAAAGGCCTTAGATGCACTTAGGCATTTAAGTGATGAAAGGGATATCCCTGATGGTTTCTTTGACAGATCTTTGCAGCTTGGTGATCCACCTAGGCTAGACAACGAAGGTCTTTTTGGTATGTTCCTCTTTAGCTCAATCTAGATTCCATGTCTTTTGACTTTTCATGTGTTGTTCTTGACTATTTTGACCATTTTGGGGTAGATGCTGAAATCCCTGAGGCACCTATATTCCGAGAAGCCGCATCAAGTTCACAGGTTCCAATTGAAGAAACCTCCCCTACCCATCCCACATCAATTATCCCATTGAGGCCATGGCTTGAGATGCCTAGCAAGATGGATTTTGTTACAGGCATTGTTGATGAGGTCGTCACCTACTTGCAAGAAGCTCATCCTGAACTAGGTGCGTGTGCATTGCATGTTATGCTAAGCGTATGATTTTACTATGTTTCCTTGTGTTTGTTTTCGATCATGCCTAATTTATGTGTGCACTTGCAGGTGCTAAACTCTAGTGGGATCCTTTTGAAGCTACCCACATTGATGTTCTTCCTGAATTGCTAGGGGATATTGAGCAAGTCCCAAGAAAGTTCTATGATGTGTTTTCTAGTTATGTCATTCAGAATGCCAAGATAGTTTGGACTTTAAGGCATTCGACTGAGCATCTATGGGATGAGGTTCACACACTGAAGGAGACATTAGCAAAAGAGAGAGAGAGGAGAAAAGGGATCTCCAGTCCCATTATGACTTTGTTGCTACTAGGTTGTCTAGTGATAGCACATGGTGCTCATCTGAAATCACCTATGCACGTTATTGGACGATCTTGAGTAGTAAGGTGCAGGCTCCATGGGACTTAGTAGAATAGAAGGCTCAGATAGATTTGTTGAATAGGAAATGTTAGGATTGAAAATCCTTTGCTGCCAAAATACAGAAGTGGGGCCAAGACCAAAAGGACCACAAGCATCAATACAAGAAGTGGTTGAAGGAAGAGTCAGTTGAACGTCACTGAGTGGAGATGTTCATCGATGGGTTAGGTTTGTGGTTTGCTTATGATAGATTTGCTGAGTGTACCAAGGTGGAGGGATCCCCAGAGAGAACGATTACCACCACCTTTGGGGAGACCGCGACTGGTGTGTTTTCTCTTGAGCGCCCTACTTGGACCTCGGTGGACAAAGGCAAAGCACTCACTGGCATTGATCTTGGCTTGAAGGAGGATTGGTCGAATGTGCCTAAGAAGGAGATTCTATGGCATTTAGAGGCCAACTTAGGGCCTTCCTCAATTGTGAGTGTTTTATTGTGGCATTCATTTTTGTATGATTTTATCATTTTTCATTGTTAGTATTACTATTTTCCTATTTTTGTGTTTATGAATCGCTTTATCACACTTAACTTTATTACCCTTAACTTTTTTTTTTGCTCTATTTTCTATTTTCTGTTTCTAGGGACATGTTAATGATGGAGCTGGCCCTAGTGGAGTAGGAGCAGATGATGTAGAGGATTTTGGGGATCAACCCCACCCATGAGCTTTTAAGCCGTTAAGTGTTTTAGATTTTTGAATGTTTGATGGAATGTATAAAGACTGATGTAATGGCCTAAATTTAATTGTGGTATAAAATGGTTGCATTCCTTCGTTACCTTGATGTTCTATGTAAATATTTTTGTTATTTTTTATGTTTTTTATTGTTTTTCTTTGTTTTCTCGAGTATCTGTGTGCAACTAAATGTAACAAGAATCTCTAAAGTGTAAAGAGAAATATAAGGAAAATATTTGAGAAAGAAGGCAATGACCATTCATGAATCTAAATCATAACTTATAACTTGTAAACGAAAATTCAATGTAAAATGACGGGAGTTCGTGAATTCTGTAACTTGTTGGCTCTAGTTTAAAGCCATTTCGGGCTTGTTACATTAGTTTAAGTCCTGATGGACTATTGCATCTATTACTAAAGAAAGGATTACCAGTTTTATGCCATGGTGGATCAAAGGTAGTAACATTTTTTGAAAATTTTAAATGGCACTGGCCATTTCTGACCGTGGCTAGTTTAATGTCATTGTGGACATTTCGTAGTTTAACATCACTTTGGACATTTCGTAGTTTAACATCATTTTGGACATTTCATAGTTTAATGTCATTTCAAACATTTCGTAGTTTTAATTTTTTTTATTGAGTTTCTTTTTGATCCTTTGTAGTTTAATATGTGGGGTTGAGCATGCGGGTAAGATTTTATATTCACCTTCTCCTTCATTAGTGATATCAAAGGGTAATTCCAACCAAGAGACATCGGTAGGAATGGCACCTATGTTTGTATTGTCTTCTTGTGTGTCTTCAATGCTGGTTGGATTATGAGTCAATGTTGGGTTCACATTTTGGTGTATGTTCATAGTTTCTTGTTTAGGCTCAACAAACTCAATTTCTAACCCTTGACCTATCTCAAGGTATGAGGAAGTGATTGATGCTGTTGTATCCCCATGTGTGATGATCTCACTACCCTCGTAAGGTAGGTGGATCTCCTGATGGATTGGTCAAGATACAACTTTAAGTTGAGCTAGCCAAGGACATCCTAGGATTAGATTAAACCATGGCATTTCATCAACCACTATGAATTCAGCTGATGTAGGGAATTGGTCTCTAGCAATGAAATCTAAGGTAACCATGTCTTTCACTCCCACACGAGAACCACTGAAGGATCTCAAGAAAGAGGTTGTCGTGGGTTGTATTTGTTCAGTAAGTCCCAATTTTTCGATGACGGAAAAAGGTATTACATTTGTTGCTGCACCATCATCGACATGCATCCTACATATTTTGAAATGATCAACCTGTATTGTTATGAACATAGGGATTGTGGTGATTTCCCCTTTTTTCTCATCTAGCTTAATGTCCTTAATGTGGAACTCTAGGGATGTGGTCTTCGATTCCTAAAGTTGTGGGGACAATATTGCATAAATGGATGGTTCATCTATAGGAAGATCCTCACTAACAGGAATTGAAGTCAGCATCTGTACGAGAGCCTCTTGATGTACTAGTGAAGTCATTACTAAATCATATAGGCTTAAAGAAGTATTTTTTTTGTTTCAAAGCTTGTGTGACTTGCGTCAACGCATTTGCTAGGTCTTTACCATTTGGGGTACCCTTGTCTATAGAGATTTGCTCCATTTGACCTAGTATTGGTATTTCTCGTGGAGGGGTTTTTACTGATGATGTTGGATTTGGAACATGACTCATGACATTATCCTCATTTTGATGACTCGTACTAAGTTCATTAATGGGAGAACCCATAGGAATAGCATTTAGCAGTGTTGGTTTTGGTGGTCCTAGTTTGTATTGATGGTTTTCCATTTCCAAACAATCTCTTGTTAGTCTATTGGCAAGATGTTCTCTTAAATGCCATAGGGGAAAGAAGGTGGGTTGTGTATCAGGGTGTTTTGGCACCTGGATTACAAAGGGAATGGGTCGATTTTCAGATGGTGTGGTTGTGGCTGCAACAAAAGGAGGTACACGGATGATGAATGGTTTTGATGGTGTGGGGGATGTATGCATGGTGAAAGGTGTTTGAGGATATGTTGGGGTAGGTGTGTTTTTTGAAGGCCCGCGAATCACAAAAGGCTTTCGTGGAACATCTTGTCTATCTTCCACATGGATAGTATTAATCACATATGGTGCATCATTGATATTGGTATTAAGAGGATCCTTGTAGACCCCCATGGATTGGTTTTAGAGTCTTACTGGGTTTGCCTTGTCGAATACTACTTCACCCCTATCAATCATGTGTTGTATGTCCTGTTTCAATGTAAAGCAGTAATCAGTCCCATGATCACACCGTTGGTGATATTCACAAAACCTATCCAACCTAAAGCCTTTTGGAATGAGAGGTTCGTTGGCTATTGCTAAGGCTGGATTTTTGGCCAATTCGCAAAATTGATCGTGTCTTTGAGAGGCCATAGAAGACATTTGTTTGTGTTGAATTAGCCTAACCTTTAGAAGTTGATCAAGTAGTTGTGAAGGCTTCATGGACAATGGTGTGTATTGAGTAGGGCCTTTTCTTTCGAAGGTACAGGCATGACCTGTATTGTTGTTTCTATTTGAAGAATTTTCAGGTGTAGGAGTGGGTGTAGTTCTTTCATAGTTGTTTGGGAAAATGAGTTGTTTTCCCTTTTGTCCTGGATGACTAGGTCAAGCTATTTCAGCCACTACTGCTACTATTGTTTTGGATTTATCTTTCCTCGTGTGTTGGCTTCTAAAGGTTGAGTAGGCTGGGTCATTACTTGTTTGTGCAGCCTCTTCTATGTATTTAATTTATACAAATTCCTAACTCAAAGTACAGGGTTTTAGATAATAAAGCTTTGATTTAATGAAGTCATTTGTGGCCACCTTAAGGATGGTAAGAAGATATGTTTCAGGAATAGGTTCATGAAGTTCATTCAGGGTGGCACTCCATCTTTGGATAAACTTCTATGTTGGCTCTAAAGGCACTTATTTAATTTGAATCAAGCTATCTAACGTGGTTTCAGGTTTTAGATTGTATTTGAAACAGGTGAAAAATTGGTGCAACATATCCTCTAGAGAAGATATAGAGCTATGGGGTAAGGCTCAGTACCAGCCTAAGGCTCTTCCTGCTTAGGACATAGCAAATACACACAGAATTACATGGGGCCATGCCTAACGCAAAAGACTTTCGATTTGGAATGTCACTAGGTGGGCATTTGGGTCTCTCTCTCCATTGTACTTGGTCAAGTGAGGTAACGAGACTCCTTTTGGAAAGGTTAAGGGTGGAACTGAGGGGTCATTTGGGTCATCTTGATAGAAATCTAGTACTTTGACTTCCTCATTGTTCAAAGTTTTAAGGCGTTTTAATTCCTCTACCAAGGAGTGCATCATTTTTTGCATGTCTGCCCATTCTTGGGTGGTAGGCAAACTGGCGGTTTGGATTAATGGTAACTGATAATGACTTGATCATGGCATCATTTGTGAAAAAAAGGTTGTTGGACTGTTGTTTGTTGTGGCAGGACAACATTCAGGGTTGAGATTATGAGATGTGGTACACTATAATGAGTAGACAGGTTTTGCTAAATAACTGGTGGGACCCACTGCCCAGTCATAGGTTGTGATGTGATCTTTGGTGCTTGTTGGATTTGCACTTGAGGTACATAATGGATGGACATGGAAGTAGGTATGACTGATGGCATTCCAATCACTTGAGGTTGAGAAGTCATTCCTGCATTAGTCTGTTGGGATTGTGTTTGCAATGGTATGACAGAAGTCGATGCGTTAGTTTGAACATTGGACTTGGAGAAGATGGGGATGGAAATGGCTACTTCCTGTAAGGTATCTGGTGGTAGAAATATTGTTTCTTCCAGGAATGGTTGAAATAGTGGGTTTGTATGGGCATGGGGGCTAATTGTATGGTATGATTCTCCATGTTCAAATTGGGCTGCAAAGTCATCTTCTTCATCTTAAGGCTCTATGGGAGGTAGCTGTAAGGCTTGACTTCTAGCCATAAGAAGCTGGGATATGAGTTTATGATGGTTTTTAGATAGCAAGATTATGTCAAATGCTAAAGGGATGAACTCATGTCCTCCTTTGTGTATAAATTTGTATTCTTATTTTGCTTCCCTTTCCGTACGGTCGATAGGTAGGTTGGCTTGGATTTTAACACATATGAAGTTATACTGTTCGGGTGTAAGAGTGGCATAGGTAGGGTCTTTGCCCTGTATCCTAAGCAACTGACATGTAGGGCCTTGAGAGTTTACCTATTTAATGACAGTTATGGATTCCATAGCAGTCACAGGGTTCAAAGTTTCAATGATTGGTAGTGTTATTGGGTTGATTTGGAAGGATTCCATGATGAACGTGAGCGGACTAGCCTGGATGAATGGGGTTGGATTACAAGAAGTTGCATCGTAATTGGCGTGACACAAACACAGCGTGACTAAATCGATCAAACTATAGCATGACCAACAGGGACAAGCTTAGTGTGACCAACAACAGGGACAAGCTTAGCATGACCAACAAGACAAGCTCAGCGTGACCAATAGGGACAAGCTCAGCATGACCAATAGTGACAAGCTCAGTGTGACGAACATGACAAGCTCAGCATGACCAACAGGACAAGCTCAGCATGACCAACAAGACAAGCTTAGTATGACCAATAGGACAAGCTCAACGTGACCAATAGGATAAGCTCAGCGTGACCAACAGGACAAGCTCAGCATGACCAACAGGACAAGCTTAGCATGACCAACAGGACAAGCTCAGCATAACCAACAGAGAGTAGTGTGATCAACTAAGGCAAGGGGACTCAATGGGGTAAGATGGATAAGTTTTGACAGGTAGTGACGTTTTGACAATGGAAAATACGACCCTTCTTCTAGTGCCAAAAACTGTACTGACCTAAATCGTCAATGTAAAGCTAGAAGGGAAACGAACACCGAGGGATTATCAGGCAGACAAAGCTAACCCTACCTTCATCCAAGGGCAAGCTGGAAAAGTAAATGAAGGTAGAGTCCCTTCAATGGTCTACACACAAATCAACCAAGAACTTCCCCGAGCGTAAGCTACGACTAGCATGGGGTTATCATAAACGATGTCTTAAAACTTGTAAATGCGCGTAAAATGTAAACATGAAATAGAAATGTAAAAATAGAACATGAAACAGAAAATCAAAATAATCTTTGGTTGATAAAATGGGAATAATGTATTGCTTAGAAAAGATGTGCACCGGTCAAAGCGTAGCTGCGTGTAGATGGCAGGTCGAATGCCTAGCATCGGGGTGATGTAATGTGATAACGTGATGATGTGATGTGATGAAGTGAGAAGTTCTTGGATGCCAAAAATTAGGTGTGCTAAGCACCCAAAGATTGTAGGTTTTGTACTTTCTCAAAATTGCCAATGTCTCCTCTTTCCAACCCCGATTTATGTGAATTGACAGGGTATTTATAGGGTAGGGATGGGCTTGGGCACGAAATTCAAGAATGGAATCAATGGCTGGGAGATGAGAGGAAAGCGGATTTGGTGACATGTGTCTAATGGATAGTTGTGCTCTAGTTGGATGCATGCTAGTGAGAGTTGGATGTGTGTCAGATAGTTGTGCATGAGTTGGATGTGTGTCGGACAGTTGTGCACGAGTTGGATGTGTGTCGGCAAGCTACATTCTTGACCAGGTACGTTGCATTTTACAATTTATGGGTTATTCAAGCCCATGAAAGTAAATTTAATTTAGACATGAGGGCCTAACATGCCCACACATGTGGATTTACAATGAAATGTACAATAAGAGAAATTCGACCCCTACTTGCTTGACCATGGACCAACCACTCCAGGATGTCGAGATGTCAATTTGAGGCTGTTCTAGGCATCTCTATTTGACCAGGGCTTCCAACGTGAGTTGTCTAGGCTTCCATGTGTCTTTAGCATGTGTTTGAAACATCTTTATGCAAGCATGACTGGTATTCATGCTATAGTCACATTGGGCAGTCATGCTGGGCATGACCCCAGCGTGACCTATGCATGAGTCACGCTGGGCGTGACCTCAGTGTGACTTGAGGATGAGGTAGGAAAAATGCAATTTTTGACACCAAATTTGGAATCTTTGAAGCCTTTTTTTTAAGTACAACTACTTCTTTCCTATGTGTGATCTGGATTTGGAAATCTAAGCTTGGATGTATCTAATTTGGAGCCGTTCTGGGTAGGTCATGCTATGGTCATGCTCAGCGTGACCTACAGCATGACCTGCAGTGTGACCTCAAAAACTTGCAATTTTAAGCTAAAATCTGTAATTTCTGAATGGTGGGACCCATAGTTATCAATAGCAAACCTTGAGGATGACTTGTACCCTTAAAATCAAGTCATTTTGGCTCAGTTTTGGGGCTCTAAAAGTTGGTCACGCTGTGGTCACGCCCAGCATGACTGTCCAGCGTGACCTATAATGTGACCTGCAGTGTGACTTAAAAACTTGCAATTTTGAGCTGAAATCTAGAATTTGTGAAGGCTGGGACCCATAGTTATCAATAGTGAACCCTAAGGATGACTTGCACCCTTGAAATCAAGTCATTTTGGCTCATTTTTGAGGCTCTAAAAGTTGGTCACGCTGTGGTCATGCCCAGCATGACTGCCCAACGTGACCTGCAGTGTGACCTCAAAAATGTGCAATTTTGAGCTAAAATCTATAATTGCTAAAGGTTGGGACCCATAGTTATCAATAGTGAACCCTGAGGATGACTTGCAGCCCTATAATCAAGTCATTTTGACTCAATTTTGGGGCTCTAAAAGTTGGTCACGCTGTGGTCACGCGCAACATGACTGCCCAGCATGACCTGCAAAAACTATGTAGTCTGGCTTGAAATTTGGACTCCTAAATGCTAAGAATTAGAGTGGACATCAATTGATCTTGAGGATAGATTACACCTTCATATTTGGACTGTTTTGACTTGATTTGGATGCTGTTGGAGTTGCTCATGTTGAGGGCAAGCTAGCTTGATAGCGTGAGCAAGTTGGCTTGGGCAAGCTGGGGGTGAGCTCCCTGCCTTAGTCAAATTTTTGAGTCATTCTCATTTCAAAGTGCTAGGCCAAAATTAGTGGTTTTTCAACATGGAATGACAAACTCAAAGTGCCTGGTGAATGGATTGAAAAACATATTATAGCATTGGTGTTCATACCCATTGTGGTGAACACTATACATAGATGACATCAAAACCCTCATTTGATAGCTTGAAGAGAGAGAGAGAAGAAAGAAAATGAGGAGCATTGCTGCTGATGTCAAAATTATGCATGTCATTATTCATCCATAGCCATGTGACTAAGCTTGTTCCTTGCGTGAATGCTTTTGCTCCAGTCCATCCTAAGTGCTTCCTCCTATCCCAGTCCATCATTCATGTGATCGCCATTTGCACACACAACATAGTCATGAATTAGCAAGGATAGATAAGACATAATGTAGTTGATACCTTGCCTCAATATGAAGCACCTTGGCTAGGTTGTGGGTATGGTAGATACTAGGTTAGAGGTTTGTAACTGATAACTACCCAAGGTGTAAGGGTGAGATAAGTAATGAATTAGAAAAAATTGGAAAAATTTTGTGACAAGACCCCCACAACTAAGAGTGAACCTCCAGTAGCAATAAGATGGAAAACTAAAAGAATAAGAAATATGAGAGAAATAACAATGGTGAAGCCAATAAGACAAAAATAAAAATGGATGTCATTGATGGTTTGAAATGACAAATAGTTAATTGCAAGAAATGTTAAGGGAAAAGAACTTAACAATTGCACCATAAGGGAATGCTAGTGGGTCCTTCCCAAAGCAGGCTCATGCTTGTTATGCCCTGACAAACCCACAAATCAAAGAGTTTGTAGGCTCTAGGAATAACATATGGAAACAATGGTTAAGTTCTTTCCCACAAGAGTTTACCAAAGAATAACAATGCATCGACCAAGATATAGACTAATTATAAAAATCAGCAATGAGGTGGAATATGGGAAGCAATATGGAAAGATAGAATGGAATGGAATCCCAAAATTAAGATTGTGTAAATTCCCTTGTGTAGTATGTGCTTAAGGTGACTTAATACAATTCATCCCAAAGCCATATTAAAACTAACCACACCTAGTGACCTCGCATCAACACACTTGACCAACCCATCCTCCTGAAGCAACAAGAATGCTTTTACAGATTTACCATCATCCCAAAAAGAGAAGAATAGAGAAACAAGAAGTGAGAAAGGGCCTCAGTTAGAGGGAACCTTCAGGCATGAGTAGCATGTCCAGCGCCATAACTAGTGCTTGTATAGCCCATGTTACTTTATTATGGCTAGGGAGTGTGCTTTGAATTCCCACCAGTTTTTTTTCTTTCTTCTCCTTTTTTTTCTAAATCAGGAACTACACCATGCAAAGACTTATTTGATTAATTAAACTTCCTAATATTACTTGATAGTGGAATGGTAGAAAAATTTATGAAAAATATCCAAGTACCTAAGAGAATGGCCAGCAGAAATGCATCAAATCCCCTTGAAGTCACATCCTTTTCAATCCATTTGAATCTTTCATTGGTTCGAAGAGTACCAAGTCACAAATTTATTAATAAGTTTACTTAGAAAAAGTGACAATACATTTTCAAAATAAAGGAAGATCATAGAGTTGAATGGATGAATGGATGACATGGACTCATTACCTGTCTTATCAAAAGAAACCATATCTTAGCATCAACATTGAAAGTCAAAGGTAAAAACCAAACATTAGCAATCAACACTATTATGATACAACCCACCATTGTGAGCACTTATTATGTGACGAGTAATAATGAATTAAACAAGAAAATAGGAAAAATGTTAATGATGGTGTAAAACAAAAATAAGTAAATATGAAAAAATGTGTAAAACAAAAATACGTAAAACAAAAAAGACAAAGGAACTAAGTGCTCTGAATGGTTAGAATTAGTGGCCATCTCCCCCATGGCTAATTTGAAAGGAGGAGATCTAAAATAATGAGCAAGTTTGTCCATCAACAAAGGTAGTGTTAGTATTGGCCATTTTGGGTTCATAGAAGGGTTTAGTTTGTTGGATGTTGACTAATAACCTCCTATTCGGGCTTTCAAGTTTATAGATCATCATGGCCCCTAAAGGAAACATTTCATAAATGATATAAGGTCCTTCCCATATTGTTTGGAATTTAGCTCATTGTGGCACATGTGTAGGATTCCAATATAAAACCTTATCCCCTTGTTGGTAATTGACTTTCCTAATCTTTAGGTCATGACGTTGTTTGTTAAAGGCCTTATGTAGTTCATTGGATGACAGGGTGGCTAATTGATTTTCATTTAGCAGGCTAAGCTTCATTAACTATTCTTTCTATGCTAGATTGAGGTCAAGGTTGAGGTCACATGCTATAGATAGTGTATGAAGCTCAGCTTGGATAGGAAGTGTTTGAAGTTTACTGTACACTAACTCATAGGAAGAGTAGCCTATAGGGAGTTTCCATGTGGAGTGATATGCCCAAAGAGCATCATTTAGTTTAGTGCTCCAGTCTCATCTATATTTGCTAATAATTCTCATCAAGATTATTGTGATTTCCCTATTGATGAATTCAGTTTGACCATTCACTTGATGGTGATATGGTGTAGTCAATTTATGCTCGACTCCTAAGCATTACATTAACTTTCAGAAAGTCACACCTGTAAAATGTACACCATTGTTAAAAATAAGTGCATGAGGCATGCCAAAGTTTTTTACAATTTGTTGTTGAACAATCATGTAGTGTTGGATGATATACAGTTTGTAACAGTGGCTGCTTCTATCCATTTTGTAAAATAGTCAACAGTAACAATAATGTAGGCTTTTCCATTGGACATTAGTGTGATAGGCCCCATAAAATCAATACCCCATATGTCAAAGGGTTTTAAGGGTTGAATCCATTGTTGTGGACCCTCCATTCTAGCAGTCATTCCCCCATTACATTGGTAGCACTCACAAGAATGGATGAAATGATGAGCATCCTAGAACAATGTAGGCCAATAGTATCCTACAAGCAAGATTTTAATGGCTGTTCATCTCCCAATGTAATGAACCCCACAAGGGCCCTCATGCACATCTTGGAGAAATCACAATTGATCTACATCGGGAACACACCATCGGACCAAGCCATTGGAACATACCTTATAACAGTGTCTATTAATTTCCATGAAATATTTGGCTCAATGAAGAAATTGTTGTTTCTTTTTAATATCTAGCCCTTGTGGTAGTTCTTGTGTAAGCAGATAAGTGAGAATGCTACTATACCAATTTGTATTGGTGGGTAATTGATTATTTATTACACCTGTAAAGAGGAGTCCATCAGGGAAATGGTCAGAAATTGGATATTTATCCTCTTTGTTATCCCAACGTAATCGAGATAAATGATCAGCAACAACATTCTCAGTACCTTTACGATCAATCATTATAAGATCGAACTCTTGTAAGATCAGGAGCCATCGTATAATGTGAGGTCTCACCATAGGTTTATTCATTAGGAACCAAATTGCACTATGATCCATGTGTACAAATGTCTTATAGCCTATTACATAGTTCCTAAATTGTTCTAGTGCAAGCACCACATCCATTAACTCTTTATTAGTTGTGGTGTAGTTGAGTTGTGCACCAGTGATACTTTGACTTGCACAGTGGATGTAATAGGGTCACTTTTGGTCATCTAACTATTTAAGTACAACTCCTAAAGCAAAGTTGGACATGTCAGTGATTATGTGGAATGGTCTAGACCAGTCAAGAGCTTGTAGAATGGGTGTTTCTACAAGCTTCTATTTCAAGGTTTGGAAAGCTATCTCACATTTCCTAGTCCATTCAAGGGGTATGTCCTTCTTGATTAATTCTACCAATGGTTTTTTGATCTTTGAGAAGTTCTCAATGAAGTGTTTATAATAACCAGTATGTCCAAAGAATGATCAAATGTCTTTTATAGTTTCAGGTTGCCAAATGATTCCTTGGATGACCTTAATCTTCTCAGGATCTACTTCTATCCCTATTTGTGAAATATTGTGCCCTAATACAATGCCTTCTTGGACCATTAAATGGCATTTTTTCCAATTAATCCTTAAGTTGGTTTCAACACATCATTTTATTACTTGCTCTAATTGGTCCAATTCTTGTTTGAAGTCCACTCAACAGGTGGAGAAATTATCCATAAAGACCTCCACAACATTTCCTATTTGCTACTAAAATATGATTAGAATTAGACGTTGAAATGTTACTGGGGCATTGCACAAGACAAACGAAATCTACCTATATGCAAATGTCCCCCAAGGACTTGTGAATGTAGTATTGACTTGGTCTTCTAGTGCTATTTTAATTTGATTGTATCCACTGTAAGCATCCAAAAAACTATAGTAGTAATGCCGTGCAATGGTATCTAAGATTTGGTCGATGAATGGCAATGGGAAATGGTCCTTAAACGTTGTCATGTTTAGTAGCCTAAAGTCTATACACACCCTTCATTTACCTTCATTTTTAGGCACAATGACTAATGGACTAACCCATTCACTATCAACAATGTGGTAGATGAACCTAGCTTTTAGAAGTTGTTCAATTTCTTCTTTAACCACTTGCTTAAGCTTTGGGTTCAGTCATCTTTGCAGTTGTCGTCAAGGCTTCATGGAGGGGTCAGTGTAAATTCTATGTTGGCATATCCTAGGATCTATTCTGGTTAATTTGGAATATGACCAAGCAAAGGCTTTCAACCATTTGTTTACCATTTCCAACAATTTTTCTTTTTGTTGAGGAGCAAGCTTAGCATTGATAATTACCAGTTTTCCATTCTTGAGAAATTTATATTCTATACCAATGGGCAATAGTTTTAATTTGATGGGCTCTTTCTTAAACTTATCAGGGATTTTCAACTTTCCCCAGTTGATATTTTTGATGTCAGAACTTGGAAGTTGGCAATGGACTTTCTCTAATGTATCTATGCTATCGATGTAGGCATAAGTCAAGCTCTCAGTTGGTTCCATGCATATAGTTGAATTAATTTCTTAGTTAATTATTAGCCATTGGGTTCCTTCCTATCTTGTGGTTGTTGCATACAGGCATCTTCGTATATCTGTTACTTGTGCATACAGGTTTCATGCAGGCAATGTTAAGTGTTGTACAAACCAGGCCTTCTGCATGCAGTTGCACCCTATGTCACTGTATGCGATGCATGGAAATTTCTTCTTCTTAATCTTTCCAAACATATTTTCTTTTGATATTTCTAGGGAAAGATCACGTATGCCTAGGCGTGCATCAATTGTGCTTAGCCATGCTATTCCCATAATGATTAGGAAATCCCCTTTACAGTTGTTGACTTGAATCACTAGAAAATTAGTTGGATATGACCACCCACAAATAGTGGTGAAAATGTCTTCCACTAGTCCTAATGGGATAGTGATGGACTGGTCAGCCAGCTCTAGATAAATGTTACTTTTTTTAGTGGAGGTAGGTTCCAGGCTTTGTACATTTCTTAGGAGATTAAGTTAACACTAGAACTTGAATCCAAAGGAGCTTTGCAAGGTTCATTTCTAGAAATTTGTAAATATATAAGAGGACTTCCAGGATCAGAGAATTTTCTAGGAAGATGACCAGCTTTAATCCAATCAGTGATGGCATGAGTCAACATGACCATGTGTATTGGGCACATTTTTTGGTTTAAAGGAAGCTCTGAAGATTTGAATGGTGGTGAGGTGTTTGGAGAATTATCCACTTGTGGTTGTAAGGACTTATTTGGATTGTTGGTTCTAAAGAAAGGTATCTTCTTTGTGTGGTTGTTTGAACCAATAGTAGATTGAGGGTTGACAGCCCTTGTAGCATTACATTGTTACGACTGGGCAGGGAGCTCACCCTGCATAGTTGGAGTAGGTGGTAATGGAGCTAAGGGTGGAATATGTGTAGTTAGATGAGAAGGATAGTATGTTTTTGGAACATCACCCTTATGAGAAGAATTTCTATAGTACTCATAGGTTTGGTAGTGAGGTTGAGGAGTGACGTGACTAGT
Organism: Gnetum montanum; assembly: GCA_015680685.1. Taxonomy (NCBI): domain Eukaryota; kingdom Viridiplantae; phylum Streptophyta; class Gnetopsida; order Gnetales; family Gnetaceae; genus Gnetum; species Gnetum montanum. The sequence goes on along the minus strand of MNCI01009873.1, from coordinate 21,907 downwards.
GGAGTCACATGGGGAGATCAGCTGCTGCACGTAGTATCTGTATGGGTCAAGTTGATGGTAAGGGTACTATTGACATGGTGGTGGCATTCCCTATGATTGTGGGTGTTGCCACTATTGATATTGTTCATTTGGTTGTGGTGGAGTTCCACTTAGATAATACATCAAGGGTTTGTGGAACTGCCTTGGGTTACCTTGAGGATAAGGTAACCTTCAAGGTGTTTTTTGTTTGTTTAATCATGGATTTAGTGCATACATCCTAGACTCTTGTAGATGTGAAACTATTGGACAACATCATTTAGGATGGTTACATTAGCATATCTCACATCTATCATCATTATTTATGTCTAAATCCACAACCTCTTCAATGACAACAACTTTTCCCTTACCCTTGTTACATGCATATTCAGCTTCCTTCTTTTTCCTCCTCTCTCGATCACTACTTTATTCTCTAGACTCCTTTACTATTTTTAGAATGGTTTTAAATTTATCATCTAGGGAGTTCCACATTTGATCTACCTTTACTGATACTTTTGATGCAAATTTTTGAATGGGAAAAGTTTTCCTATTCACCATCTCTTCAAGTGGTGACTCTTCTTCATCCTTACAAAATCTAACTTCCTTCCTTTGGAGGTAAGGAACTCTATTGTATTCCTCTACACTTTCTCTTTTCCTTAACTCACCTTCCTCCTTGGCAACTTTCTTCAACAATCTTTGTATTTGATGGGCTCAAAGTTTAGATAGCCTTCCTTGGGCATAAGTCCTAAGGGTTCTTCACGTTTCGTACCTAATCCCATCTACGAGATGGTGGAGTTGTTCCCTTTGCAAGTCACCATGGCCAGGGCAACAATGTAATAATGCATAATATTGGCCCATGGCAGCATCCATGGGTTCATGTCCTCCTTGTTTCGATCCTTGGATTTTCTTATGTAGTTTGGACACTCAGGAGTACATTTGATACTTATCGTTGAATAGCTCTAACATGGTACTCCATCGACGAATGGATTCCAATTCTAAGGACTAGTACCAACTTTGCACTTCTTTGGTTAGTGTCTATGGAAACAACTTTAGTTTTTGCCACTTGTTTTCTATATTTTGCAAAGCACATGCATTGTGAAATTCTTGTAGATGGTTTTGAGGATCAACATTATATCACCCTTTAAATCATGGGATGTTATTCATGTCTAGTCTCTTGATCCTACTATCTTTTTGGTGCATTGGAATTCTAATGGCCTCAGTTATATCTAACATACTTTGGGTGGCAAGTAGGGGTTCATCGTGATCATATTGTCTATGGTGTCTATGATGCCTATGTTGTTCCCTACTCTCCCTTCATTCATGATGTGTCTCCCTAGAATGCCCTCATTCCCTTTCTCAACTATTTTGTCTAGGATCTCTATTTTGCTTACCATTTTCCTTAGGGCCTATCCCTTTGTAACTGTGTTTAGATCCTGAAGGAGAGGGGGAAGGAGATGATGAAGGTGAAGAGGAAGGATGATTGGCACCATGACGATGCCTACTACTTTTTCTTCGGTGGTCGCAACCTCAACCATGGTTATGATCGAAATGTCCATCATTGTCATGCATTCCTATTCCTTTTTTGGACCCTTTGTGTCCATTGGTATCAGAACCTGGGTTATGAATAGTTAAGTGAAGATTCTGATACACAACGCCTTGACTAAAGTCAATGAGAGGAACATCATTTTGTGGAAAACCTCCTAAGGTAGGTTCACCACCCTCATTTTCACTCAGGACATACAGGACATTCTAAGACAACTTCCCCTTCATGGATTCATAATATCTCTCCTATTGTAAGTCCCTCTAGCATTGTGCCTCCATAGGTTGATACCCTCTCGAGTCATGTTCATGCACAACATACTTTGCTTGTAAGTGTTGCATACCAATTTGTGTGAGAGCATGAAGAAGCATGCTTGGGACTGAGTGATCAGGAGGTAACACTATGTTACATTCTAAATCATGCCATCGTAGTTGTTTATCTTGGTGGAGGATAAAGGTAAAGTTAGGTACATACTCATCAGGATGAGCATATACCAAGCAAAACTATTGGGGTACTGGCAGATTGTCATGTGTATTACACCTCTAATTGTTCATTGTGTTGGACCTAGGTGGTGAAGTGCTCTCATGAGAAGAAGGAGACATGATTGATTATTCAGTGTGCACTACTTTCTTTTTTAATGATTGCAGAATAACTAATCCTAAGGGTTCATTCTAATGATGGGAGGATTTGTAAGTTTTAATTAGCGCACAAACAACAAAGTCCCTGGTAATGGCACCAATGATGAGTGATGAGGTACCCCTACACTGAACCATACAAATATGAGCATTCATGCACAATCTGGTCAAACTCCAAGGACCAAGTACTTATGCGCTTACCCAGAACTAGGGTGAGCTATGCTATTGTTGTCTTCCCAAGCTTACTTGTATTTCATGATTGTATGGTTAAGTAAACTTGAGGTATCTGATTTTTATGGTTTTTTTAAGTTTTATATTCCTAGTGCTTAAAATAGAGAAATAAAATAGTTTAATAACTAATTTGATTCAACTAAACAACTATGCTCTAACTTGTCCTAACACCAACATCTATTCGCACTCTCCGTACACATCTTGAACCAGCGCAACACTATTGGGATTACCAAATGCTAATCGTTACTGGGTTACCTAGTGTTTCATGTATGCTCGAAGTGGTTGTGTTGAGTGTGCTTACTTGTTAAAAATTAAAAAATCAATAAAAGTAGCATTAATTGACTAATGAAAGCATAAGATAAGTGTAAATAACATTAAATGCAATAAATAAGCTATTCTGAATGTTGCAAGGTTTATCACAAAGTTCGTCTTTATTTCCAGACACAAGGTGTGCTCAAGTACACAATGCTTGAATAAAGATCCATTCACTTTATGACTCCTAATACGAACACTTAGAAATAATTCTAACTTTGAGAAGAAAAAACTACAAGAGTTCAGGTACAAAACTAACTATCTAACTTTCTAATGCCAAACCAACTGTGTCCACCTCTTATCTATAGGCAACGAGATAGGTTTTGACATCAGATGTCTAATATCACTTGGTAGGCTCTGATATTGCAAACCCGATATCATGACTCATCAAAATTGAAGTTAAGTATGATACCTAATGAGTGTTAGTAGGCATCCATCACTTAGAGTGAATAATGTGCAACGTTGAATTAATACAAGGTGTTGTAATTTATCTTCTCAAATCATTATGTATTATAATGATTATTGAAAATGACATAGAGAATCAATGTTATTTTGTCCACTAACCATAATCACCTAATGATAGTAAATAACAAAAGAGAAATCTAAAGTGTTTCTAATAGGTACTAGTACATGTCCATCACTTGAAGAAAATCTAAAGTTATTATGTTTATAATGAATTTTTAGGTAGTTTCATAAAAAGAATAAGAGAAATCTTTTTTTTTTAAGATGAGGAAATGTCATGTTCTTGAAATCTTAAATCAACAAACTCTATATTAGAGACATACTCATTGCTTCTATTTATTATATCTATCATAATAGCAAAGTTTTTAAGAGAAAAAGAGATTGTAGACTTGCCTATAAGCTTAAGCATGATATCAACTAGTTTTCCAAAAAGCTAATAAGTGATGCATACTTGGGATTTGTTTGTCCATTGTGACAATTATCTAGAAATTATGGATGGAAATTTGTATCTCCTAATGTATTAGAGAAGGAATAGCTCAATGTTGAGCTTGCCAAGAACGTGCTAATATTATGTTAACACTAAGACACTCATGTATAAGCATGAAAAGGGCTTTAGATTGCATAGAATTACCTATCATAAATGGTAACATGATGGAACCTATAACTTCTACTCACATACTATTAAAGGAAATGAAGTTAATAAAAGCTTCATTGAAAGCTACTTAATCATGGAGACTAATACACTTGATAATATCCCATGTGATCATGTTAGATCTGACACCTTCATCAACATGTATTTGTGGACTAAAACTTTACATAACACCATAATGGTGATGTAGAGTGATATTTGACGAATACCTCTTGTCATTAAGTTAGTCTTGATGTTCTCACCATAGAAGTTTAGACTATCTAATCCATAAAGAGGGACTTGAAGGAAGGAAGATATAACTTCCATTTGAGCAAGGATGTCACTTGGGACCATGATCCTCTTAAGAACATCATATAATGCAACATAATGCTCTTTAGAGGTTACTATGAAGTCATACAAGGATAAATTAATGCCTTTAGAATGAACAATGGTGGTAATTTGCTACAAGACCTTATTGTCTGTAGGCTAAGATGCTTATGATGCAAGTGCTCTTGTGATTGGTTGTATAGGATTGAATGAAGATAGGAGGCTGCTTGAAGAAGTAGTCTCTTGTTATTGCTAGAAAGAAACCTTCTTTGATATCTTAGCAAGTTTTATTTGTACATTAGTATTTTTTTCCTTTTATTTTTCTAATTGTGACTCATTAGTATGCTGGCTATGAGTAAGAATTCTTACCTGAGGTGATAGGAAAGGGTTAGTAAATGTCTAAGATATAGTAGGTGAAGGATTGTTTTATGATTCAATGTGGTATGGAATAGGATCAGAATAGGAAGGGAAAATGGATTGAGTAGCAGGAATGGAATGATAAGGTTGGGTAGCATAACTACGATAGGGAGGTAGCAAAGAATGATTTAGCTTTGATGATGTGGTGACATAGTCAGACTAATGAATCATGTAAGGCTTCCATGGTTGCAAAAATGACCGTTGGTGATGCTTGTAATCATACTAATGAATAACATAAGGCTCCTTAGATGAGAGAAGTTATGAGCTTTATATTTAGGCTTAAAAGCTAAAATGGTACCTCTAGATTCCAAGGGATTCTAAAATACTTCAAGCTATTGATTATCTAGATGCATAGTGGATGGATTGCTCTCCACTAATATCTTGACCTTATTTATTAAATCTTGGATGTTATCTCTTAGATTTTTCTAGTAATCTATATCATGTCCAAAGGTCTTATGATAATGATAGGATTTTCCGTAGTCGTACCACTTAGTCATGTCAAGGTTACCTTTTATCTTTAAGAAGGTTTCATAGCTATAAATTGTATGCAATGATAGTGTGATTTTGCTTGATTAGAGACTTGCTTCCTCTTAAGGTTACCATCCCTAAGAAGATTATTTAGAAGCAAAGAGTACCTCATAAGTATCTTGGTGTACTAATCTCTACTCCTTTGAGGACTACATTGCTAAGTTGAAGATGACATAGTTAAGGGAGCATTATTTTGTTCCTTAGAAAAAGAAGAAACACCTTGAGAGGTTGGCTATCCCTTCTCTTATTTTACATTCTTATTAGTGTTATTACAAATTGATAGGATATCATGGTCACTACATTGAATACTAGATTCTTTAATGCATATGATGGCTAGGAAAGCATCATTCAGAGAATGAGGCTTAGGATAATTCACTCTCTTTTAAATGTAATCAATTACTATAGCTTTAAAGATTTTTGGTAAATTACATTCCTCTAAATGATATGATAGGTTGATTGATGTCACTATCCATCAAGAGATGAATTTGTTAATGGACTCATTTGGAGCCTACTTAATGGTAACAAAAGACATAATGCTTATTCTTTGAGGTACATTGAACTAAAAACATTCAATAAAGGCTACAAGAAGTTTCTCTAGAGAGGCTATAGATCCATGTGCTAAGGACCTATACCATTCTAGGAAAAGAGTTTGAGAAGCATGTCAACACAATATGAGGGTAAGGGACTAGAAGCATGCATTCATTTTTGAACATGATCACATGATTTATGGGATATCTTGTTTCATCATTATACTTTGTGCAAGATGTCAATGAAAATCCCTTAGGTAGAACTAACAAAGAAATATTAGGGCTTATAGGATCGCTTAGGATTCAATCCAAGAAAATAGGAAAATTTCCTTGCATGAACAACACTTTAGTTTCTTTATATGTAATGCTTTGGAAAAAATTACATCACTAAGCGATGCTATCATATGTGGATCTATTCCAAGAAGGTGAGGTATAGGTTGAGTTACAATGGTGGAAGATGATGTGAACAGAGGACTTATGTATGAAATAGATCCTACTATAGTAGGAGAAGGTATACCCAATGAAACTAAATTGGATGGATATATAGGATAAGAAGATACACTAGCATGTTAAGGCATATTAAATAACAATGGTGTAGTAGAAGCAAGAAGTGGAATGGACTGAAAATAAGGTATGGTAGGTTAGGGTTGAGGGATAGAAATGTAGTTCCAAAAGATAGAATAAAGGATTAAAAAATGAAATGTGGGTTATTGACATTAATGGAAGAAAATAGATGGTAAGGAGGAATAGAGCTTGTAGAAACGCTAAGTGATTCTATGGTAAGGGGAATAAATCCATGTGAAATGCTTTGAGTAGCTATGATGCTAATAGTATGGATATGATCTAATAGATGTTTACTCTTGCCAAGCTTCCCTCTTAGCTATACTTTGTCTTTATCTATTAGATGAATATCATATTTAGAGGCTGATGAGGGGCGAGGTACCCCTACACTCAACCATATGAATATGAGCGTTTCATGGACGATTAAGTCAAATTCCAAGGACTAAGTGCCTATGTGCTTGTGTGGAACAATAACTGGTTGATTAATCGTTGTCTTCCCAAACTTACTTGTATGTAATAGTTGTATGGTTAAGTAAGCTTGAGGCATATGCTTTTTATGGCTTTTATGTGTTTTATATCCTATGCTAATAAGGAGGGAAGAGAGANATATCCATTCCTACTTGCCGTACACATCCTGAATTAGTGCAACGCTGCTGGGATTACCAAGTGCCACACGCATGCTCGAAATGGTTGTACTGAGTGTATTTAACTAAGAGAGTTGTAGGGTGAGAGAAATCATTAATTAACTATGAAAGCATTAAATAATAATTAACACTAATTAATATATTATGTATGTTGCAAGGTTTATCATAAATTTTTTCTTTATTGCCGTACACAAAGTGTGCTCAAGTACACAATGCTCAAATAAAGATCCATTCACTCTATGACTCCTACTGCAGGCACAGAAATAATTCTAACTTTGGAGGGAGAAAATGGTAAGAGTTTGGCTAAGGGACTAATTCTTAACTATGGAAACCAAGGGCACTGCCTCTTATTTATAGATAAGTAGATAGGCCACAATATCGAGTATCCGATATCGCATGGTCAATTCGATATCATGGACACGATATTGTGTACGCGATATCACAGTTCATCATATCCCCATGATTGAATGAAAAATCATCCTTGAGTTCCTTACAAAATATTGGGAAGGTATGGGATTATTGACTGAATGACTATTGATAGTGGAACGGAATGACTGACTCAACATGCCCAGTGAACAAATCAACAATACAATACATGGCAGCATTAGTGTTCATGACCACAAAAGTGAACACTATACATAAATGACATCCAACCTTATTTAACAACTGGAAGAGAAGAAGGAGAGAGAGAGAAGAGAATGAGATGTGTTGCTACTAATGCCAATATTGCACCTGTTGTTGTTCATCCATAGCCACGCCACCAATCTTGCTCCTTTCGTAAATGTTCCAATTTCGTTCTATCCTAAGTGCATCCTCCAAGCCCAATCCATTATTGTATGATCATCATCTGCACACACAACATAGTCACAAATGAGCAAGGATAGATAAATCATAATGTAGTTGATACCTTGCCTCAATGTGAAGTGAATTGGCTAAGTTGTGGTTATGGCAAATACTGATTCTAGAGTTTTAACATTGGTGACTACCTAAGGTATAGGGGTTAGGAAAAATTGAAAAACGTTTTGTGCTTGGGCCCCCATGACTAAGAGTAAACCTCCAGTAGCGAAAGGGTGGAGAAAAAGTATCAACGACAACACCAATAAAATGGATGTCATGGATGGGGATGAAATAAAAAATGGTTGATTGTAGGAAAATTTTAAGGGAAATAAGTTAACAAATGTACCAAAAAGGAATGTTAGTGGGTCCTCCCCAAAGCAGGCTCATGCCTTTAGTGCCCTGACAGTCTCGCAAACCAAAGAGTCTGTAGGCTCTAGGAATGTCATTGGGAAGCAAGAGTTAAAAACTTGCCCACAAGAAATTACCAAGAAAGAACAATGCATCAACCAAGATACAAACTAATGATAAAATTGGCAATGAGGTGAGAAATGGAAAAGAAAGGTGGAGAGGAGAGAATGGAATGGAAATCCAAAAACAAGGTTATGTAAAGTCCCTTGTGTGTTTCATGGTTAATGTGATCGAGTAGAACTCCTTCCAAATTTGGACTCAAACCAACCACATTCAGTGACCTCACATCAACACAATTGACCAACCCATCCTCTTAGAGCAGCAAGAATGGCTCTACAAAAAGTCATGACCATTCCAAGGAGAGAAATATGGAGAACCAGAAAGCAAGAAGGGGTCTTAGTTAGAGGAAACCTTCAAACATGGGTGACATTTCTTTCCAGTTCCAACTAGTGCATGTAGCCTAAGATCATTATTGTGTCTAAGGGGGGTACTTTGAATTCCCACTGGGTTTTTTTTTTTTGCATGAGAACCACACCATGCAAAGACTTATTTTTATGAACTCAACTTCTGGTGATTTGATGAATGGTTGGAATGGCGAAAAACCCAAAGAAAAAACATCCAAGCACTCAAGAGAATAGTTGGTACAAATGCATAGAATCCCCTTGAAGTCACACCCTTTTTCTCCTTTGAGTCTTTCCTTAGTCTGAGAAATACCCAATCACCAATTTGTTAACATTTTTATTAAAGAAATGGACTATACAGTTCCAAGCCAAGGGAGACCATAGGAATTTATGGATGTGTGAATGCCGTGGACTCATTACTTCTTAATCAAAAGAACCATACCTTAATATCGACATCATACTTCAAAGGTAAAATCCAAACATTAGCAATTGATATGATATTATTCATACCACCATCATGAACACTTATTGGGTGACAAACAAAATAAACTGATCACACAAAGAAATGGTACAAATATGAACAATGGTGTAAAATAAAAACAAGAAAGATTAAAGAAATGTGCAAAATAAAAAATGTGTAAAACAAAAATATGTAAAACAAAAAATGTGTAAAATAAAAACTTAGAAAGAACTAAGGGCCTTCAATGGTTAGCTGAGATGGCTATCTCCCCCATGACTGAGTTGGAAGGAGGAGATTCGAAATAATGAGCAAGGCTGCTCACTTACAGAGGTAGCATATGTCCTAGCTAACCTAAACTCATGGAACGGTTTTTTATGTTGCATATTGACTAACATTCTCTTATCTAGGCTCTCAGGTTTATATATGGTCATGGCCCCTGAAGGAAAAGTTGCATAGATAATGTAAGGTCCTTCCCACAATGTTTGAAATTTGGTACATTGTGACACATGTGTGGGGTTCTAGTAGAGAACCTTATCTCCTGGTTGGTACTTAACTCTTCTAATTTTTAGGTCATGACGTTGTTTATTAAATGCCTTGTGCAACTCATTAGATGATAGGGCAGCTAGTTGGTTCTCATCTAGCAAGTTAAGGATCATTAACCTTTGTTTTTGTGATAGATTGAGGTCAATGTTGAGGTCACATGTTGTGGCTAGTGTATGGAGCTTAGTTTGGATATGGAGCATTGGAAGTTTTCCATAGACTAACTTGTAGGGAGAGTAGCCTATAGGGAGTTTCCACGTGGAGTGGTATTTCCAAAGAGCATCATTCAGTTTAGTGCTCAAATCTCACCTATATTTGCTAATAGTTTTGGTCAGTATCTTGGTAATGTCCCTGTTTGTGATCTCGGCTTGACCATTTGCTTGGAGGTGGTATGGTGTAGTCAATTTGTGCTCAACTCCTAAGCATTGCATTAGCTTTTGAAAAGTTGCACATGTAAAGTGTGTACCATTATTTGAGATAAGTGCACGTCGCACACCAAACCTATTGATGACTTATTGTTGAAAAAATTGGACAGTTGTAGATGATGTGCAATCTTTACCAGTAGCTGCTTCAGCCCATTTTGTTAAGTAGTCTACAATGTAAGCTTTTCCATTGGACATTGGTGTAATGGACCCCATGAAATCGATTCCCCAAATGTCAAAGGGTTCTAACAGTTGAATCCATTGTTGCAGACCCTTCATTCTAGTAGTCATTCCCCCATCATGTTGATAGCGTTCAAAAGATTGGATGAAGTGATGGGTGTCCCGGAACAAAGTAGGCCAATAATACTCTGCAAGTAGGATCTTAATAGCTGTTCATCTCCTAGCATAGTAACCCCCACAAGGGCCCTCATGAGCATCTTAGAGAACTCTCAGTTGATCTCTATCAAGAACATACCATCAAACCAAGCCATCAGGATGTACTTTGTAAAGTTATCCATTGATTTCCATAAAGTACTTGGCTTTGTGAAGAAACTATTATTTCTTCTTAAGGTCCAAGTCTTGTGGTGTTTGTTGGGTAAGGAGAGAGGTTAGATGCTACTGTACCAATTTCTCTCCATGGGTGATTGGTCATTCACTACACCGGCAAAGAGGAACTCATCAAGGAAGTGATTGGAAATGGAATATTCATTCTCTTTGCTATCCCAGCGCAACCAAGATAAATGATTGGAAACTACATTCTTGGTGCCTTTATGATCAATCATCATTAGATCGAACTCTTGTAGGATTACTAGTCATTGTATAATATGGGGGCTTACCATTGGCTTATTCATGAGGAATTGAATTGCACTATGATCTATGCATATGAATACTTTGTATCCCAATACATAGTGCCTAAATTTTTCTAGTGCAAACACTACAACCATTAATTCTTTTTCTGTAGTAGTGTAGTTAAGTTTTGCACCAACTATACTTCTACTTGCACAGTGGATATAATAAGGAAATTTTTTATCATCTAACTATGTAAGTATGGATCCTAAGGTATAGTTGGATGCATCAGTCATGACATGGAATGGTTTGGACTAGTCAAGAGCTTGTAGAATGGGTGTTTCTACTAGCTTCTTCTTCAAAGTTTGGAAGGCTAGTTCGCATTCCTTGGTCCACTCAAAGGGTAAATCCTTTTTTTAAACTATACTAATGCTTTGGAAACCTTCAAAAAGTTCTCTATGAATCTCCTATAGTATCTAGTGTGTCCAAGGAATGACCGAATGTCTTTGACAATTTCTGGTTGATGGGTAATTTCTTGGATGACCTTGATTTTCTGAAGGTCTACCTCTATCCCTGCATGTGAAAGTTTATGCCCAAGTACTATGCCTTCTTGGACCATTAAATGGATTTTCTACTAGTTGAGCCTTAGATTAGTCTATATGCATCTTTTCAGCACTTTCTTTAACTAGTCCAAGGCTTGATCAAAACTTGCTCCATAAGTGGAGAAGTCATCCATAAAGACTTCCACACCATTTCCTATCTATTGCTGGAATATGCTTAGAACTAAGTGTTGAAACATGGTAGAGGCATTGCGCAAGCCAAATGGCATTTTTTTATATGCAAATGTTCCCCAAGGACTGGTGAACGTAGTTTTGGCTTGGTCTTCTGAGGCTGTTTGTATTTGGTTGTATCTGCTATAGCCATCTAGAAAACTATAATAGCAATGCCCTGTGATTATGTCCAAGACTTGGTCAACAAATGGCAATGGAAAGTGATCCTTAAATGTTGCCATATTTAGCAGCCTAAAATCTATACACACCCTCCATTTGCCTCCCTTTTTAGGCATGATTACTAAGGGGCTAACCCATTCGCTATCAGCAATGGGGTACATGAACCTAGCCTTTAGAAGCTATTCGATTTCTTCTTTCACTACTTGCTTTAACTTTGGGTTTAATCACCTTAGTGGTTGTTTTCGAGGCTTCATTGAGGAGTCAGTGTAAATCTTGTGCTAGCATATCCTAGGATCTATTCTAGTTAATTCTGGATATGACCAAGTGAAGGCTTTTGACCACTTTTTTATTACCTTCAATAGAATTTCTTTTTGTTGTGGAGCAAGTATTGCGTTGATGATTACCAGTTTCCCATTCTTAAGGAACGTGTACTCCATACTGGTGGGTAATGGTTTTAGCTCTAGGGGCTCTTGTTTAAATTTCTTGGGAATTTCCAACTTTCTCTAGTTGATGTTTTCTAAGTTAGGACTAGGAAGTTGGTGATGGACTTACTCTAATGCATCAATGCTATCTATATATGCGCAAGTAAAACCCTTAGTTAGTTCCATGCATATAAGTGAGATGCTTTCTTGATCAGCTATCATCCACTAGGTGTCTTCTTGTTGTGTGGCTGCTGCATATAGGAACCTTTGTATATTGATCATTTGTGCACACTGATTGGATGCAGGCAATGTTAAAATTTGCACAACCCATGATCTCTACACACTGTATGTGATGCATGAAACCTTCTTATTCTTGATCTTTCCAAAAGTATTTTCCTTAGATATTTCTAGGGAAAGATCATAGATTCCTAGGAACACATCGATAGTGCTTATCCATGCCCTTCCCATTATGATTGGGAAGTCCCCCTTGCTATTATTCACTTGGATCACCAAGAAGTCAGCTAGATACGACCACCCACAAATAGTGGTAACAATATCCTCCACTAATCCCAAGGGGACAATGATGGACTGGTCAGCTAACTCTAAGTGGACATTGCTCTTTTTCAATGGGGGCAAGTTCCAGACCTTATACATTTCTTGGGATATTAGGTTGACACTAGTACTTGAATCCAAAAGAGCTTTGCATGGCTCATTCCCAGTGACTTTTAGATAGATTAGGGGACTCCCAAGATCAAAAAATTTTCTGGGAAGGTGGCCAACTTTGATCTAATCAATAATGGCATGTGTTAACATGACCGTATGTGTTGAATGTGGTGTTAAGTTCAAAGGGGGCTCCAAATCTTTAGTTGATACAGAGGCATCCAAATACTTAGCCACTTGAGGTTGCAAAGGCTTGGTTGGATTGTTGGTTCTAAAGAAAGATCTTTTCTTCATACAATTATCAGAACCAACAGTAGGTTGAAGATTCATAGCCCTTGTGGCATTGCATTGCTGTGGCTGAGCACAAAGTTCACCTTGCATTGTTGGAGCATGTGGTAATGGATCTATTGGTGGGAGAGATGCGGCTAAATTGGAAGGATGGTATACTTGTGGAATGTTGCCCCTAGGAGAGAGAGTCCTATAGTATTCATGGGCTTGGTAGTGATGTTGGGAAGTAACATGACCAACAAAGCCATGTTGAGAGATTGGATGTTGCATGTAATATCCATATGGGTCTGGTTACCAGTAAGGATATTGTTGCCTTGGTGGTTCCATTCCCCATGATTTTGGGTGTTGCCACTATTGATGTTGCTTAATTAGTTGTGGTGGAGTTCCACTTGGATAATACATTAAGGGTTGGTGGAACTACCTTGGGTTACCTTGGGGATAAGGTAACCGTTGGGATGTTTATCATTTGTTTAATCATGGATTAAGTGCATACATCCCAGACTCCTGTAAATGTGAGATTACATGGCAACATCCCTTAGGATGGTCGTATTGACAAATCTCACATCCACTATCATCGTCCGTATTTGAGTCCACAACCTCTTCAATAATAGCATCTTTACCCTTACCCTTGTTACATGCATTTTTTTCTTCTCTCTTTTTCCTTTTGTCATGGTTACTACCTCACTCCTTAGACTCCTCTACTACTATGAGCATAGTTTGAAACCTACTATCTAGGGAGTCCCACATTTGGTCTACCTTTGCCAATACTTTTGATGCTAACTTTTGAATAGGCAAGGTTTTCCTATTCACCATCTCTTTGAGTGGTGACTCTTCCTCATCCTTAAAAAATCTTACTCCCTTCTTTTGGAGAGAAGGATCTTGGTTGTATTCTTCTGCACTTTCTCTTTTTCATATCTCACCTTCTTCTTTAGCTACTTACTCCAGTAGTCTATGAATTTGATGGGACCTAAGCTCAAATAACCTTCCTTGGGCATAAGTCCCAAGGATCCTTCTTATTTCATGCCTAAGCCCATTTACAAGATGGTGTAGTTGATCCTGCTATGAATAACCATGGCCAAGACAATGATGTAAGAGTGCATAATAGTGGCCCATGGCAGCATCCAAGGGTTCATGACTTCCTTGTTTCCATCCTTGGATTTGCTTTTGTAGGTTAGACACTCAGGAGTACATTTGGTACTTATCATTGAATAGTTCTAACATCGTACTCCACCTACAGATGGATTCCAGTTCTAAGGACTGGTACCAGCTTTCAGCTTCTTTTATTAGTGTTTGTGGGAAAAACTCAATCTTTTTCCACTCATTTTCTATGTTTTGCAAGGCACACGCATCATGAAATGCTTGTAAGTGATTTTGAGGATTAGCGTTATATCCCCCTTAAAATCATGGGATGTTGTTCATGTCTAGCCTCTTGATCCTACTATCTTTTTGGTGCCTTGTTGGAACTCTTACGACCTCAGTTATATCTAGCATGCTTCATGTGGCAAGTAGGGGTTCATCATGATCATATCAGCCGTAGCATCTATGGTGTCTACGTGGTTCCCTACTCACCCTTCTTCTATGGCGTGATTCCCTAGAGTGCCCTCGTCCTCCATATTGATTGTCTCATTTGTGACTTCCACTGTGTTTGCCCTTATCCTCATAATCTGTTTCTCTATGTCTATGTCTGGACATGGAAGAAGAGGGTGAAGGAGATAATGGAGGTGAAGAAGAAGGAGAACTGCCATCACAACGGTGTCTACTACCTTCTCTTCGGTGGTCTCTCCTTTGATCACGATTATGATCAAAATGCCCACCTTTGTCATGTGCCCTTATTCCTTTTTTGGACTCTTTGTGTTTGTTGGTATCAACACCTAGGTTGTGAATAGTAGAATGAAGGTTCTGATACATAACCCCTTCGCCAAAGTCAAGGGGAGGAACGTTGTTATGTGGGTGACTACCTGAGGCAGGTTTATCACTCTCAATTTCACTTAAAACATGTGGGGAATCCTTAGATCATTTTCCCTTCAAGGACTTATGGTGTTTCTCTTGTTGCAAGTCCCTTTGACGTTGCACTTTGGTGGAATGATAGTCTCTTGAATCATAGTCTTACATAATGTACTTTGCATGTAAGTGTTGCATGCCTATTCATGTGAGAGCACGAAGAAGCATACTTGGGATTGAACGATCGGGAGGTAACACTATGTTACCTTCCAAGTCATGCCAACGTAGCTGCTCGTCTTGGTGGAGAATAAAGGTGAAGTCATGTACATATTCATCAGGATGAATATATACCACACGAAACTATTGAGGAACTGGTGGGTCAACATCATGTGTATGTTTTCACCGATTACTTCTTGTGTTAGTCCTAGGCGGCGAAGTGCTTTTGTGTGAAGAAGAAGATAGCTTGTCTTATTCAATGTGCAAAGTACTATTATCTTTTCTTAACCAACCCTAAGGGTTCATTCCAATGATGTGAATGATTTCCTAAGTTCTACTTAGCGCACAAACAACTAAGTCCCTGGAAACGGTGCCAATGATGAGCGGTGAGGTACCCCTACACTCAACCATACGAATATGAGCATTTCATGCACGATCCAGTCGAATTCCAAGGACTAAGTGCCTATGCACCTATGTGGAACAATAACGGGTTGATTGATCATTGTTTTCCCAAACTTACTTATATGTCACGGTTGTATGGTTAAGTAAGCTTAAGGCATATGATTTTGATGGCTTTTATGTGTTTTATATCTTGTGCTAATAAGGAGGGAAGAGAGAGATAACTAAGTAACTACTCTAATTTAACTATTCATTAACTAAGTTCTCTAAGTACTCCTAACACCAGTATCCATTCCCACTTGTCGTACACATCCTGAACCAGTGCAACACTGCTGGGATTACCAAATGCTAATCGTTACTAGGTTACCAAGCACCACACACATGCTTGAAGTGGTTGTATTGAGTGTATTTAACTAAGAGAGTTGTAGGGTGAGAGAAATCATTAATTAACTATGAAAGTATTAAATAATAATTAACACTAATTAATCTATTCTATATGTTGCAAGGTTTATCATAAAGTTCATCTTTATTGCCATACACAAAGTGTGCTCAAGTACACAATGCTCAAATAAAGATCCATTCACTCTATGACTCCTACTATGGGCATGAAAAAATAATTCTAACTCTGGAGGGAGAAAATGATAAGAGTTTGGTTATGGGACTAATTCTTAACTGTGAAAACCAAGGATGCTAGCTCTTATTTATAGATAAGGAGACAAGTCACGATATCAGGTATCCGATATCGCATGGTCGATCCAATATCGCAAATGCGATATCTTGGATGCGATATCACTGATGAGTCGTGATATCGCATTGGCTGAGATATCGCATATGCGATATCACGTTGGCCCCTACGATATCGCATACGCGATATCAGAGCCCGTCGCCTTTTCTATAAATAAGAGGTGGCTTTCCCTTGTAAGATCATCTAGATTTAGACCCTTAGCTAAACTTTGGCAGTTTTAGCATTCCAGAGATAGAATAATTTCCATGTGCATGTAGTAGAAGTCTCAAAGAAAATGGATCTTTATTCGAGCAATTTGTACCTGAGCACACAATTGTGTATGACAATAAAGACAAAATTTCTGATAAACCTTACAGCATATGGACTAAGCTAAATAGGACTTTAATTATTGTTAAATGTTTAAATGCTTTCTTAGACAATTAACCACTCTCAACCCTCAACTCTCCTAGTTAAGTGCATTTAGTACGACCGCTTCGAGCACGTGTGCTACACTTGGTAAGCCAATAATGAATAGTGTTTGGTAATCCCAGTAGCATTGCACTAGTTCAGGGTGTGTATGGCAAGTGGGAATGGATACTGATGCTAGGAAAATTAAAGCTTAGTTAGTGAAAGTTAGTTACTTATTCTCTTCACCCTTTCCTCCCTTAGCATAGGTGATAAAAAGATAAAAGTTATAAAAATCACATACCTCAAACTTACTTAACCATACAACCATGACAATACAAGTAAGTTTGGGAAGACAACGATTGATTAACCTTAAGTGTTCCATTAGAGTGCATAAGCACTTAGTCCTTGGAGTTCGACTGGATCATGCATGAAACTCTCGTATTCGTATAGTTGAGTGTAGGGGTACCTCGGCACTCATCATTGGTATCATTGCTAGGGACTTAGTTTTTTGTGTGCTACGTAGAACATAGGAAATCATTCACATCATTGGGAGCTAAAATGAACCCTTAGGGTTAATCAAGAGAAAAATAACATAATGGTAAATAGCACACTAAACAAGACTAAAATGTCTTCTTCTTCGAACAAAATCACTTCACCACCTAGGAATAACACTAGAGATAGTCAACAACACAACACACATAACCAAAATCCATCAGTTCCTTAACAATTTAGTGTGGTATATATTCATCATGATGAATATATACCCAACTTTACCTTTGTCTTCCATCAAGACAAACAACTATGTTGGAGAGACTTGGAGTGTAACATAGTGTTGCCTCCAGACAGAGTAGCCCCCAACATGCTCCTTCGTGCCCTTACATGAATAGGCATGTCACAATTATATGCTGAGTATATTGCATGTGATTAAAATGCAAGAGACTACCATCCCATAGAAGCACAACGTCAATGGGACTTGCGGCAGGAGAGTTACCACACATCGTTGAAGGGCAAAGGACCCCATAATGCTTCGCTCGTCATAAGCGAAATTAAGGGTGGTGAACCTATTTCAATAAGTTCTCCACAAAATGATGTTCCCCCTCCTAACAATAGTGAGGAGGTGGTGTATTAGAACCTTTGCTCCATGATTCACAAACTTGGTTCTAATCCCCACAAACACCAAGTGTTTAATGAGGGAACACAAACACAAGATAAGGGTGAGCATTCTGATCGTCATCACGACCGGGGTCGAGATCACCGAAGGGAAGGTAGGAAACATCATCATGGTGATGGTTCTCCTTCCTCTTCCCCTTCATCATCACATTCACCCTCTCCATCAATGTCTAGACACAGTCATAAGGAAACTAACTGTGAGGATAAGGTAAGCAAAATGAGAGACCTCAACGAGAGAGTCAAGAGCAAGGATGAGGGTACTCTAGAGAATCAAGGCATGAAAGAAGGAAAAGTAGGGAACTGCATAGACATCAAAGATTCCATGAAAGAAATGACCATGAAGAACCCCTACTTGCAACCTAAAGCATGTTAGGCATTACGGAGGCTGTTAGAATACCTACAAGGCACCAGAAAGATAGCAAGATCAAGAGACTAGACATGAATGATATCTCACGATTTGAGGGGGGATATAATGCTGATCCTCAGAACCACTTACAGGAATTTCATGATGCCTGTGCCTTGCAGAACATTGAGAATGAGTGGCAAAAATTAAA
Organism: Gnetum montanum; assembly: GCA_015680685.1. Lineage (NCBI taxonomy): Eukaryota > Viridiplantae > Streptophyta > Gnetopsida > Gnetales > Gnetaceae > Gnetum > Gnetum montanum. The sequence goes on along the minus strand of MNCI01009873.1, from coordinate 3,494 downwards.
ATTATTTCCAAGGACACTCATAAAAGAAGCAGAAAGTTGGTACCGGTCCTTAGAACCAGAATCCATTCAAAGGTGGAGTACGATGCTAGAATTGTTTAATGATAAATATCAAATGTACTCCTGAGTGTCCAACTTGCAAAAGAAGATCCATGGATGGAAGCAGGGTAATCATGAACCCTTGGATGCTGCCATGGGCCGATATTATGCATTACTACATTGTTTCATGGGCCATGGTTACGCACAACGGGATAAACTATGCCATCTCATAGATGGGATAAGACATGAAACCAGGAGAACCCTTAGAACATATGCCTAAGGTAGATTATCAAAGCTTAGATCCCATGAGGTTCATAGATTATTGGAACAAGTAGCTAAGGAAGAAGGAGAGCTATGTAAGAGAGAAAGCGCAGAAGAATACAACCACGATCCTTCCCTCCAAAAAAAGGGGAGTAAGATTCTATGAGGAGGAGGATGAGTCACCACTTGAAGAGTTGGTGAATAGGAAAACCTTGCCACTTCAAAAATTAATAACAGAAGTGTTGGCAAAGGTAGATCAAATGTGGGACTCCTTAGATAGTAGATTTGAAACTGTTTTAAAAATCATAGAGGAGTCTAAGGAGCGAAGTAATGACCATGATAAAAAGAAAATGAGGGATTTGGACCATGCACGTAATAAAGGTAAGGGTAAAATGACCATCACTGAAGAGGTTGTGGATTCTGATATGGATAATGATGGTGGATGTGAGATATTCCAGTATGACCATCCTAAGGGATGTTTCCCAATAATCTCACATCCGCAAGAGTCTGGGGTGTATGCACTTAATCCATGACTTAACAAACGGCAAGTACCCCGATGGTTACCTTATCCCCAAGGTAACCTGAGGCAGTTCCACTAATCGTTAATGTATTATCCAAGTGGAACTCCACCACAACCTATTGAACAACACCAATAGTGGCAATACCCATAGTCATGGGGGATTCCACCTCTAAGGTAACAATACCATTACCAGCAACTGGATCCATATGGCTACTATGTGTAGCAGCCAATCTCTCCAGGTGACTCTGTTGGTCACATGACCCCACAACGTCACTACCAAGCTTGGCAGTACTATAGGACTCCTTCTCCTAGGAGAGACACACCACATGCATACCATCCTCCAAACCCATCTACAACTCTTACACCGATAGCTCCACTACCACTTGCTCCAGCGATGCAAGGGGAACTCCCCACTCAACTAAAGCAACGTAATGCTACGAGAGCTGTAAACCTTCAACCCATTATTGGTTCTAACAATCGTATAAGATAAGACCTTTCTTCAGAACCAACAGTCCAAACAAGCTCTCACAACCACAAGCAATTGAGCCTCCGAATGTTCCTCCATCAAATAAGGCTTTGGAGCTCCCTTCAAACCAAAAATAGAGCTCAATGCACATGATTATGTTAACTCATACTGTTACTGACTGGATCAAGGAAGGCCATCTTCCTAGGAAATTCTCTAATTCTGGAAGTCCCTTAATCTACCTCCAAGTCGTTGGGAATGAACCATGTAAAGCTCTTCTTGACTCAGGTTCCGGATTCAACTTAATATCATAAGAAATGTATAAAGCCTAGAACCTGCCTCCACTAAAGAAGAGCAATATTCACTTAGAGCTGGCTGACCAATCCATCACTATTCCCCTAGGACTAGTGGAGGACATCATTACCACTATGTGTGGTTGGTCATACCCAACTAATTTCCTAGTGATCCAAGTAAACAATGACAAAGGGGACTTCCCAATAAGAATGGGGAGGACATGGCTAAGTACCATAAACGCATGCCTAGGAATCCATGATCTTTCCTTGGAAATATCTAAGAAAAACACTTATGGAAAGATCAAGAAGAAGAAGGTTCCATGCATCACATACAATGATACAGAGGGTGATGGTGTACAAGAATGTTTAGCATTTCCTGCATGCAACTGGTGTGCCCAGGAAGTTAACATACAAAAGTGCCTATATGTAGCAACCACACAATAAGAAAACACCCAATGGTTAACAACTAATCAAGAGAGAAACTCACCAATATGCATGGAACTAACTGGGGGAAAAACTTGCGCTCACATCGAAAGCATAGATACATTGGAGCGAGAACGTCACCAACTTCCAACCCTTAACCTAAAAACATCAGTTGGGAGAATTTGGACACTTCTAAAAAATTCAAACAAGCGCTCATTATTTCAGATCTCTCCCTTTCAATTCAGTCACGGGGGAGATGGCCACCTATGCTAATCATTTGAGGCCCTCAGTTTCTTTTTAATTTTTTGTTTTACACATTTTTGTTTTACAAATTTCTTAACTTTTCTTGTTTTTGTTTTACAACATCATTTATACTCTTTCATTTCTTTGTGTGTTTGTTTATCCTTTTTGATTCATCACCTAATAAGTGCTCCTGATGGTGGTATGAACTATATTCCATTGATTGCTAATGTTTGGTTTTTACTGTTAAGTTATGATGTTGATACTAAGGTATGGTTCTTTTAATATAACACGTAATGAGTCCACTTCATCCATACATCCATAAATTTCTATGGTCTCTCTTGGCTTGGAACTGTACAGTCCCCTTTCTCAATAATAAGAACTATCAACGAATTGGTAACTGAGTATTTCTCAAACTAAGGAAGGACTCAAGGACTGAAAAGGATGTGACTTCAAGGGAACTTGATGCATTTGTGCTGGCCATTCTCTTGGGTGCTTGGATGTTTTCTTCTTGAGTCTCCCATACCATTTTGACACTACTCCATTATCAGGAAGCTGAGCTAATAAAAATAAGAAGTCTTTGCATGGTGTGGTTCTCATGCAAAACATAAAACAAAACAAAAAACTGTGAGAATTCAAAGCACACCCCTTAGATGAAATAATCATTTGGGCTACAAGCACTAGTTATGGAACTAAAATAAACATGTTCCCTCTAACTAAGGCCCTTCTCACTTCTTACTTTCTCCTTATTCGTTTCGTCAGAATGGTGGTGACTCTTTGGTGGGGGCATTTTTGTTACTTCAAGTGGATGGATGGGCCAAATGTATTAATGCGAAGTCACTAGATGTAGATTGTTTGAGGCTAGATTTGGAATGGAATTTACTAAGTCACATTAACCATTAATACACAAGGGGCTGTACACCACCTTGTTCTTGAGACTCCATTCCATTCTCTCCTTGCCATCCTTCTTTCTCTATTTTTCATCTCATTGCCAGTTGTATCAATAGTCCATATTTTGGTTGATGCATTGTTTTCTTTTTGGTAAACTCTTGTGGTTAAGACTTTAACTCTTGTCTCCAAATGACATTCCTAGAGCCTATGGACTCTTTGAATGTGGGATTGTCAAGGCATTAAGGGCATGATCCTACTTTGGGGAGGACCCACTGGCATTCCTATTTGGTGCATCCATTAATTTCTTTCCCTTAAACATTTATTCAATCACCATTTATTTTGTTCATTTCCATCTTTGACATCCATT